>LR812531.1:7953936-8188936 GCA_903798195.1 Danio kyathit
ACTGCAGATAATTATTGACAGACGCCAAAGCCCGTGGACGTCTGCATGAATGTGCAGTTTTCATCCGCGGACAGAGATAACCCTCCCATTCTGTGTTCAGTGATATCCTGTAAAGCCCTCAGAATTATATCCTATAGTGAGATTACAGTCTATTTTTCTCTTCTTCTTCTTCCATGTGGATGATATGAATCAGCGACCAAAATGGAAGCTTCCTAAACTGTGTGCCAAACCCATTCATTCAGCACAGACCCTAATTAGTCTCAGATGATCTCTTACCTTTCAACTGCTGGTTTGGCATCGACTCCATTCGTTCGCAATTACAACCATTATTTGTCTCCCTCAACACGTTTAGATTCTAGATTTTCAAGCAGCCATTCAAAAAAAATAAATTGTTGATGATAATGTGTGTCATAGCATCGAGAAAAGAAAAAAAAGTGGTGGTTAATGTGATCCAAAGCAGCCGGATGACGAGATGATTGGAATAAATTGTGGTTCTGGCACATCACGACCCAAATGCTCCCAGTTTAACCTCACATTGTGTTCATACTCTTCTGTTTCATGTCCATCATGTCTGCAAGTGCTAGTATTGCAGAAACTCTTTTACGTTTATTCATGCCGTATTTAATGTCAGTCACGCAGAAACACTTATTATCATTAAATATAATAATAATATTGAAACGGTTTTTGCTTCTTAATATTTTTGATGAAACCCTGATGCTCTATACCAGGGCTATTCAATTAGTTTGTCATGGGGGCCAGTTCATGAAACGCATCCCTAACGAAGGGCCGGAGAGATAACTTGCAATATGAGTGTCGACACAACTGCATATAAGAGCCCATATGTTGTATTTTTGCTCCTTAAGACACCCACGTTGTATTTTTCTACATTAAAATGTTAATATATTGTATTTTGAAACTATATACAATATATATACTATTGTACAATAGGCTTTTTTTTTTTTACAAACATTCAAATGTTGTATTTCAGAGCACAACAAAAGCAGTGCATTGCTTAAGTAGGCTTCTTCTACATTCAGACACATTCATATGTTATGTTTTGAACTGCATAACAATTATGAATGCAACAATTATAGATTTTGGTTGTACGATTATACTGTATAGTCTGAAGAATAATCATAGTTTTACGGTTATCACATCTAATGTAAAGTTAAGCTTTATACTAGCTAAGTAGCTACTTAGATTAACTGTTGTTATCAACTGCGTTCATACACACATAATAATTCGTCTAACATATCTTTTGTTTACATTGCACTGAAAGGCTTGCACAACTCTCACCACTACGGCATGCATGAGACGTTTTCTACTGCGTGCGGCTGGAAAGCCCGCTTGCGGCCGCATATTGGCATATATTTTTACATTAGAAATAACAAACTTGCACGCGGAAAAGATGAGATGTTTGAACGGCTCGCTGCTATAGTTAATCTGGTGTACGTGCGTATTAGCCTCGGTGTACAAGCTCAGAACTTTAAACTAGCGCACAGTTGGCAACTTGGTATAACTTTAATTGCAGCAGTTTCATACTGAAATGCGGCTTAGTGAAGCCTTTAGGATTAATTAACCGTGACGAATTAAAGCGCAATTAATAGTGAAATCAGCTAATCGTTGCATCACTAATAACAATATCAGTGCATTGTAAAGGCCTTTTCTACAAACATATCCAAAAGTTTTCGGCTGTTCACACCACTGGATGTCAGGTGACTCATGCTCTGCGCAACTCGTGCTGTATTGAACAGACTCACGTCACTTCATAACTATAGCGGCCGTTTTTCGACTGAACTAAATTTATTTTTGATGTCTTGGTCACACTATTTGAAGGGCTGGAACAAATTGCCTCGGGGGCCGGGTTCGCCCCGCAGGCCGCCAATTGAATAGCCCTGCTCTATACTGTTAACAATTTCCTGTAGAATCTATAGTAACTTACTGGCAGGAGTTCGTCTGTAACCAGGGCTTAATTTATGCCGGAACACGCCGGATCCGGAACCTCTGAAATCTGATCCAGCACCTCATTTTGACGATTCCTCTCCTCAACCACCCTTCTCCCCTGTCCGTTGTTCACTTTCGCTTTCTTCCGCGACTCCCCAACCCTCTTCACTCTCATCCGCAACACCCCCGCCCCGCTCACTTTCGTCCACGACACCCCTCGCCATCCACCACACCAACAACAAATTACAAGTCACAATTATTCACCCTCCTGTGATTATTTTCGTTTTCAAATATTTACCAAACGATGTTTAACAAAGCAAAGAAATTTTCATAGTATTTCCTATTATATGTTTTCTTCTGGAGAAAGTCTTATTTGTTTTATTTTGGCCAGTTTTTTATTTTTTTAAATCATTTTAAGGTCAATATTATTAAGCATTATGTTTTAGATTGTCTACAGAACAAAACATCATACAATTATTTGCTTAATCTTATAATATTTTAATATTTTTCATTATCTTAAACTTTGATTGATGTTTGCAAAGTACTGATCTCTGTTCCAGTAAAATTAATTAATAATGAATTAATTACTTTTTAAATTACTCTGAAGGATTCGGATTTCTACCGTCCAGTTCATCTAAGCATGGATCAACGTTTATCCTTTCCTCATCATCCTATGTCTCGTTATGTTTATTAAATATGATTATTTGAATGAGTATTTAACTTTGAAATGATTTCAACTAGTGAATGAGTTAAATACACTGCTTTATGTAAGAATGTTCAGTGCATTGCATGTCTCTTTGAAACTATTTTCAGGAGCCACCAAACTAGGTCAGAGGTCACGGAGACCTTGAGTGGAAATGAACTGCTGAGGACTTGAAACAATATTGTTCTATTGTTTCTATTGTTATTTCTATGAGTTAACTCTATCTAAAATGTCTTAAGATTTTGCTATTTTTACGGTTAATTCTTCTAAAGTGATTTTACTTTTTAGTCAAGATAGACTTGGTGTAGTGATAATTTAACTGTCTGAATGTAGATTATACCGGTTTTCAACCAGTTTTGATAAAGACGGCTGAGAAGTACACTCAGCCTTGGATAAGAAGCAGATTGTACTTTAAGTGTGTGTGCTCTATTTGATTGTAGATACTTTTAACAGGTCTGGAGTCAGCTCTAAACAGTCTATTGGATGTCTGACGTTTATGCTTAAGATATTGTTCAGAATTGTACGCACACACCCACGTGGAAATTTTCCTAGTCTATCTGTGTTTTAACCAATCAGGCTAGAACACCTATATGTATGACGCAGAAAATGACATTGTGTAAAGAGTATAATTGATGTTGATTTGTGATTGTAAGCAGAGCGGCCTAGGAACTCATTGCGAGTGTTGAAGCTGGCTTCTGCTGATGAAACTGCAAACTATCTTCAGTAAACTTTATTTATTTATTTAAATCTCTGACTCCGGCTCTTCTTCATCTGACAGACTGGTCATTCTTTGGGTTAAAACTGTAAATACCCCAACAGTTTTTGGTGGAGGATGCCCGGGCATTTGTTTACTGGTGACACCATTGATCAATCAACAAAAAAGAAAGGTAAGAAAAAAAAAAAAAGAAAAAAAAAAAAATTATAATTTAAAAGATATTGTAGACTAGGGATTGTCTGTGAAGTAGTGGTTAGTAACGGAACGCTGTGGGTTTTCTCATTCAGACGTGAATGAAAGGCATCAGTGGATTCACAAAAATTTGTGGTAAATTTGCGTGTAAATCCCGTGGTAGAAAGCTGATGCGTTTTACGGTACACCAATAATGATACTGATACGTATAACAGTAATGGAAAGGTGTACCTACTCCACCCAGAGTTAAGTACTCCGTAATGGGTGTGTAAGAGGCTTTTGAAGACATTCTCGGGGATAAAACTTGGACTGGTTTTTGTATTTAGTAGTGACTAAATTAACTCCGAGAGTGTTATAAGTTCCACCACTGCTATCTTTCTGCTTCACAGACCAGGGCATGCCCGATTTTTAAGAATAGTGTAGGTCAGTTTATTAGGGAAAGAAATAATTGAACAAAAATAACTTTATAAAGAGATGCATTAGATAGTAGTGGCCACAAAAGTCAGATAAGATACCTAGAAATGTCAGGGTGAGGTTGATTGATCAATGATGCACCAGGAGCAATCCCGAGAAAAATATGACCCTAACTGGATTGGACCGGTCTGGACAGTTTGCACCTCTCGGGGATGGTTTGCAGATTCATCAAGCAGAAGCCAAGCGCTGTTGGTAAGATTGCCCTCTCAATTTCTTGTTGCTTTTGGTATTGAACTCTGATATAAAATAACTGAGAAATTAAGTAGCTTGCTCAGTCTCCATAAGAATTATGAAACAGAAGAGAGCAGAATGCAGTAAATAGCTCAGCTAAGCTCTCGGGTTAAAATTATTTTAGTACTGATTTTAAGAAAGATTATTCTTTCTTTGGCATTTGATTGCAATTGAAAAGCTAAAATCTAAAATTGAGTGTCTAGTAGCAAAAACCACTGGGTTAAAACTGTAAATACCCCAACAACTCTGTTTGCCCATAAGTAGGGCCAGACAGAATCTGCGGACATTTTTTACTATTTCTGCAGAGAATTTTGTAAAAAATCTGCGGATTCATGCAGAATTATTTTGGGAGTATCATAACTAAAAACTTAATATATGAAATAAAAATAATACCTTTTTAACTTTTATTTAATGTTTACATTGCAAATCCAATTAGATCTATTTTTTTGGTAAACAAAGCAAGTCTATCATGTAATATATCTACTAAAAGACATTAAATATTGCTTTACAAACTGTATTGAAAATAAATCATATGAATATTTTATTATATTTAAATATTATTGACTAATATTACTGAAATTTATTTAAAAAACTGAATGAATATAGATTTACACACATTTACTCAAGTAAATAAACAGAATCAATGATGGGCTAAAAATCTGCGCGCGCAGATTCCGTGTGGGCCTACCCATAAGGCTGTGAAACCTCTGCTATCATTAAACACCAGCGGAAACAGGATATGGAGAAAGTTCCACAGCCATAGTGGTCAAAGCACCCCTCTTCCTCTTATCTATAGAGAATGAAAGCCGCAGGAATGAAACGCAGTGCTAGACAAACACGTGACTTGGCTGAACATCACATATAGTCATATAGGCACAGCAGGAAAGTGAGGCGACCGATTTATTCGTGCAAAAAAAACAGAGCAGATTGACAAAGCTTTGGCAATTGAAAAGTGTTTTGAATAAACAGTAGGGGGTCACCAAAAAACTGAAAACCGTGAAATCACATATCGGTCAGAAAGAAGTGGTAAAGGGAATTTAAATAGTGCTCTGGGAAGTAATGAAATATGAGCTTTGTTAGGTAAAGTGTGACATTATTGTATTAATTTGGCAGTCAAGTCGAACTATATTGACACAGACTGTAGTGTAAATGCATAAAGATGTAGTTCACTTTAAAATCACAATTTTATTCATTCACCTAATATAAGATGTAGATTACTTTTTGCTGAAAACAAATGTTATTCATTCACCTAATATAAGATGTAGATTACTTTTTGCTGAAAACATGGCCCTCGCTGATCATCAAATAGCTTTCAGTAGTGATTCAGTATATACTGCCACTTTAAAAGAAAACTAAAATATATAAATAGGCCGCACAGCCTCCATGTGCTCGCCAGAGGTAGCCTGACTGCATCAAGTATCGAGATGAGATCCTCAGACCCCTTGTGAGACCATATGCTGGTGCTGTTGGCCCTGGATTCCTCCTAATGCAAGACAATGCTAGATCTCATGTGGCTGGAAAGTGTCAGCAGTTCCTGCAGGACGGAGCCATTGATGCTATGGACTGGCCTGCCAGTTCCCCAGACCTGAATCCAATTGAGCACATCTGGGGTATCATGTCTTGCTCCATCCACCAACGCCACGTTTAGTCCAGGTCTGGGAGGAAGACCATCCTCAGGAGACCATCCGCCACCTTATCAGGAGCATGCCCATGCGTTGTAGGAAGGTCAAACAGGTACGTGGAGACCACACACACTACTGAGCCTCATTTTGACTTGTTGTAAGGATATTACAGCCTGTAGTGTGTTTTCCCCAAGCGGCAACCTCCCGCTCTCCCTCGGGAAGCCAATACGGAAGTAACGGAAACTGCAATTCATCGAAATTCCGCTAGTCCTGGCTCCATAATAGAGCAAATTTCTATTGAGCCCACTGCTAGAATGGCCAACTTTACAGCATAAAAAAAGGTGTTTACAGCCTGGTACAAAGAACGATTTTGGTTCATATAGCTACTATTACCCTTCGTGACAACTGTGAGGGGGGTGAATTTTTTTATAACTCATCCGTTTCCTTTATATTAGGTTATATTAAGTTTGCATAATTAAGGGCGTGGCCACTTGAGTGACAGCTAGGTCTCGCTGGTCGCCGTCACTTCACCCCAGCTGATTACGGCTGATTAGCCGCTGATCTCGGCATATTCATCGTATTTTTGTGTTGTTATATGTGGCTTTACACAGTCAGTTGCCTTTTGGAATTATTTCCTACAATTATCAGATGATATAGCATGCTGTGTGCACTTAATTGTGCTCACAAGCCATTCACGTGGCCTCCATTTCCCAGGTGAGTGAAATATATAATTATATTCCATCTCTGTGAATGTATTTGTTTTATTTAGGATCATTTGTAATTTTCTTTAGAGCTGTAATGCACTCCAGAATCTGACAGATTAATTAGCTGTAGGCTCTAGAACAGTCATCTGAAGCGTTGTCATACAGTGTTCTGCCTGGACTTCATAATTAGCCTTGCATTTACTAACACAGACTATATCTGAAGTTTTTGGAAGTAATTCGCACTTTCCTCCTGTTGAAAAACGTCATAAGCGCAATGCTTAGTGGCTCTATGTGTAATGCATTGAGCCACTAAGCATTGTGCTTATGACGTTGCTTATGAAACAGTGTTTTTAAAAGTCTAAACACTTTATTGATAAAGTGTACAACCAATCACATGTGGTCAGAACACAAACGAGTCGCAGGTGATGAAGTATTAAGCGTTTCTCCCTTAGGAAAGCCCGTCTAAGCAGGGCATCTGTAGATCCGCTCACGCTCCGCCTCTTTGCCCTTGTATGGTATGCCCGGGGTTGGTGCGATGACGCGCGAACAAAATGGCGACGGTCGGCCACGCCTTCTAGTAGCTTCTTTTGGGTTCTTCATAAACCTATGGGTGACGTCACGGATACTACGTCCATATCTTTTACAGTCTATGGTTTTTCCACTTCAATTTTGAGTGTGAGTCCAAATCCAGACCTCTATGGGTTAATAAATTTGATTTCCATTAATCATTTTTGTGTGATTTTGTTTTCAGCACATTCAATGTAAAAACAAGTATTTAATAAGAATATTTCATTCATTCCTGTCTAGGAGGTGTTTGTTTAGTGTTTACTTTTTTTTTTTTGAGCAGTGTATGATTAAAAAGCATAACTTTCAGTTTTAGACATGCCATGTGGTGTCTGGTTTGAGGTTAGCATCTTGAGCTAAAGCAAAAAATGGTAAAAAATGTCAGCTGTATTATTGTCAACTCTGTTACTGTGATATTTCTGCAAATCTCTCATTCACTTTTTAACTATAACATGATAACAATACATACAATTCTGTTTTACACATGTCATGTGGTGTCTGGTTTGAAGTTAGCATCTTGAGCTAAAGCCAGACATCCCAATTCTCCCGGTAGTTCTGGGAGTCTCCTGCAAATGCATAGAGACTCTTGGTTGCCGGCAAACTAATGATAATCTCTCGGAAATCGCGCGTCTCCCGGCCGGTCCTTAAATACACCACAGCCATATCACCCTTTACCGGTTACTCACTGAAGCTAAGCAGGGCTGAGCCTGGTCAGTACCTGGATGGGAGACCACATGGGAAAACTAGGTTGCTGTTGGAAGTGGTGTTAGAGCAGGGGGCGCTCAACCTGTGGTCTGTGTGAGTCCTAATGCCTCAGTAAAAGTGAAGAGGACACTACACTGTTAGTGGGCGCCATTTTTCGGATGAGACGTTAAACCGAGGTCCTGACTTTCTGCGGTCATTAAAAATCCCATGGCACTTTTCATAAGAGTAGGGGTGTAACCCCGGTGTCCTGGCCAAAGTCCCTCAATCGGCCCTTACCCATCATGGCCTCCTAATCATCCCCATCCACCGAATTGGCTCTATCACTGTCTCTTCACTCCAGCTGGTGTGTGGTGAGCGCACTGGCGCTGTTGTCCTGTGGCTACTGTCGCATCATCCAAGTGGATGCTGCACACTGGTGGTGGTGTGGAGAGACTCCCCTCATGATTGTGAAGCACTTTGGGCGTATGGCCATACTCAATAAATGCGCTATATAAATACACATTACATTATGTCGCGCACCCCTCTCCACCGCATCTCTCCATATATATCTTGGAACGCAAAATTACCCATTATGCTTTGCGTGTATGCGTAAGGAGAATGCTAAGAACTTCCGGTCGGCAGCTGATGCGTGTAAACGGTCACATTTAGACAGCTTTGAAACGATAGTTTTAATCTATTTTACCTGCTTTTATCATCTTTGAACTAATAATGTTGTCAATCAGCGCCACCTCCTGGACTGATCATTTAAAAAATGTGATCTAATAGGATGGAAAACAGCCGCTGCGAGGTATTTCTCCCTTGTTGACAGGCGACATCTTGTGCCGTTTAAATGAAGCCTCGTCATCGCTAAAGTCAACAGTTTCTCTTTCTTTCAAATATATAACCAACCTAAACAAATATAGTTCACCAAAATGTTTGACACACACACGCAGCCTGCTGTACTGACCCACTAACACACTGATTTAATAACTGCGACAAAGTGAAAATAAAGTGACGTGCGATTAGAATGAACAGCAAATCAGCCAGCAGAGTATCAGTAACAGACTTTTTATTGGTCATTTTTGTAAATTGCATGACTTACACACCTGTTAAGTTTCATGCCAGTAATCTGGTTTGCTCTATGACGCAGTGAAGTATTGTGTGTGTGTGTGTGCTGAAGAGCCGCTGAGCTAACAGCTGACAGGCCGGGGAAACACACACACTGTATTTCTGACGGCAGACACGTGAACTAGGAGAACGTTTTTCTCTCGCGCTTGAACCACACTTACAGATTATAACGGCTTTAACACACACATTTCAAAGTTGTGTGTCACAAAAACACTCCGTAATCCATTTAAAACGCTATTGAAACCCATTTTCGGAGCGCAAGTTACCAGTTGTAAACACTGTAAACGGAAGTTCTAACCATTCTACCGGAAGACGCTGGTCGCTATGGCGCCCTCCATGCAGCAGCCAAGAAAAAGGGCTATAGTGATGCAGTTCCTAGAGAAACAGAATATTAAATGAGCCAACAGTGGGCGTGGCTTGTTTTTCTTACCTCAAGCTGATTAGTAGTAGTAAAGTAGGCATTTGATTCAGAAAGATTGGAAAATGGGTTTTAGTAGAGTTATTACAACCTAACAGACACCTTTCTCAACATTTCTGTTTGTTGTCAAAACTGACAGTTGGAGGGGCGTGGTTAAGTATGTTAGCCACGCCCAATACCTCAGACAGATGTAATCTGAGAATTGAACTGTAAACAAACAGACATTTTCAAGTTGTAATTTTAGATTGCGATGGCAAACAGTTTTTTTTCTTTCTTAATGTCATGCACAGATAAGTTGTTCACCACAAAACTAGCAATGTGAGCTAACAAAATCACATGGCTACTTTTGATTCCATGTGTACTTTAAATCCAGACCATTGTGCATCAATAGGAAAGACTCGGGTGTCGCTAATTCAACAGCAACATTGAATGAAGTTATTTTTAAGTGCACAGAATCATTTCCTGTGCAGTGTTTTTGCTTTGATTCTAAATTTGTTTGCTCATCCTGGCACGGGGCCGGGTGCCGATTGTGTATCCAGGCCTCTTTTTTTAAAAACCAAATAAATAAAACCACCAAGATTAGCAACGCTGCAACACATTGTCCTTTTCATGTGTTTAATTATAGCGTGTGTTTGGATGTGTGCGCTAATGGTAAATATAGGCTCTATTCTCATGGCGGTGCGGTGGAGCGGTAGCGTGAGGGCGAGCGATCGGCCTCAGCGGGAACGCAGCGTTTGTTCTGCAGCGGGTGGTGTGGGCTGGAGGTGGGACGCACGCTGCCACAAGAAGCCAGACTTTGGCACGCTGTCATCGCTGTTTCCCTCTATGAGCACGAGAGAGAGGGAAAGCAGGCATGATGGAGCCAACAATTATCTGGCGCTCGGTTGCTTCTCGGAGACTGAGGGCAGAAGGGGCCGCTCTTTTCTGTCTGGGGGTCTGTATTGGGGCAAGACAGCATGGCTCTGATGGAGAAGACAGATTGTGGGCATTATGTTTTAGACGACCCCCAAAATAAACAGCCATAGCAGCGTTACATGTACAGTTCTGGTTGATATTTATGTGTGACCTTTAGATTACAAACTTCTTTTTAAAACCCATTTCAGTCAGGATGACTGACAGCAAGTCTCCAGTAAAAGTCTCCACTGTAAAAGGGTGAGCTGTTTAAGTCCATCATATGAAAAATATTGTCAAATCAAATCACTTTTATTGTCACATCATCAGCAGCACGTGTGCTATGATGAGTGAAAAGCTTAGGTGCTGGCTTCAGACAGTGCAAAATACAGACAGTGTAAATACAACGACAGTGCAAAATACAGACAGTGTAAATACAGACAGTGCAGTATACAACAACATACTCACAAAAAAACAAGACAATGTAAAATTGGCAATGTTGACAGCGATACGAAGGCAGTATTGTTTTAAGTATGGATTTGTTAAAGTGCAGTGCATGCTACATCTTGATGGTGTGCAGTGCGGGGTGTGGAAGAGTTTGTGTGGGGTGTGTTAAGTGTTCATCAGCCTGATAGTCTGAGGGAAGAAACTTTCCTTCAGTCGGTTGGTGCGTCACCGGATGCTGCGGAACCGTCTGCCTGAGGGTAGCATAGAGAAAAGTCTATGGCTTGGGTGGCTGGAGTCGCTGATGATTCTCTTGGCTTTCCTCATGCACCTCCTGGTATAGATGTCCTGGAGGGAGGGAAGTGTGTATTGCTGTTTGTATGCTTTTCTTTTTTTCATTTACGTAAGATGAATGCCCTGCTTTTTATAAAATATACAGGGGTTGGACAACGAAACTGAAACGTTGGTTTCAATGGTGCCAGCAGTGAAAATCTTGGACTGTGGACTATTTGAAACATGTATTGTTCTCTGATGAGTCCACCTTCACTGTCTTTCCTACATCTGGGAGAGTTATGGTGTGGAGAAGCCCCAAAGAAACGTAGTACCCATAGTGTAGCATGGTGGTGGATCAGTGATGGTTTGGGCTGCAATATCCAGGGCAGGATTAGAAACGCATTGGGCCCTGGTGCCATAGTAAATTCAAGGGCCTCTTTTTATTAGTTTTACCTCACATATATATATATATATATATATATATATATATATATATATATATATATATATATATATATATATATATATATATATATATATATATATATAAAACTTGTTGTATTACTATAATAATGTAATCGTACACCAAACATAAACATGCTTGCTTGATGATAATGGAGGTAGTGAGGATAATACTAAATTGTTTGATCTGTTTCTGTAATAACCCTCCCACAACCTGACTGGTTTATGATCAAAACAAAACAACTCATTCCATAGTCAGTCTCAGTAGATCTGTGATTCCTTCCTGAACACAAAAATAAGCACATAAGTAAAGAGATAAACCCATCATATCTAATATAACAGCAGCATCAGATTGTGTGTGTTGTTATTTGCTGTAGGGATTTTTATCTCTCTGCTTAAAATGCACAAAATGGCTTCTAAAAATACTGAAGTGCACTGAATACATATTTAGCTGCTATATTTATGGAGGAGGCTATGAATAGAGCACTGTAAAACTCAGGAACTGACTCTTGCCGTAATTGTATGTGGAATCGCACAAGATTCTAACCAACAAAAGAAAAATAGACAACTGCTGAAAAAACAAAACAAACAACTCAGTGCCTTGGGGTTTTTTTCTGTTTTTTTTTTTTTCTTTGGGGGTGGGTGGACTTTGGATAAAAATATGTGCCATCCACATGAGTAATGCTTACAGACTTACAGAGAAACTGTGTAGAGAACTATTGTTAATGAAGTAAGCTGTTACAGTATATACACTGTCCAGATTTCACACTACCTGACAAAAGTCTTGTCGTCGATCCCAGATTTAAGAGCAACAAATAATAACTTGACTTCTAGTTGATCATTTGGAAAAGTAACAGAAGGTAGATATTTGTGATGAATCATCTGTTGAACTGCATCCTAATCATCACAAATACTGCAGAAGACCTATTGGAACCCACATGGATCCACAATTCTGAGAAATCAGTCAAGTTTGGTGAAGGAAAAATCATGGTTTGGGGTTACATTCAGTATTGGGGTGTTCGAGAGATCTGCAGAGTGGACGGCAACATCAACAGCCTGAGGTATCAAGACATTTGTGCAAGACATTTTCGGCTTAGTCCCTTTATTAATCTGGGGTGGCCACAGCGGAATGAACCGCCAACTTATCCAGCATATGTTTTACGCAGCAGATGCCCTTTCAGCCACAACTCAACACTGGGAAACACCCATACACTCTTGCATTGACACAAAGGCCTTTGGAATGTGGGGGAAACCAGAGCACCCGGAGGAAACCCACGCGAACACAGGGAGAACATGCAAACTCCACACAGAAATGCCAACTGACTCAGCTGGGGCTCGAACCAGCGACCTTCTTGCAGTGAGGCGATTGTGCTACCCACTGCGCCACCGTGACTTGTCCAACAAAAATCAATTAAGTTAACTTTCGACAAATTAAAGTGGATTGAACATTAAACAATTAAGTTGTCCCAAAAAAATGTCAAGAATTGTGTTGTTTCAGCTTACTCTAAATAAATAGTTTAAACAATTATTTTTTGACTGTAGCTAGGAAAATAAATAGCATGGAAGTCAATGTTTAACAGTTTCAAACATTCTTCAAAATATCTTCTTTTCTGTTCAACAAAACACAAAATAAACACCCAAAATGATTTGGAAAAAGTCAAGGGTGAGTATATGATGGCGCAGTTTTCATTTTTACTTGAACTATCACTTTAATCACACTCAAAAAAAGAGGTTCGCTGTTTGTTCAAACTATTTATTTAAAACAAGCTAAGACAACACAATTCTTCAGGTTTTTTTGGGAAAACCTAATAGTATTTTGTTCAATCCACTTCAATTTGTAAAAACGATTGAGTTAAGTGAAGAACTGTGTTGTTTCAGCTCATTCTAAATAAGTGAACAGTTTTTTTAGTGTAGTAGAAAAAAATTAAATACCATGGAAGTCAATAGTTTGAAACATTCTTCAAAATATCTTCTTTTCTGTTCAATAGAACAAAAATAAAAGCTCAAACAGATTTGGAAAAAGTCGAGGGTGAGTATATGTAGTGTAGTAGAAAAAAATTAAATAGCATGGAAGTCAATAGTTTGAAACATTCTTCAAAATATCTTCTTTTCTGTTCAACAGAACAAAAATAAAAGCTCAAACAGATTTGGAAAAAGTCGAGGGTGAGTATATGATGGCACAGTTTTCATTTTTACTTGAACTATCCCTTTAATCAGTCAAGAAATGCTGTTTGTTCAAACTATTTATTTAAAACAAGCTGAGACAGCACAATTCTTCAGGGAGTTTTGGGCAACTTAATTGTTTTATGTTCAATACACTTACATTTGTAAAAACAATTAAGTTAACTTAATGCCTTCATGTTGTCCCAAAGTAAGTGTTGTTAAATAAACTTTTCTGGCAAATTTAAGTGGATTAAATATAAATCAATTAAGTTGTCCCAAAAAAAATCTCAACAATTGTGCTGTTTCAGATCATTCCAAATGCAGTAGTATAAACAATTATTTTTTCAGTGTGTAGGAAAAACTAATACCATTGAAGTCGATGATTACCGGTTTCAAACATTCTTCAAAATATCTCCTTTTCTGTTCAACAGAACAAAAAAAAAAAAAGTCAAAGGGTGAGTATATGATGGCAGTTTTCATTTTTAGTTGAACTATCCCTTTAATCACACTCAAAAAAAAAAAAAAAGGTTCGCTGTTTGTTCAAAATACTTATTTAAAACAAGCTAAGACAACACAATTCTTCAGGTTTTTTTGGGAAAACTTAATAGTATTTTGTTCAATCCACTTCAATTTGTAAAAACGATTGAGTTAAGTGAAGAACTGTGTTGTTTCAGCTCATTCTAAATAAGTGAACAGTTTTTTTTAGTGTAGTAGAAAAAAATTAAATACCATGGAAGTCAATGGTTTCAAACATTCTTCAAAATATCTTCTTTTCTGTTCAACAGAACAAAAATAAAAGCTCAAACAGATTTGGAAAAAGTCGAGGGTGAGTATATGATGGCACAGTTTTTACTTGAACTATCCCTTTAATCAGTCAAGAAATGCTGTTTGTTCAAACTATTTATTTAAAACAAGCTGAGACAGCACAATTCTTCAGGGTGTTTTGGGCAACTTAATTGATTTATGTTCAATACACTTACATTTGTAAAAACAATTAAGTTAACTTAATGCCTTCATGTTGTCCCAAAGTAAGTGTTGTTAAATAAACTTAATTGGTTTTTGACTAATTTAAGTGGATTAAATATAAATCAATTAAGTTGTCCCAAAAAAAAATCTCAACAATTGTGCTGTTTCAGATCATTCCAAATTCAGTAGTATAAACAATTATGTTTTGAGTGTGTAGGAAAACAAATACAATGGAAGTCGATGATTACCTGTTTCAAACATTCTTCAAAATATCTCCTTTTCTGTTCAACAGAACAAAAAAAAAAAAAAAGTCAAAAGGTGAGTATATGATGGCAGTTTTCATTTTTAGTTGAACTATCCCTTTAATCACACTCAAACACAATCACAATTTAATCACACTAAGACAACACAATTCTTCAGGGTTTTTTGGGGAAAACCTAATAGTATTTTGTTCAATCCACTTCAATTTGTAAAAACGATTGAGTTAAGTGAAGAACTGTGTTGTTTCAGCTCATTCTAAATAAGTGAACAGTTTTTTTTTAGTGTAGTAGAAAAAAATTAAATACCATGGAAGTCAATGGTTTCAAACATTCTTCAAAATATCTTCTTTTCTGTTCAACAGAACAAAAATAAAAGCTCAAACAGATTTGGAAATAGTGGAGGGTGAGTATATGATGGCACAGTTTTCATTTTTACTTGAACTATCCCTTTAATCAGTCAAGAAATGCTGTTTGTTCAAACTATTTATTTAAAACAAGCTGAGACAGCACAATTCTTCAGGGAGTTTTGGGCAACTTAATTGTTTTATGTTCAATACACTTACATTTGTAAAAACAATTAAGTTAACTTAATGCCTTCATGTTGTCCCAAAGTAAGTGTTGTTAAATAAACTTTTTTGGCAAATTTAAGTGGATTAAATATAAATCAATTAAGTTGTCCCAAAAAAAATCTCAACAATTGTGCTGTTTCAGATCATTCCAAATGCAGTAGTATAAACAATTATTTTTTCAGTGTGTAGGAAAAACTAATACCATGGAAGTCGATGATTACCGGTTTCAAACATTCTTCAAAATATCTCCTTTTCTGTTCAACAGAACAAAAAAAAAGTCAAAAGGTGAGTATATGATGGCAGTTTTCATTTTTAGTTGAACTATCCCTTTAATCACACTCAAAAAAAAAAAGAGGTTCGCTGTTTGTTCAAAATACTTATTTAAAACAAGCTAAGACAACACAATTCTTCAGTTTTTTTTTTGGGAAAACCTAATAGTATTTTGTTCAATCCACTTCAATTTGTAAAAACGATTGAGTTAAGTGAAGAACTGTGTTGTTTCAGCTCATTCTAAATAAGTGAACAGTTTTTTTAGTGTAGTAGAAAAAAATTCAATACCATGGAAGTTAATGGTTTCAAACATTCTTCAAAATATCTTCTTTTCTGTTCAACAGAACAAAAATAAAAGCTCAAACAGATTTGGAAAAAGTCGAGGGTGAGTATATGATGGCACAGTTTTTACTTGAACTATCCCTTTAATCAGTCAAGAAATGCTGTTTGTTCAAACTATTTATTTAAAACAAGCTGAGGCAGCACAATTCTTCATTGTGTTTTGGTCAACTTAATTGTTTTATGTTCAATCCACTTACATTTGTAAAAACAATTAAGTGAACTTAATGCCTTCATGTTGTCCCAAAGTAAGTGTTGTTAAATAAACTTAATTGGTTTTTGACTAATTTAAGTGGATTAAATATAAATCAATTAAGTTGTCCCAAAAAAAAATCTCAACAATTGTGCTGTTTCAGATCATTCCAAATTCAGTAGTATAAACAATTATGTTTTGAGTGTGTAGGAAAACAAATACAATGGAAGTCGATGATTACCTGTTTCAAACATTCTTCAAAATATCTCCTTTTCTGTTCAACAGAACAAAAAAAAAAAAACTGATTTGGAAAAAGTCAAGGGTGAGTATATGATGGCAGTTTTCATTTTTAGTTGAACTATCCCTTTAATCAGTAAATGGTGACCGATTTTTTTTATTTTCGAGAGTAGTAGTTCTTTATGAAATATTCATATATGCGCATCTTGGCATTTCCATTAAGCATTTTTTATGCGATACTCCAAAATGCACATTAAAATAAGCGGATGGAACTCTAAAAAAGGACTTTTGCTGCTGTTTAAACTATTTAAAATGAGGTGAAACTGCACAATTCTTACATTTTAAGCCTGTAAGTCAAGAATTGTGTTGTTTCAGCTTATTCTAAATAAGTAGTTTGACTAGTTTGTTTTTGAGTGTGTAGAATAAAACAAATACCATGGAAGTCGATGGTTACCGGTTTCAAACATTTTTCAAAATATCTTCTTTTCTGTTTAACAGAACACGAAATAAACATTCAAACTGATTTGGAAAAAGTCAAGGGTGAGTATATGAAGGCGCAGTTTTCATTTTTAGTTGAACTATCCCTTTAATCACACTCACACACACACACACACACACACACACAAAGATGTTCGCTGTTTGTTCAAACTACTTAATTAAAACAAGCTGAGACAACACAATTTTTCAGGTTATTTTGGACAACTTAATTGTTTTATGTTCAATACACTTAAATTTGTAAACACTCATAAGTTAACTTAATTACTTCATGTTGTCCTAGTTTCGATTTTCAGGAGTAGTTATCCCTTTACGAACGCTTCACAGCGGTTTGGATGTCATTGACTTTAAACTTTGGGCTTTTTGACCTGTTGTTGGCACATAGAATCATCTCCACCTCCTCTGAAGTGGCATAAAAGCTCTGAAGGGGAACAAGAGAGCTGTATATCAGTCATTGTGAACAGCACGGCCCTCCTCGTGAAATACGGCCCGTCCGCCTATAGCTTGGTTAAGTAAAGTGTGTGAAGAAATGTGCGAGGGGACTCTTAGTAATTTGCCTTTAAAGAGATTTTGCGCTGCTATTCACTTGCTCCGGGCTAATCTCTCTTTGTGAAACGTAACAATGCGCTGCCAAATGAGGAGGAAATGTCAGGTTATGTTTCAGAGCCGGCCTCTTCCCACCCTCCATCTGTAGTAATGGCCCGGGCTCATTGGAACATATGCTGCCTGTTGCTCAGCCGCCATCTGTTCACTTCCACTGATGAAGTGCTCCTGTTGCCTCAGTGATCGGCTCATTCACAGCCTGGAAAGAGTTTCCTTTCCACTCTTCATGCATGCAGAGGATCCAGGGTCACGGAAAGGTTTGTTGTTGTTGACCCGAGTGTTCTGCATCAATCTGAATGATCCCTCTTCAAGTCGGTGACGACCGAATGCAGCACTTCAGCATCCAAACAAACATCCACTGTTTAGATTATGCAGCCTTTTTTTGAATGCCTTAGCTGATTTCAATGATGTTGGAAGAAGCTCATGTTTCAATTCAATTCATCTTTATAGCGCTTTTACAATGTAAATTGTGTCAAAGCAGCTTAACATAGAAGTTCTAGTAAATTGAAACTGTGTCAGTCCAGTTTTCAGAGTTGAAGTTCAGTTTAGTTCAGTTCAGTGTGGTTTAATTTTCACTGCTGAAAGTCCAAACACTGAAGAGCAAATCCATCAATGCGCAGTTCCACAAGTCCCAAACCAAGCAAGCCAGTGGTGACAGTGACGAGGAGCAAACTTTTGATGAAAGTGAAGGAAAAAAACCTTGAGAAAACCAGGCTCAGTTGGGCATGTTTGAAAATATCAATTTCATCCTCATGTCATTTCAAACCTGTATGATTTTCTTCCTTCACAAAAAAAAAATAATAACAATTAAAGGTGCTGTATGTAAGTTTTTGATTCTTCTAAAGCATAAAAATACCATAATATGTTTGCAGATATTTAAGAAACATCCCAAGTGAACATACTTGTTTAACTGAAAAACAATGCTGAAGTCAGATATTCTGCTTTGAAAATGGTTTTTCCGTGTCGGAACGCTGTCTTTGTTTAGGTCAAGTTAACCTGCAGAATGCCAGTTTAGCCAATTATAATTCAGCACTCCGGGTTGCCTTGTTGGAAAACAGCGTATTTCATTCATTCATTCAGAAAGGCTCTGAAAGCATGCGCCCGTGACCAAAATGGACAGTATCAGACGTCGAAATGAGACAGATTCTGTTCCACATGAGGTTATTAATTAGCAAAGGATATAAATATTACGAACGTAAACATTAGGTGAGCAGGTTACATTGTAATCTCGTGTCCTAACAACACGCAAACAGCAGTTTGACTGCACCAGACGAAACACGACAAAAATGTAAATACAGCCTTTCAGAAGCACAGAATAAGCACTCACTCATGAAACGGTAAGGTTTAGAATCCATTCAAACTCACATTGTTAGCATTTAGCACTGAATAAAACACACGAGGCTTACCTGAGGTGCACTGTCATAGGTTTCACATGTTGAGCTGTGAGAAATAGAAACCGTTTCTAATATCTCAATTCGAGGTGTTGGTTAGAACTAAAACTCCTTTTAATATGGAAAATATTCCCTCTATCGCGTGTCGTTGATTTTATTTAGAACACGGTTTAAATCACTCGCTCCTGTGTTTAAATCACTCGCTCCTGTACTCAATCTCTGGCATCCCACGCGTTTGTTTATTTTGATCTAGGAGTGCAATACCCAGTTCAACCACTGGGTGTCAAACTTACATACTGCACCTTTAAATAAAAATGGGGCAACGCAGTGGCGCAGTAGGTAGTGCTGTTGCCTCACAGCAAGAACGTCGCTGGGTCGCAGGTTCGAACCTCGGCTGGGCAGGGTCAGTTGGCGTTTCTGTGTGGAGTTTGCATGTTCTCCCTGCGTTCGCGTGGGTTTCCTCCGGGTGCTCCGGTTTCCCCCACAGTCCAAAGACATGCAGTACAGGTGAATTGGGTAAGCTAAATTGTCCGTAGTGTATGAGCGTGAATGTGTGTGTGTGGAAATTCCCAGAGATGGGTTGCGGCTGGAAGGGCATCCGCTGCGTAAAATCGTGCTGGATAAGTTGGTGGTTCATTCCACTGTGGCGATCCCGCAAGGGACAAAGCCGACAAGAAAATGAATGAATGTTGCAATTGAGATTCTGTTGGAAGAAGCTAATGACTTAAGACAAAAGGGGTTTAAAATATATCAATTTCATCCTCGTGTCATTTTAAACCTGTACGGTTTTCATCTTCCTCCAAACATTTGATGAATAAAAATTAAAATCAACAGTTTTTGGCCATTCATTCATTCATTCATTCATTTTCTTTTTGGCTTATGCCGAGTTCAGACTGCATGATTTTCAAAGTAGTCCTGTCATGGATGTTTTCACACTGCATGACTATCTGGGCTAGCGTTCCGTCGGCGCTTTGTTTACACTGCAAGATGTATCGGCGACAGGGTGGTTCACACTGCATGACTTTAAAAAAGGAAGAATCGCCGTCAACTTTGTCCAAACTACGTTTCACAACCAAACACACGTGAGAAGACATGGAAACAACGCGAGGTCACGTAATATACATCTTGTTATTAACTACATAATAAGAAAGACGCCTTTAGTGGGGTAGAAAATGTACTTATTTTGCTCAGCTGGCTTTGAAGGGAGCAATTTCTCTTAAACCCTTTTTTTTTTTTTTTTCCGACCCGGTTGTGATATTGCTCAGATGATACGTCAAAAAGACACGTTGCTCCTGACAAATTTCCAGGAGTTTTTCCTCAATTTCTTGGGTCCAAATAAACTGAAAAGGAGCGCTTTTAACTTCTCCCCCAGCCTCCCGCTGGCCTGCAGGTACCCAGTAGTGAATGCTGCCCTCTCATTGGTTGTAGGTGATCGTTGATGTTATTTTGAATCAGAGCACATTTCACACGGCATGATTTGAATCGCCGACATCTCCAGATATTTAGCATACCAAATATCTCACGGGTGTCGGCGACTCATCTGCGATTCTCTCAGAACGCGTCTTTGATAGTTCATACTGTGTGATTGTTACTCGCGTGAACGAGCGCCGATTTGCCTGTGATTTCAGGCATTTGTCGGCGATTTCTCAAAACCTGTCGCCGAGTCAAAATCAGGGCTAAAATCATGCAGTCTGAACTCGGCATTACTCCCTTTATTAATCTGGGGTCGCCACAGCGGAATGAACCGCCAACTTATCCAGCACATTTTTTTACGCATGCAGATGCTCTTCCAGCTGCAACCCAGTACTTATTTTTAAATTAGTTGTTTTCAAGAGTTCACCTTTAGCTGATGATTGATTATAAAGCTTGTTTGGCATGCTGTCCCAGGAGAGAGTCCTGAGCTCATAAGATCCTCGAACCCGGGGCTCCCTCCTGTTTGCAAGGCGAGAGGGGAGTTTGAGCTCAGGTAGATCTCGAGAACTCCCCTGCTGTAGTAGCTAATGAACAGATAGTGATTGCTCTTAAGAGATAACTACTTACTAGGAGCATGTCTATGGTGCAGATTTGGATTAGTCAATTAACTTAAGTTGCATGTTTTTGGACGGTGGGAGGAAACCGGGGAACCTGGGGGAAACCAACGTGAGCACGGGGAGAGCGTGTAAACTCCACACAGAAACATTGGCTGGCTTGGTAAGGACTAGAACCAGTGACATTCTTGCTGTGAGGCAACAGTGCTAACCACTGGGCCACAGTGTCACCCATATAGAAAAGGAGGAGGGGTAGGGGTGGAAGGGGGGATTCTTCAAAACGAAGATGGCTGTTATATGGAACTTAGGGTATATATAGTGGCTTAGGAATCGTCTGATTAGTGAATCACAAATTGGATAATGCGGGACCAGCAATTACATTCTCAGAAATAAAGGTACACGAGCTGTCACTGGGGGGATACCTTTTCAAAAGGTACAAATTTGTACCTTAAAGGTCCATATTAATACCTCAAGGGTACATATTAGTACCTAAAAAGCACAAAAGTGTTTCTCTTACTCTTACTTACTCTTTTTTTTAGGTACTAATATATACTTTTGAGATTAAGTAAAAATGCGTTCCTTTTGAAAAGGTACCACCCCAGTGCTCGCGTACCTTTATTTCTGAGAGTGCATAAGCACGTAATCCTCTCAAAATTAGTTTATAAATAAACTTCACTTATTGTGTAAAATGTCAATAAAAAAACATCTGAGAAAAAAAAATCAACAGTTTTTGACCATATGCTGAAGAACTTTACAATTGAGATTCTGTTGGAAGCTGATGTTTGAAACTATCAATTTCATCCTCATGTCATTTCCAACTTGTATGATTTTCTTCCTTCATCAACAAAAAAATTTATCAAAATCAACAATTTTTGAAGAAGAAGCTTTTAAAAACATCGATTTCATCCTTATGTCATTAAAATCCTGTAGTTTTTCTTTCTTCTTCCTCCAAAAGTTTTATGAATAACGATATAAATCAAACAGTTTTTGACCCTATAATGCTGCAATTGAGATTCTGTTGGAAGAAGCTCATGCCTTAAGACTAAACTGATTTAAAAAAATATCAATTTCATCCTCGTGTCATTAGAATCCTGTAGTTTTTTCCACCAAAAACTTTAAATAAAAATTTCACAGTTTTTGCCCATATGTTGAAACTCACTGTGGCCCAAGAAAAAAGTGCAACCCCACTAAGTTTTATTTCAAGAGTTCACACTTAGCTGATAATTGATTATAAAAAAGTGCATTTGACTTGCTGTCCCGGGAGAGAGCCCTGAGCTCATAAGATCCTCGAGCCCAAGGTTACCTAACATTTAAAGGGCGAGAGAGGAGTTTGAGTTCAGGTAGATCTCGAGAACTCCCCTGCTTGTGAATATCTATGAGATATAGCTGACTAAGGGTTTGTCTATGATGCCACTTTAGATTAGTCAATTTACTTATATTGTATGTCTTTGGACGGTGGAAGGAAACCGGAGAACCTGGGGAAACTTACATGAGCACGGGGAAATATAAAGTAATATGTTCTGTCTTTTAGTAGAGATGTTATATGAAAGACTTGCTTAGTTTACCAAATAAGTGGATCTAATTGGATTTGCATTTTAAAAAATAAATAAGTTATTTATGTAAATAAATAAGTTAAAAAACATATAATTTTTATTTCATATAGTAAAATTTTAGTTATTTTTTTAGTTATTACTCCTAAAATCATTCCGCATAAACCTGCAGATTTTTTACATAATTCTGCGCAGAAATAGCAAAAAATGTCAGCAGAATCTGTCTGGCCCTGGTCATCACTTTAGACATTACACTAGAGAATCATTCAAATACTAGCTCTAAAGTGACGTTTGTGAAGTAGCAACAGTTTCTGCTGTTCTGACGTCAGCTGCAGATGTGAATGAATGGCAGAAGAAAGTAGTTCCTCTTACAAAAGGATTTTTGAGACTCTGTTTGATTTTCTTTTTTATATATACAAGATTAAGCTGTTGCACTGTTGTATAAACACAATATCACACTCATAGCAGTGCGATATGGCTGTATATTGTCACTGGTGGAACACTAAGGCAATGCACGCCTCCCACCAGTGCCAATATACAGTCATATCGCATTGCTACCAGTGTATATATATATATATATATATATATATATATATATATATATATATATATATATATATATATATATATATATATATATATATATATATATATATACACACAGTGTTTCCTCTAGGATTTTTTCCAGCTGTGGCGGCAGGCCTTTTGATCTATCAACTACTTTTGGCGTTATTTCAATGACAAATGTGACGCAGTCCGAGATTGGATTTGTGTAATACAAGCATGCAGATCTTTTTGCTTGCGCTAGGATTTCCCCTGTTCGTGCACAAAACTTCTTGCACGCCCTCAAATATGCGCTGCTCAAGTGCAATTTAGCACGTTTACGTAGTGAATTTGTCTCCAATCTTTATTAGATTTGCTAGGAATATTTATGAACGTCTCCAATAGACCTACAGAGCAGCATTAATGCGTCCTGAGGTAAAGTAAAACGGCTATACACTCCAGCAAGATAAAGTCTTTGTTTGTTGTATGCAGAGCCATAGACCTTTATCTATAAATAAAGTATAATTATGGATACTGTGTTCATCCTAACTGAAAGCTAAACGCCGTGTTTGCTGGCCTCACGCATCACGCACCTGTCAGTCAGTCAGCATGTCACCTTAAAGGGTTAAACAAATAATGCACAGCACTTACTACGATTACAGAAAAGCTTGCGCTGTTATAATTTACTTACTTTTTAATATGTTTTGGGGCGATTATAACCCGCTTTTTAAAAAAAAATGACAATGTTTTGAATGAGAAGCTGTAATGTAGCCATGGCGGGATAAATTTTGGCGTGGCGCCCCGCCATGGTAGAATGAATGTAGCGGAAACCTTGTATATATATATATATATATATATATATATATATATATATATATATATATATATGTGTGTGTGTGTGTGTGTGTGTGTGTGTGTGTGTGTGTTCATTTATTTACTGAAAACGCAGACTGTGCAACAGTAAATATAACAATTATATGACTTATGCCATGATCAACTTGACTCCAACAAACACTGATGTCAATATAAGATTTAAAAATAATAAATAATCATGTGGTGAGCATTAAAAGTCACATGAACATTTTTTACTAGTCATAAACTTGTTTTTTTTTTTCCAGTTATATAATTTCCAAAAAACAGTTTGTGGAGTAAACCAGTAATATATAACATTTACCTCTTTTTTGTTAACAAACCCTTTTAAATCCTGAGAAAATCATTTGTAGGTCTTGGAGAAAAGTGTTTTTATTCATTAATCTATTGGTAAATCCGACACAGAGACAATTAGAGTTAGGACAATGAAAAAAAGTATTGCTTTCTGTTAAGAATGCTTTAAAATGGTGTCTTGACAAGCAGCATTTCACGTCCACTTACTCATTTATACGGTAAACAGCAGTGTGTTTGTTTTGGCATAACCAGTGGCTGACAGTAGACAATTCCGCCAAGACTCTCAGGTGCGCAGCGCAACGGTCCGACATTATAAAGAAAACCGTGCTCATGAGAGACTCTTTGTACAGCTACTGTCCGCAGCACAGACGCTGACGGTATCTGATGACAAACCGCCACAAACCTTAAGGAGGAGCAGAAACAATCCCACACAAAAGAGAGAAGTTAGCGACCGCTGAAACACAAGCTCTGAGGCTTTCTGCAGCTTTACAACTCAACGGAACTAGCTAGCTAATAACACTACAGCAGTAGGAGACGCGCACACACACACCACACGCACACGCGCGCGCGCACAGACCTGTTTACCATATGTCAGCCTTCAGCTATAAAGTGAGCTACTGAAGCTGTATCAGCCTTCAGGGAAATGATTAAAAAAGTTTATCAGTAATCAGGACTCAACGGCTCGACTGCAACGCCTTTCTGTGGCGTCTGAAAGAGAAACGGAGAGATTTGAAAAAGTAAGACCGTAAACAAGTACTTGTGTTGCATTAAACAAAAGTCATTTAAGCAGTCAGTGGGAATAAGCTGTCAGTGTCAACAGACTGGCGGGCTAGCAGGTCTGTTTTGTTGACAATGGGACTCCTGTTATTGAAGGAAATATTGCTGGAACAAACAATTTAGAGTAGGGAAAAGTAACCTACTGACAGTGTTCAATATTAACTAGAAAAGTAAAGTTCGTAGATAAACTTTATAGTGTCTTCAAGTCTCGTCTGAAAGTTTGAAGTAGTTTTAAAGTTTAAATAACTGAAGTAGTTTTTAAGAAGTTTGAAACAGTTATGACTACATATAGGTTAGCATGTTTCTAGTATGAATTAGCATGTAGCTAGCATGTTTTTAGTATACCCTGCTGAAAAATCCAGCTTAAACCAGCCTAAGCTGGTTGGCTGGTTTTAGCTGGTCGACCAGCCTGGTTTTAGAGGGGTTTTGGCCATTTCCAGGCTGGTTTCCAGCCATTTCCAGCCTGGTCTTAGCTGGTCAGGCTGGAAAATGACCAGCTTTAACCAGCTAAAACCAGCTTGACCAACCTGGTTTAAGCTGGACACAGCTGGTTTTGGCTGGTCAAGCTGGTTTTAGCTGGTTAACTCCCAGCCTGACCAGCTAAGACCAGGCTGGAAATGGCTGGAAACCAGCCTGGAAATGGCCAAAACCCCTCTAAAACCAGGCTGGTCGACCAGCTAAAACCAGCCAACCAGCTTAGGCTGGTTTAAGCTGGATTTTTCAGCAGGGAAACTACCAGCCATGTTGTTGGCATGTTGCTAGTATGCAGGCACGTGCACACATAGGGCTCAACCTGTGCAGTGTACATGCCCTTTAGAGTCTGGGATATAAAGTGGGGTAAGTAAGTGCCCCTGCCCCCCGGGAACCGGGACTTCGTGAAAACTGGAACATGCTTTGGAACGCCTCTGCACGGGCCTGCTAGTATGTTTAGTATGGATTAGCATGTTGCTGGTATGTTTATAGTATGAATTAGCATGTTTGCTAGTATGTTTATAGTATGGATTAGCATGTTGCTGGTATGTTTATAGTATGAATTAGCATGTTTGCTAGTATGTTTATAGTATGGATTAGCATGTTTGCTAGTATGTTGTTAGTATGAATTGGTATGTTGTTAGTATGTCCAATGTAAAGTCAATGGTAGTTTTTTATAATGGAAGTCTATGGGACAGTTGCTAGGGTGCCGTAAGTGGTTTCTAGGGTGTGGCTAGTAAGTTGAAAGGTCATCAGTGATTGGCAGATTGATAGTATGAGTTAATTGAGCTTAACCTTAAGTCTGTATGACAGTCTGGCGCAAAGTTATGAGGTCACAAAGTTTGGTCCAAGGTCAAGTCAATGGGATTTTTCCAAATTTTCTGGGTCAGTTTTCGGAAAACCATAAGTCGGATCTGTTGGAAAAGATATAGCAACTTAATTCAGTATAGTTTGAAGGTTTGGAGTTAGTTTGGTGGTTGTAGTATGAACGGTCTAGGAGGAGATGTGTCCTTATGAATAATTCGTTGATGTAGTATAACAGTATGTTGGCTTTCTCAAGCCACCATAATTTAGAAATGGAGGAAAATTAGAACAACCTACAATTTCCTCAGTTTTGTCACTGCTTAGTGTTTGAAATGATTATAACAAGAGTAAAATAGCAGTGTTTAAAGTAGGCATGTGCTATCATTCATTCATTTCCCTTCTGCGTAGGCTCTTTAGGGGCCGATCACATTAATGTAATAATATAATTTAAAATAATATAATTTAATAATATTGTGATATTCAAGATTTTACAGCACCGGATAATTCAAAACAGCACCCACTAGTCTCTCCTCTATCAACAAAAGTCTTCGTTGTTGTCTTGACAACACAAACACTGCAGGCACCTCAACGGAAACCCCGCCTCTGCTTTTATTTGATTGGAGAATGATAAAGACACGACTTAGGTAACACGCTTTTTCTGCTCAGAGTTGACTTTTTTTCAACTGTGAGCACACGGCGCGCAAGAGCAAAAACGCGAGGCGCAGGCACAGCAGGCGGTTAAAACTTGAGGCATGCAGGGCACATAAGCAGCGCGCTTAACGCTCGCGGACGTTAGTAAATCATTCAAAAATAGCGCCAAAACGCAAAAAGCGTCTTTGGTGTGATCGGCCCCTTATGCGCCATGCGCGCATCGTGTTTTAACCGCACTCTAAATAAAAAAACACTGGGTTGTTGTACTGTAACTCCATGCTGGGTTATAAATGGACAAACCCAATGTTAAGTTATTTTTTTTAATACATTTTAACTGTTACATTTGTTATACGTCATACATTTGTTACACTCTGAATAAAAAAATTCTGGGTTGTTGTAACTCAACGTTCGGTCAAATATAGACAAACCCAACAGGTTAATTTTTTTCATTTACATTTCAGTTGTTACATTTGTAATGCATCATACAGTTGTCACATTCTAAACAAAAACACTGGGTTGTAACAGCGTTGGGTCAAATATGGACAAACCCAACATTTGGGTTAATTTATTTCAATTAAATTTAAATTGTTACATGTGTTGTACAGTACATCATACATTTGTTACACTAACAAAAACTAGGTTGTTTTAACTCAACATTGGGACAAATATGGACAAACCCAGGGTGGGGTTGATTTTTTTCAATTACATTTAAATTGTTACATGTGTTATATATACAGTACATCATACATACATTACACTCAAATACTGGGTTGTTGTAACTCAGAATTGGGTCAAACATGGACAAACCCAACGTAAATTTTTTCAATTAAGTTTAAATTGCACTTTTTAACACACACACACACACACACAAAAAACACAATTACCCACACAGATACACTAACTCACACACACACTGAGTCAACTTGAAACATAATGCACAGACAGTAGTAGTGTATGACAGCTCGCTTTTTTCCCTCTCTCTTGGGTGGAAAATATTCACACACAAACACACACACACACACACACATACACACACAGACACAAGGCCCCAGACAAAGTCAGAAATAAATTTAGCTCAGTTGTGATTTACTGGAGCCTGTGCGTCCAGTCGTTGCTGGAAAAGCTCATGTCACAAAACAAAAGAAGGCGCAGAAAACCCCACAGATTGCATGCGGTGGTCAACCCCTCCCCAGCATCCAAACCAGCCTCACCCCCCCCCCCCCCCCCCCCCCCAAACACACACACACGCACACACAAAAACACACACACATTTGAGCAACTCTGCTGGTGATGAGTCAAATATATTTCACTGCGAGACGCTCTGGGAAACCAATGGCGCAATAAAGCACAATAAAAGAGGACAAAGCCCTGCAGAACCTCGGACAGCCTCTTATTATCGTCTCTTTTCCAGCAACACCCCTCTTGACATTATTCGGGGAGCTTTGTTTCTAAAGACTCTGGAACGCAATCAAACCCTGTTGCTTTAAATAAGCGTTACTGGTTAAAGATTGCTTCTTGCAGAGAGCGGTTTACTTAGCAGCTCTGCTTTATGAACAGGCTCCAGCAGTTTTCTGTGTTACCCTGAATAGGAGCTTTGATAGCAGGATCTGATGTGTATATAGGGCTGGAGGAACAATATGAACCGTGGATCATGAATATTAATTAGGTGGGCTGTAAGTGGGTGCTGGACAGAACAGGATTAACACTTGTCATTCGAATGTCAGTTCAATGTCATAACTATAGTTTGGTGAAGGCTTATTCTTGGTCTTAAAGTGATAGCTCCCCCCAAAGATGACACACACATACGCTGTAAAAAAAAAAATACTGGGTTCCATATAATTCTTTGATGTTGTCCCAACACAAATCGATTAAAGGTGCAGTATGTAAGTTTGACACCCAGTGGTTGAACTAGGTATTGCACGCCTGGTTTTAAACACACGAGAGCAGGTTGCCAGATTGATGACACCAACAGAAGTGTGCTAAACTATCGAGCCTTAAAGGGCCATGAAACCTCTCTGTCTCAGCAGGGTGTTTTCACACCTCTAGTTTGGAAAAAGTCAGGAAAGTGGGCGTGTCCAGCTCCGCTTAGGGTGGGGAGGGAAAGAGGGAAGGATTTGCAAATATGGGAGTTTCCGTTTGGGCACGCAGACGCAGGGGAGAAAGACAGTGACTGTGTTTACATGGACATCAGTAATCGAATTACTTGCCAAATTATTAATTTGTCGACTTTAACTGCAGTTTGGCACTTTCACTTTTTATTCAGGAACATTTCCTGCATGCCCCCCGAGACAAACGAGATATTGAAAGCGGGAAACTGCTGCAAGAGTTTTAATGCAATGTTTGATGCCGCACGGCGAATCAGAGAAAAAAAATTCTAGATAGATAGATAGATAGAGTTTAAACCAGGGTTTACATACACTCTAAAAAAAAGGAACATAACCATTTTTTTTATGTCTGATGGCAAATCATACTAAACGTTTCCTATTTTAGGTCCGTTAGGATTACCTAAACCATTTACATTTGCTAAATGCCAGAATAATGAGAGAATTTTTTTTTGGAGAATGTTTTATTAATTTCTAGACAGTCCAAAGTTTACATTCATTTCCTTGGTATTTTTTTAGCTTTGCTTTTAAACTGTATAACTTTGTTCAGATGTTTTGGGTATCCTTCCACAAGCTTCTCACAATATAGTTTGCAGGAATTTTGGCCCATTCCTCCTGACAGAATTGGTGTAACTGAGTCAGATTTGTTGGCTGCCTTGCTCGCACAAGCTTTTTCAACTCTGCCCACACATTTTCTATAGGATTGAGCTCAGGGCTTTGTGATGGCCACTATAAAACATTCACTCTGTTGTCCCTAAAGCACATTTTAACTAATTTGCCAGTATGCTTAGGGTCATGGTCTGTTTGGAAGACCCATTTGTGGCCAAGTATTAATTTCCTGGCTGATGTCTTGAGATGTTGCTTTAGTATTTCTACATAATGTTCTATCTTCATGATGCCATCTATTCTGTGAAGTAGACCAGTCCCTCGTGCAGCAAAACAGCCCCACATCATGATGCTGCCGCCCCCATATTTCACAGTTGGGATGGTGTTCCTAAGCTTGGATGCCTTCCGCTTTGTCCTCCAAATGTAACACTGGTCATGATTACCAAACAGTTCAAACTTAGTTCCATCAGACCACAGGACACGTCTCCAAAAATTTGTCTTTTTCCCAGTGTAATTTAGCAAATTGTAATCTGGCTTTTTTGTTGATTCTGGCTTGTTGATTTTCCCATGTTGTCACACAAGGAAGCAGTGTGTTTGAGGTTTTCCTTAAATACTATTCTACAGTTGTGCCTCCAATTAACTCAAATATTGTCAATTAGCCAATCAGAAACTTCCAAAGCCTTGACACCATCATCTGAGCTTTTTCAGAGGCATAATGATCTTATTGTATGTAAACTTGACTTTAAAAAAAAGTTATAACAATTTCCCATAAAATATCTCTCTCATTATTCTGCTATTAGGCATAACAGAAACAAATGTGATCATCCTAACTTACCTAAAAGAGACAAAGTTTAATCACATTAACATTAGATAGATAGATAGATAGATAGATAGATAGATAGATAGATAGATAGATAGATAGATAGATAGATAGATAGATAGATAGATAGATAGATAGATAGATAGATAGATAGATAGATAGATAGATAGATAGATAGATAGATAGATAGATAGATAGATAGATAGATAGATAGATAGATAGATAGATAGATAGATAGATAGATAGATAGATAGATAGATAGATAGATAGATAGATAGATAGATAGATAGATAGATAGATAGATAGATAGATAGATAGATAGATAGATAGATAGATAGATAGATAGATAGATAGATAGATAGATAGATAGATAGATAGATAGATAGATAGATAGATAGATAGATAGATAGATAGATAGATAGATAGATAGATAGATAGATAGATAGATAGATAGATAGATAGATAGATAGATAGATAGATAGATAGATAGATAGATAGATAGATAGATAGATAGATAGATAGATAGATAGATAGATAGATAGATAGATAGATAGATAGATAGATAGATAGATAGATAGATAGATAGATAGATAGATAGATAGATAGATAGATAGATAGATAGATAGATAGATAGATAGATAGATAGATAGATAGATAGATAGATAGATAGATAGATAGATAGATAGATAGATAGATAGATAGATAGATAGATAGATAGATAGATAGATAGATAGATAGATAGATAGATAGATAGATAGATAGATAGATAGATAGATAGATAGATAGATAGATAGATAGATAGATAGATAGATAGATAGATAGATAGATAGATAGATAGATAGATAGATAGATAGGAAAAGTTCTGAATGCCTTCACAGTAAGTTGGATAAAACAGAAAACATACTAAACAACTCTAGCACGACAGCTCTATATATTTTTAAAACATTTTAACTGAGACTAGGAATGTGACCTCTCTTCTACCCTGAAGCCCCAATTACCCATAATGACATAGGGCGAATGATAAAATCCTGCTGCTTTCATCTGCCAAAGATTTATGCAATTCAAAATAGGAATTGGTGGTCTTTTCCCTCAATCGTTACCCCTTATTATGTTTCTTGCAAGTATGTTTTGGGCCGATAGGAAGTGTGGCGCGTTCACTGCGCCATCTGGAGCGTCCAGAAGCGTCGCAGGTCCAGTGTTTAGCGGGAGTGTGAGACGGACCCTGGGCAGCTCATGTGTTTGTAGTTGGTAGGAGTCACCCCCTCCTGGGCCGCGTTCTGCGCCAGCTCAACAACTGCAAATTACATGTGTGTTTTAAAAGCCAGCAGGGTAAACTGGCTTCCTAATGCTCCAAACATGTTTTCCCACCCTGAGCCTCCCCAACCCCATGACCCCCCGATGGAAACGTCCACACTTTGCTGTGAAGGCTTTAATTCCACACAGATGGCAGCCTGTGATCTGCCTCTGATCACTGATTCAGAAACAGCTACAATCTCTGTACCGACTCACAGGAGTCAACCCTCACTGATCACTCACCCTATAATCCTTGTAGAGTGCACTACATAGAGTCAGGTTCATTCATTTTCTTTTTGGCTTAGTCCCTTTATTAATCTGGAGTCACCACAGCGGAATGAACCGGCAACTTAACCAGCACATGTTTTACGCAGCGGATGGCCTGCCAGCTGCAACCCATCACTGGGAAACACCCATACACACTCATTCACACACATACACTAGAACAATTTGGCTTACCCAATTCACCTATACCGCATGTCTTTGGACTTGTGGGGGAAACCGGAGCACCCGGAGGAAACCCACACCAACGCCGGGAGAACATGCAAACTCCACATAGAAATGCCAACTGACCCAGCCGAGGCTCAAACCAGCGACCTTCTTGCTGTGAGTCGATCGTGCTACCCACTGCGCCACCGTGCAGCCTCCTCCATTACTGTGAAATGATAATAAATATGATTCATATGAATTGTTTGCAAATATCGCGAGGCGCCGCATTAGAGAGGTTGTGTTGCTAGAGGTTGCTATAGAGACCGTAGTTAGGGTAATTAGGCAAATCAATAATTGTTCTGTATACAATCAAAAATATAAAATATATTGCAAATTTACAGGAGGGTGAATAATTTTGACTTCAACTGTATATATTTATATATATATATAAATAACTGGCTATTGGGTTAATTTTGGGCTAGTTTTAACTGGCTATTGGGTTAGTTTTGGGCTAGTTTTAACTGGCTATTGGGTTAGTTTTGGGCTAGTTTTAACTGGCCAATGGGTTAGTTTTGGGCTAGTTTTAACTGGCTATTGGGTTAGTTTTTGGCTAGTTTTGACTGACTATAAAGTTAGTTTTGGGCTAGTTTTAACTGGCTATTGGGTTAGTTTTGGGCTAGTTTTAACTGGCTATCGGGTTAGTTTTGGGCTAGTTTTAACTGGCTATTGGGTTAGTTTTGGGCTAGTTTTGACTGACTATAAAGTTAGTTTTGGGCTAGTTTTAACTGGCTATTGGGTTCGTTTTGGGCTAGTTTTAACTGGCTATCGGGTTAGTTTTGAGCTAGTTTTAACTGGCTATTGGGTTAGTTTTGGGCTAGTTTTAACTGGCTATTGGATTAGTTTTGGGCTAGTTTTAACTGGCTATAAAGTTAGTTTTGGGCTAGTTTTAACTGGCTATCGGGTTAGTTTTGGGCTAGTTTTAACTGGCTATCGGGTTAGTTTTGGTCTAGTTTTAACTGGCTATCGGGTTAGTTTTGGGCTAGTTTTAAACTTGCTATTGGGTTTGTTTTGGGCTAGTGTTGACTGGTCGGGGGTTAGTATTGACTGGTCATTGGGCTAGTTTTTGGCTAATTTTGACTGGTCAGGTATTAGTATTGGGCTAGTTTTGACTGTCCATTTTGGTTAGTTTTTGGTTAATTTTGACTTCTCATTAGGTTAGTTTTGGGTTGTTTTGACTGGTCATTGGGCTAGTTTTTGCTAGTTTTGACTGGCCTTTGGACTAGTTTTGACTGGCAATTGGGTTAATTTTGGGATAGTTTTGTTTGCCTATTTAGGCTAGTTTTGTTTTGGCTAGTTTTGATTGACCAATAGGTTTGTTTTTGGCTAGTTTTGTTTGCCAATTTGGACTTATTTTGGGCTAGTTTTGACTGCTTATTGGGCTAGTTTTGACTGCCCATTGGGTTAGTTTTGGGCTAGTTTTCACTGGCCATTGGGTCTTGGGTCTTGGGCTAGTTTTGAAAAGTCAGGGGTTAGTTTTGACTGGTCATTGGGCTAGTTTTGACTGGTCATTTGGCTAGTTTTTAACTGGTCAGGTGTTAGCATTGGGCTAGTTTTGACTGTCCATTGGGTTAGTTTTGGGTTAGTTTTGACTGGTCATTGAGCTAGTTTTTAGATAGTTTTGACTGGCTGTTGGGTTAATTTTAGGCTAGTTTTGACAGGTCATTGGGCTAGTTTTTGATTGGCCATTGGGTTAGTTTTGGGCTAGTTTTGACAAGCTATTGGGTTAATTTTGGCCTAGTTTTGACTGTCCATTGGTCTGACTTTCCTGTTTATGACTCTATTTTGAGGTAAAATAAATGGAGTCTCCGTCTAAAATATCTGAAAGAGAATACCCTAACGTCAGTCACATGCATGAAGACCGGGGTGAAAGCATAGCATCAGGGGTCACATTCCTCTGAAGATGCAGGACAGGAGGTGTTCGCTCTCAGGTAATGCGTCCATTATGATCATTCATGGTGGAGGTCATGGCTGTTATTCCTCACAGGTGCTCTTTGATCCTGAGGTCAGTGGCTTTGATGGCACATTAGCATCCTCCATGATTCACAGAGGCTTCAGTCTCCACCGCTCTGGCTTGAGTTGCCTTGATCCTGCAGTGGCCAGTGAGGTGAGAGTGGAAAGTGTGAGCAAGGCTGGGGCTTCCTCGCTCCTTCTTCAATAGTCATGCTAATTTGGGCTGCACATTTTTTGGCTTGGGCTGCAGCTTCAGACACCTCTCTTTGGAGATCAGACAGACGCCTGTTGACCTTTCCCTTCAAAAGAATCAACACTTGCCTGTTTGTGAATTTTCATTTCTTAACCTGCATTTACGGTATACTGTAGGTGTTGTGGGCAACAGGATGATTGCCACTTGGGGAAGTTTCCACAAACACTACTGTTCAAATGTTTGCTTGTTTGTGTTTTTCAATTAATTCCACTCACCCTCAGGTCATCAAATTAAAGGGATAGTTCACCTAAAAGATAAAAAATTCTGTCATCATTTACTCACTCTTCACTGGTCCTCAAGAGTTTATTTCTTCTATTAAACACAAAGGAAAATACTCATTCAATTCAACAAAGAAACTCATAAAAGTTTGAAACCACTTGACGGTGAGTAAATATTGAGTACATTTTCATTTTTGACTGAACTATCCCTTTAAGAGCACTTTTTAAAATGTATTTATGTATTTATTTTGGCGCTATTACCTTAAAAAGTAGCATTGACGGGAGTTGCTAATGTGACAGGCAGAATCTCTCCATAAAGCAGGTCAGCGGTCAGTCTTTACACCCATCATTTGAGTCAGGAAGAGGTGCCGATTTTCCGTGCTGTGACCCAGGACGTCCTGATCTTTTACGGAGCATAACTGTCTCAGCAGGGTTAAAATATTGGAAGCAGGTTAGACAGCAATAACTGGAGCTGAAGGAGCCCCACGGCCTCAGGAGAACCAGGGTAATAGCGCAGTAAAGCAGACTCGGGTACGTGACAGGGCTTTGATAAAGTTACTCAGCTTCCTCTTCACAGACGTGTGTCAAACGCTGGGTTTTTTCTCAATGAGGCGCTCCTTAATACAGACTCTCATTAAACAGACAGGCGATAATAGAAGCAGCAGGCCAAGGGTGAGAGAGTTGGAGAGTTGTGTGTGTTTGCTTTTGTTCTGCTCATTTAGCACAAAGACATTACGAGCCACACAGAAACTGACCACAGGGTGGAAAACTCAGGCAGTAATATCAAGGTTACATTTCACATTACATCATTTTTGTAAGTAATAATACAGAATGTAAGTAATAATATAGGCTATTTAGAAAAGTACAAATACTGGGACCCAAAATATTGAAAAGAAATTTAAGCCTTTTCACATATATATATATGGCGTCACGGTGGCGCAGTGAGTAGCACAATCGCCTCACAGCAAAAGGGTCACTGGTTCGAGCCTCGGCTGGGTCATTTGGCATTTCTGTGTGGAGTTTGCATGTTCTCACCGTGTTGGCATGAGTTTCCTCCGGGTGCTCCGGTTTCCCTCACAAGTCCAAAGACATGTGGTATAGGTGAATTAGGTAAGCTAAATTGTCCGTAGTGTATGTGTGTGTGAAAGAGTGTGTATGTTTCCCAGTGATGGGTTGCAGCTGTGGTAACCCCAGATTAATAATGGGACTAAGCCAAAAAGAAAATGAATGAATATATATATATATATATATATATATATATATATATATATATATATATATATATATATATATATATATATATATATATATATATATATATTAGTGATGCATGGATGATGAGAGTGGACTTCGCAGAATCTGAAGATGAGACGCCCAAAATAATGGATGAAGTGCAAGAGTACTGTGCAAACTTTCAGTTAGAGGAGTCATCAGAGGAAAATTTGCTATCATTCTGAGAGAAACAAGATTGCTTATTTACACGACTGCAGCGCCTTGCAAGGAGAATCTTGTGCATTCCTACAACAAGCGGTGCGAGCGAACGCTCATTTAGTGCAGCTGGCCGTGTTTTGGAGACGAGGCAGAATCGCCCGAATCCAGGTACAGTAGATGCTATTCTGTTTTTGCACAGTGCAAAAAAAAAAGGCCAAGTAAACATAACATAGCTGCTGTTTAGGCTGAAGTGGCACCGTTTTTGTTATCTTTTTCCTGTATATGTAAAAGCTGAATCTGCTGTAAATAACGAACGATTCACAGTGACCTATCATCATGCTTAGAACAAAGAATTAGAATTATTAAAGTGTCGGGTGCGGATATAAATATCAGATAAAATAATATGTGCGGAGCGGATTCGGGTAACATTTCAGCTGATCCGCGCATCTCTAATATATATATATATATATATATATATATATATATATATATATATATATATATATATATATATATATATATATATATAAATAGATTAGTGATGGGTCGTTCTTGAACGATTCGTTCATTTTGAGTCGTGAGTGATTCGTTCATCCGCGCGTGCGCACATTTGTGCAGGTATCGTTCATTTTTCAAGTCGTTTGAGTCATTCATCACGGAAAGGCAGAATCATGCATTTAGAGCCGGAAAGAGCTAGGCTATATGATAAATTAATCAAATTCTACAATTACAAGTGATTTGTAATTTGTTCATTTGTACCCTATTTTTTGTTTAATAATGTTTTTCTATGCAGACTTTATGTATTGGTCTAATATTTGTATAAAAAAAGATTGCATTTACATTTACTTATTTATTTAGGAATGGGTCAATAGAGCCGCCATTTTAGTACAGGGTAGCACTCCTTTGAAATAATTGTGTGACCAAGGTGCAGTGGAGGGCTGGCCATCCAGAGCTATAGATATATAAACATATATACATATATCTATGATCGGGAGTTTTCTCTATGGTCAGTATACACATTTTTTTTTAATTATGAAAATTATAATTTTACATCACTTTTCTATATCGATGGATAAGTGACCGCACGGGCATTGCCGACTTTTTAAAAAACATTTTACATCTTTATAGTCTGGCTGATGGACATTTATCAGCCAATCAGTCAATTCTATGCAGGGAACTGCACTAATGCATCCATGGCATTAGGTGTGGAAATAAAATAAAATGAAATGAAATATTTATGAAATTAAAAACTAATAAAATATTAGTGAAATCTATAACTGATGAATACTTCACAATTTACATACTTTACAATTTTAAATAGCAGTTTTATTAATATAATATATAGTAATTTAGTCAGGAAATGTAGATTCTGATTAATATAATATAATATAATATAATATGTGGATTTGTGGGATGTGTGCTTAATTGACATGTAACATTCACAAAAGATTATCAGTCATATAAGTAGGCTTGATTTTTCAATATTATTCTTTAGAAGTGTGATCAGTGTGTGTGTGTTTTCCAGGGTCTGGCTGGTGTGTGTTTGGACTGCTGGAGTGTTTAGAGTGATTTAGAGAGATGTTTCTCAGAACCCCTGCAGACCCTTGAGGTGTGAATGAGCTTCATTTTCTCACCTCACGCACTTCAACGTACAAATGGCCCCCCGTCACCTCACAGAGACCCGGGAAAGAGTCGCGGGTCAACAGACAGACAGCACATCAACACAGACCTGGTAATCTTCTACAACTCCAAATCAGAAAAAGTTGGGACGGTATGGAAAACGTAAATTAAAAAAAAGAAAGTAGTGATTTCTAAATTTTGTTTGACTTGTATTTCATTGCAGACAACACAACAAACAAGCCAACACATATCAGTGATTCAGCATCTGCATTTAATAATGTTAAAGAGGTTTAATCTGTATTACTTAAATTATAAAGCTTACCATTTCAATGGAGTGCATTAAGTGCACTATTCTGTGCTTCTGAATGGCTGTATTTAAATGTCTATCGTGTTTCGTCTGGTGCAAACTGCCAAATTGCTTATCACTGCAAATTTCATCTACAGAGCATGTTGTTAGGACACGGGGTTACAATGTAACTCGCTCACCTAATGTTTATGTTTGTAATATTTATATTATTTGCTAATTAATAACCGCCTCATGAATTTGCATCTCATTTAGGAGTCTGCTACTGTCCACCGGAGGTCCCATTTCGGTCACGGACGCACACTTTGAGAGCCGTCCAGAATGAAAAAATGAAGTATGCGGTTTTCCAACAAGGCAACCCAGGGTGCTGAAATATAATTAGCTAAACTGGCAATGGGTGGGTTAAATGACCAAAACAAACACCGAAACCAGCGGTTTCAGAACAGAAGGCAATGAAGCAAACATAGATGCTATGAGGCGCCGTGTAGGACTGAAATTCGCTTATCAACACGTACATAAAACACGTGCATATACACCTATACTATTGAATGTTCAAAACATGTATGAAACTTGCGCATACATATAAACTTGATGCATGCATACACCCATTTACACACGCACGTACACATAAACTCGATCCTTGCATATCGATCGTTGCATAAACACCCAAATGAACACTCACATTTTACACATAAACTAGCTGCATGCTGGCATATAGCACTCGCGCAAACATACAAAATAACATTCACAAACATATTTATCAGGAATCAGGTTATTGCAAAGCTGATAAAAATAGAAAGAATGTGATTAATAGAGCTATTAAATCTGTTAAATAGTGAAAATGTGTTATGTAAAATAATATAAAATATTAGTTGATTATAAATAGACTATAAAATATATAAGAAATAGTTTATGTTAAACCTTTAATTAGCTAATTATACACAAAGATAAATAGACAGATATAATCCTCAGCTTATATATATAAATAAGCTGAGTCTGAGAGTTTTATTTATTTAATAGTTTATTTCACATTTCTTGTTTGTAAAGGCTAAATACAAATAAAAAGTGAACATTAATTTTTTTGTACTGTTTTTTTTTTTTTTTTTTTTAGTTATAAGAGCCTGGATGTTATTATAGACTTTGCAAAATCAGTTTGCAGACATTTGTGGGTACAGACATTCATTGTGTGCGTTCTTGCCAGTTTTTTCAAGGCTTTTTAATATTGTCCATATCGATATCAGAATTATATCGTATCGACCAAAATTAAGAAATATATCGTGATATCAATTTTTGCCATACCGTCCAACCCTACGTATAGCCTACTCAAACGGAAACACTTCCAACATGACTGCACATCTCCGAGCCATCACCCAAAAATATCACTGTCTGAAGGCAGAATAGCAGAGAACATAATAAAGTCCTCCAATCCCTCTCTGAATCTTCCCAGCAAACATACCCAACTGTTTCCGAGAGACACTTACAAATGTTTATTTGAAATGGTCAATTTATGTTTATTAACTTCACATGTATGTTTATTTTCAAAATGCAAGAATTTATGTGTTCCCCAGTTTGTACATGGGCTACCAGCAGCTGTGAGATTTCAGTGTTCATTTTTTTATTATACAATACACCAGGAACTAGTGGACGTTTCTTGGTAAAATAAAGGAGTATTGCAATAAATCGTTTTTATTTTTTCTCCTATTACATTAAGCATAGAATAACAAAAAAAAAAAAAAAATAAACATATGTGTCAAACCATCAGAACCGAACCGAACCGAAAACCGTGTTAAAAAACCGAGGTATGTATTGAACCGTAGACTAACTGTATTGTTGTTGCATCACTAATATATATATATATATATATATATATATATATATATATATATATATATATATATATATATATATATACACACACATATACATACAGGGCTTGACATTAACTTTTTTGATCACCAGCCACTGTGGCTAGTAGATTTCCAACATTACTAGCCACTCACCATTTTCACTAGCCTTGGGAAAATATATTTTATATGCATAACTTTGACTTTGACATGCTAAAATGACTTGATTTAGATGTTGTGTTGTGTCCACATGCCTTCTCATTGATTTAACTTCTTGTGTGTTTTGTGTATTAGCTTGCTCAGTGTGCATGAGCAAATGGGTTGTGTCGCAATTTGTGTAGCCACAATTTTTAATGTGTCAAAACAAGGAAAATATAGCTGTATAGTTTACCTTTTTAATTCAACAAAACTTTTCTTTAAAAAAACATTACATTTAAAAAAATAATTATTGTTGTGTATCTAAAATATGCACAGTAATCTGTCCTGGCTAAAAGTCCCAGATCAGCAGTTAACTACACATAAACGGGGAGTAATCTCCCATTAAAGCAATGTTATTGTAAAAATATATAATTAAACCATATTAGCAAAAATAACTGTAAGCAAAGGAAAGCAGGTGAAACATACCGTGTTTGATAATGAAAGGATGATCACGCGCACACGATTAATATAGGGCTGTTAAAAATCTGTTCAAAGAATAATTAAAATAAAAAAGCAGTGACCGCTGATGCTTACAAAAGAATATGTATTATTATTATTTTTAATCTTGAGCAGCATGACTGTGGGTGCGCGATCATCGCTCTTTGTCCAGTCTATTTCAAAGGGAACCGATAGCACCAGTTGTGCTTCCACTAGGCACGGTTGCTTCGCGCAAGTAAACGGGAGCGTGCATGTTTTTTAACAGTCGCGCGCATCACATCACCTGTGCGCGCGAGTGATCATCCTCTCGTTTGGTATTTACCTGCTTTATTTTTGCTCTCGCGAACACAGTTATTTTTGTCAGTCGGGCTGCTACTCGATACTAAGATCACATTTGCATGAACATTGAGCCATGCTTATTGTTGAACCCTGCTTTTAATATATATATATATATATATATATATATATGGCAACCCAGTGGCGCAGTAGGTAGTGCTGTTGCCTCACAGCAAGAACGTCGCTGAGTCGCAGGTTCGAACCTCGGCTGGGCTGGGTCAGTTGGCGTTTCTGTGTGGAGTTTGCATGTTCTCCCTGGGTTCGCGTGGGTTTCCTCCGGGTGCTCCGGTTTCCCCCACATTCCAAAGACATGCAGTAGGTGAATTGGGTAAGCTAAATTGTCCGTAGTGTATGAGCGTGAATGTGTGTGTGGAAGTTCCCAGAGATGGGTTGCGGCTGGAAGGGCATCCGCTGCGTAAAATCGTGCTGGATAAGTTGGTGGTTCATTCCGCTGTGGCGACCCCGCAAGGGACAAAGCCGACAAGAAAATGAATGAATGAATATATATATATATATATATATATATATATATATATATATATATATATATATATATATATTTATTTATTTATTTATTTATTATTTTATAAATTTTAAAAAAATATACACAGATTCAAAGAGAACCACAGGTAAACAGGGAGATTGCAAAAGACCAGCTTCTGTTTTAAACTGAACTGACTGAATAACTACTATTAAATATATCAAAAATATACAGACAAATGTAAAATACAGTAAAACAACCTAAATCTGCTAAAAACGTGTCAATCTGATGGACGATTGAGTTTGCAGATCGCTGACAGGAACAGTGAACAGCTCCGCCAGAGCGCATCTGAAGCTAATGTGCAAGTTTAATTTGTTCTATGGCAGAAATGTATAGGCTCCTGTATGGGCACGCGGCCCGTTATAAAACACTCAGGTCAATAATTTGGACAACTATGTGGATATATTAAATAGTTTACACAAAAATACACAAAGAGAGACTTTCACTTCACGCATAGTTTGTGAATGTGCTTACATGTACTAGTTCCAGACGCGATCATGAGGCTGTTTTTGCGCTGAGTTTGAAGTAATCAATCAGAGAACAGGAGAAAGTGCATTAATTCAATAATCTTAATATAGTATATTTATAAAATAATAAATCTATAGTAGGCAACGCAGTGGCGCAGTAGGTAGTGCTGTTGCCTCACAGCAAGAACGTCGCTGGGTCGCAGGTTCGAACCTCGGCTGGGCTGGGTCAGTTGGCGTTTCTGTGTGGAGTTTGCATGTTCTCCCTGCGTTCGCGTGGGTTTCCTCCGGGTGCTCCGGTTTCCCCCACAGTCCAAAGACATGCAGTATAGGTGAATTGGGTAAGCTAAATTGTCCGTAGTGTATGAGTGTGAATGAGTGTGTGTGGAAATTCCCAGAGATGGGTTGCGGCTGGAAGGGCATCCGCTGCGTAAAATCGTGCTGGATAAGTTGGTGGTTCATTCCACTGTGGCGACCCCGCAAGGGACAAAGCCGACAAGAAAATGAATGAATGAATGAATAAATCTATAGTATAATATTGAGAGTTAATTTTAAGATCGCGGCCCACCTGCAGGAATGCTGAGGCCCACTTGTTGAGAATCCCTGCTTTAGAAGAGCCAAAAACTTACATACAGCACCTTTGAAGTAACTGTTTTCTGTGTGAGTTCAGCATCATTACTCCAGTCTTCGGTGTCACTTGATGCTTCAGAAATGATTCTAATATGCTGAATTGCTGCTCTAATATGATCAACTTATTTTGCTGCTCAATCATTAACTTGTTAGCGTTCCAGCGTACCGCCCGGGGAGGAATAAAGTAATGCTAAGGTAAACATTTACACTCTATACACACAGGTAAATACAGTTGTCCGGTCTTTAAAGGACGTTCTCGGAAAAGCATTTGCATATGTTTGATGGAACGTTTTAAATCTAAAATGTTTTAGTTTGATGTTCATCTGACATTGTTTTACAAATCTTTCATCTTATCGAAGTGTTCAGAGAGTTCAAAAGTACTTTTGAAAGTGGTTAATGTTCCCGTAATGTTTGCAGATTTGTAAAACGGTAAAGTACTCAACGTTCACAAACTGGATATTTTTACTGTTCAGAGGACAAGAAGAAATTACATTGTCTTAACCTTTAATGCAAAAGAACAGTTTAATAAAAATGAAAGAACAATAAAGAACAGTTTTTCCCAAAAATATAACTCCTGCCATCTTTTACTTAGTCTTTACTTGTTAAAAACTTTTTTGAGCTTTTTTCTTCTGTTGAACACAAAAAAAGATATACTGAAAAAAACAGCCATTGACGTCCACTGATTTTTTTTTTTGTTCCCTTCCAAAAAATGCTGGTTTCCAACTTTCTTCAGAACATCTTCTTTTGTGTCCAACAGAAGAAAGCAACTCAAAAGTTTACAACCGCTTGAGAGTAAATAGTGAGGAAAGTTTAATTTTGGTGTAAAACCAAAAGAAGATTTCATTTTTGGAGGAAACCCATGCCAATATGGGGAGAACAGAAATGGCAACTGGCCCAGCCGGGACTCGAACCAGCGACCTTCTTGCTGTGAGCACCGCACCACCCGACTTTTAATTATAATAATAATTTTAATTATAATATAATATAATATAACATAATATAATATAATATAATATAATATAATATAATATAATGAGTGCAGCACGGTGGCTTAGTGGTTACACTTACAATAACTCACATTATTCTGCTTCGAAAATGTTTTGGTAACTTAACACGCCCCATGCCAGTTTAGCCAACTATATTTCATTACCCCGGGTTGCCTTGGTGGAAAACTGCACATTTCATTCAGTCAGAAAGGCTCTCAAATACGTCCGTGACCGAAATGCGACCTCCGGTGGACAGTAGCAGACTCTGAAATAAGACACAGATTCAGAGTTCCACATGAGGTGGTTATTAATGAGCTATATATATACTGTATATATATATCACCAGCGACTCCAGCCACCCAAGCCATAGACTTTTCTCTCTGCTACCCTCAGGCAGACGGTTCCGCAGCATCCGGTCTTGCACCAGCCGACCAAATGAGAGTTTCTTTCCTCAGACTATCAGGCTGATGAACACTTAACACACCCCACACAAACTCTTCCATACCCCTCACTGCACACCATCAAGATGTACTTCACTTTAACCAATTCATACTTAAAACAATACTGCCTACAACTATGTGTACACCTATTCATTGTACGTATCGCTGTCAACATTGCCAATTTTACATTGTCTTGTTTTTTTGGGAGTATGTTGTTGTATTTTGCACTGTCTGTATTTTGCACTGTCGTTGTATTTGCGATCACTGCACTCCGTTTAAAATTATAAGGTTTAGAATCAAATTAATACACATTAAACCTCTTTAACATTATTAAATATAGATGCTGAATCACTGATATGTGTTGGTTTACACTGAGTCACAGTTCTAAACTTCAATTTCAAATGGTTTATTTTATTTTCAAGATATGAGGTGAACTATCTGCTGCTGCTTTCAGTAGTATGGCAATACATAATCATTGTAATGAAGTTTATGGCAAACTGAAAGCAAAAGTAAAACGTAATATGTCTGGGCCCGGTCCTCTCTTGTCCAGCACTGGCATCTCTCTTCCTTTTAGCTTCCAGGGCTCCTCCGTGAGACTCGAGGCAGGTGATGCGTCCAAGTGTTTCTGATTATCTCACTCACGCCACCAACATCGTACACCATCACGGCTCTCGACCCCGCATCACTCGCCACATACCGCGATCACCCCTCGCAGGCCGGTGGCACCCCGTGTCAGTGCCTACTCCCGGAGGGGGGGTTGGGGTCGGAGGGTCCGCACTTCAGGACCAGCGAAACCTGAGAATAAATAGGGCTGAGAGAAAGAAGCTGGATAGCCGAGGAGAGACTAAAGAAAGACCGAGAGAGGAGAAAAAAATTTATTTATTCCCCTGCTCCTCCCCATGCCGAGGAGAGGATGCAGGCAGATCCTCTCCTCGCCAGCCTCAGGCCGCCCTGGTTCATCTCTGGACAGACGGACGGATTTCTCCCCCACTCGGGTTAACTCCCAAACACTCGCCCTCCCTCTCAGTGGCGAGGGCAACTGGACAACGTGTCCCTCCTTCTCCCGGATTTCGGCACCACTTTAATAAGTTTACAGCCACCTGGCCGCCGGGAAAAAGGAGGCGAAGAACCAAAGTACTTTTCATAAGTTTTAATGAAGAAATAAAACAAATGGATGGCAGCTCCTCACGAAGACTGCCGTCAAATTGAAAGCAAAAGTAAAATGTAATATGTCCAGGCCCTGTCCTCGTCTAGCAAAGGTGTCTCTCCTCTTTTTAGCTTCCAGGGTTCCTCCGTGAGACTTGAGGCAGGTGATGCGTCCAGGTGTCTCAGATTATCTCACTGCCTCGTACGCCATCACGGCTCTCGGCCCCGCCTCACTCACCACAATCATGTAAAATGCCATTCAAACTCACATTATTAACATTTAACACTGAATAAAGCACATGAGGGGTACCTGAGGTGATCATTGTCAGTTTTCTGTTGTTCAGCTGCAAGAAATAGAAGCCGTTTCTGTCGGCGCAATAGCCTAGAGGTTAGAGCGCCGACATATGGTGCAGTAGCACGTCAGGGCGTCCTGAGTATGAATCCCGGCTCGAGGACATTTCCGCCCTCTCTCTCTCCAACTTCGCTTCCTGTCTCAATACTGTCCTATCTAATAAAGGCAAAAAGTCCAAAAACAAATCTTAAAAAAAAAAAAAAGAAGCCGTTTCTAAAATATTAATTTCAGGTGTTGGTTAGGACAAAAACACGACTTAAATCAGCCTTTAGGCTCGACAGTCAGGCACACTGTTGTTGGTGTCATCAATCTGGCAACCTGAGCTTGTGTTTGTTTTGATCCAGGCGTGCAATATCTAATTCAACCACTGGATGTCAAACTTACATACTGCACCTTAAAGGAAATTCACTGTTAACTAAGTCACAGATTATTACTGTAGCATTTGTACCGATTTTTTTACTGTTGAAAACGTGGACATTTTTTACAGTATAGTTCCATGTTGTGGTGAGATGAGTTTGGAGTTAGTGCTGATTTAGACTTGTCGTGTCGGGGAATAAACAAAGGGCTGAGGTGAGAGACAGCAGGCCTGGCGGAGCAGATAATAGTGCAGTCTGATTCACAGACAGAGAGGAAGCTCATATCTGCAGCCACTGCTTTTAGAAACTGACCATCCTGACTTTCTGCTCCACCTCTTCCCTCACTGATAACTCTGTCACTCACGCGCTTTCAGGAGCTCTAATAATGAGCTAATAATTAGCGGTGGAAGCAGCTGATAAGACAGAGGAAACTGATGGTGAGAAGAAGAGCAGACGAGATGTTTTGTTAACTGAGCTCCTGCTGTGCCGTATCACACTGACTAGATCCTGTTTTATTCTGTTTGTATCGCTCTGTTGTTGCTTAAATATGTCATTTTGAGATTTTATTTATTGAGTATTTAATTGTTATCATGATCATGTATCCATGCACAACATAAGGGATTGTATTTTTTTTAAGTAATTTAATAAAACAAAACAAAAAAATAAAAAGGTGGTCCATTCCATTGTGGCATCACCTGATAAAGCAGGGAATACAGCACAGGAAAGTGAAAATATTATAAAATAAATAATACATTAAAATAAAAAGTCGGTTCATTCAATTGTGGCAACCCCTAATAAAATAAAATAAAACAAAAAAATTAATAAATAAAATAAAATACATTATGGAGACCCAGAGAATAAGACAAAGTATGCTAGTATGTTTATAGTATGATATAGCATGTTGCTAGTATGTTTGTAGTATGAATTAGCATGTTGCTAGTGTGTTTATAGTATGAATTAGCATGTTGCTAGTGTGTTTATAGAATGAATTAGCATGTTGCTAGTATGTTTATAGAATGAATTAGCATGTTGCTAGTATGTTTATAGTATGAATTAGGATGTTTGCTAGTATGTTTATAGTATGAATTAGCATTTTGCTAATATGTTTATTTATAGTATGAATTAACATGTTTGCTAGTATGCTTATAGTATGAATTAGCATGTTGCTAGTATGTTTATAGTATTAATTAGCATGTTGCTAGTATGTTTATAGTATGAATTAGCATGTTTGCTAGTATGTTTATAGTATGATTTAGCATGTTGCTAGTGTGTTTATAGTATGAATTAGCATGTTGCTAGTATGTTTATAGAATGAATTAGCATGTTGCTAGTGTGTTTATAGAATGAATTAGCATGTTGCTAGTATGTTTATAGTATGAATTAGCATGTTTGCTAGTATGTTTATAGTATGAATTAGCATTTTGCTAATATGTTTATTTATAGTATGAATTAACATGTTTGCTAGTATGCTTATAGTATGAATTAGCATGTTGCTAGTATGTTTATAGTATTAATTAGCATGCTGCTAGTATGTTTATAGTATGAATTAGCATGTTTGCTAGTATGTTTATAGTATGAATTAGCATGTTGCTAGTATGTTTATAGTATGAATTAGCATGTTGCTAGTATGCTTATAGTATGAATTAGCATGTTGCTAGTATGTTTATAGTATGAATTAGCATGTTGCTAGTATGCTTATAGTATGAATTAGCATGTTGCTAGTATGTTTATAGTATGAATTAGCATGTTGCTAGTATGTTTATAGTATGAATTAGCATGTTTGCTAGTATGTTTATAGTATGTTTATAGTATGAATTAGCATGTTGCTAGTATGTTTATAGTATGAATTAGCATGTTGCTAGTATGCTTATAGTATGAATTAGCATGTTGCTAGTATGTTTATAGTATGAATTAGCATGTTGCTAGTATGCTTATAGTATGTTTAAAGTATGAATTAGCATGTTTGCTAGTATGTTTATAGTATGAATTAGCATGTTGCTAGTATGTTTATAGTATGAATTAGCATGTTTGCTAGTATGTTTATTTATAGTATGAATTTGCATGTTTGCTAGTAGGTTTATAGTATGAATTAGCATGTTGCTAGTGTGTTTATAGTATGAATTAGCATGTTGCTAGTATGTTTATAGTATGAATTAGCATGTTGCTAGTAGGTTTATAGTATGAATTAGCAGGTTTGCTAGTATGTTTATAGTATGAATTAGCATGTTGCTATTATGCTTATAGTATGCATTAGCATGTTGCTAGTATGTTTATAGTATGAATTAGCATGTTGCTAGTATGTTTATAGTATGAATTAGCATGTTGCTAGTATGCTTATAGTATGAATTAGCATGTTGCTAGTATGCTTATAGTATGAATTAGCATGTTTGCCCGTATGTTTATAGTATGAATTAGCATGTTTGCTAGTATGCTTATAGTATGAATTAGCATGTTTGCTATTATGTCGTTAGTATGTTGTTAGTATGAATTGGTATGTTGTTAGTATGTCCAATGTAAAGTCAATGGCACTTCAATGGAAGTCTATGGGACAGTTGCTAAGGTGCCATAAGTGGTTGCTAGGGTGTGGCTAGTAAGTTTCAAGGTCATCAGTGATTGGCAGATTGGTAGTCTGAGTTAAATAAGCTCAACTTTAAGTCTGTATGACAGTCTGGCGCAAAGGTATGAGGTCACAAAGTTTGGTCCAATGTTAAGTCAAAGGGACTTTTCAGAATTTTCTGGGACATTTTTCAGAAAACTATGAGTCGGATCAGTTGGAAAAGACATAGCAACCCGAGTCAAACCAGTTTAGAGGTTTGGTGTTAGTTTGGTGGTTGTAGTATGAACGGTCTAGGAGGAGATGCATTTAGAAATTAGTCTCAGAAGAAGAAGACAAGCCACCATAACTATTTGATGTAGCAGCTAATTCATATAAATTCGTACAATCTCATTTGTACAATTGAATACGATTTGCTCACCCCCAATGATGGTCGAGGTTAGGTGCGGGGTTTAGAGCCATACCTACTTTTAAAAAACGTACACTTTCGTACTGACTAAACTCATACAAATTCGTTCGAATTAGCCACTAAACTGACAAAACATAAAATAGTTATGTTTCCTTGTGAAATCAGGCTGGATATTTTAGTTTTGCACATAAATCGAATTCGAACCTTTGAGTTAAAACTATTGGCTGCCTCTTCAGAATATCCTTCATTGTGTTCAACAACAGAAGAAAGGAATTCATCAAAGTTTCGAACCACTTGAGTTCGAGTAAATAGTGAACGTTCCCTTTAAATAACCAATTTTTTGCCCCCCCCCCCCCCCCCCCCAACTCCACCATAGTAAGTCCAGTGTTATTGACATGCGTGTGTGTTAACTTGGCCTTGGTTAGAGTGCGCTAACCTAATGAGTGTATCCATCTGCCTTTGACTAACACGCCAGCTACTTTGAATTCAGTGCAGCACTTCATGACAACAAAACGGGCCTTGGCCATTTTGTGATGTGATTAAATTATATCTCTTTCCCACAAGCTGGTGTCTGCTTTCTCCGTGTGACACCCCTCCCTCGCGCCACGCTGTGGGAAAAGAAAGCCATCGTGATCGCAGTGTATAGTGGGCATTGTAACAGGTAATTCAATTTTACACCATAGCCGGCGGCTGCATAATGCAAAGGCCGACGGCATGTAAAGACACAGAGAGGGCTTCACTAAACAGCCCTTCATGGCTCATGTATCTTGTGCATGTAAAGTCATGCGGATGAGGGATGGATGGGATAAATCAGTGTGTGTTAAGGGTGACGCCTGACATCATGCGCCCTCTATTGGAGGTTCGGATCCCCTTGCAAACTGCTTTGTCACCAAAATCTGATTCAAGGTTTCTGGTGGGAAAAAAGTGAAGCTGTCAATATGCTGAGGTGTATAATATAAAGCATGAATTATTTGACTTATAAGGCATCCAGACTAAGATAAAAAATTTACGTAGATGCTATTTTCACTCATTTACAGTGCACAAATAAACAACATATAATTTTTAAGTAGAAACAATGAGTATTTTTTATGTAAAACATACTGCAACAGCCTTTCCTTTCAAGCATGTTGACGTTATGTTAATGTAGATTACGCATATATTAAATTTTATTAGTTTTCCAAATTATATTAAATTCATTCATTTCCCTTCGGCTTAGTCCCTTATTTACCAGGGTTGCCACAGTAGAATGAACCGCCAACTATTATGGCATATGTTTTACACAGCAGATGCCCTTCCAGCTGCAATCCAGGACTGGGAAACATCCATACACAATCGCATTCACACACACACTCATACACTATGACCAACTAAGTTATTATTTATTCACATTAGTTAATGCATTGATTAAAATGAATTTACTATGAGCAAGATATCATTTATTATTGTTGTATATTTTATATTTTTATAAATGCTATTATTATTACTATTATTATTATCACCACTATAATTATGATGATAATTGTCACTATTGCTGTTAATAGTAATAATTATTATTATTATTATACAAAATAATAGTGACAATAATGATACTACTAATAACAATAATTAATAATATTAATAATTATTATTGTCACTATTACTGTTAATAATAATTATTATAATAATATTGTTATTATTGTCACTATTACTGTTAATAATATTTATTATAATAATATTGTTATTATTGTCACTATTATTGGTAATAATAATAATTACCCAGAGGAAACCCACGCGAACGCGGGGAGAACATGCAAACTCCACACAGAATTGTCAACTGACCCAGCCGAGTCAATATTATTGTAATAATAATAATAATAATAATAATAATAATAATAATAATAATAATTATTATTATTATTATTATTATTATCATTATCATTATTGTCACTTTTATTGTTAATCATAATAATAATAATCATAATAATAGTTATTGTCATTATTATTATTATTATAAAAATAATAGTGACAATAATAATAATAATTATTATTATTAATAATAATATTGTTATTATTGTCACTATTATTGTTAATAATAATATTAATCATAATAATAATCATAATAATAGTTATTATTGTCATTATTATTATTATTATTATTATTATTATTATTATTATTATTATTGTTATTATAAAAAGTAATTGTGGCAATAATAATAAGAATTATTATTATTATTAATAATAATAATATTGTTATTATTATTGTCACTATTATTGTTAATAATAATGATTAATAAAAAGAAAATGAATGAATGAAATATTATTTTTATTACTGTTATTATTATTATTATTGTCACTATTATTTTTAATAATAATAATCATAATAATAATCATAATAATAGTTAATTATTATTATTGTCACTATTATTGTTAATAATATTTATTATTAATAATAATAAATAATAAATATTAATAATATATTATTAATAGTAATAATAATTTTGTTATTATAATTGTCAAGATTATTGTTAATAATAATAATAATAATTATTATTATTATTATTATTAATATTATTAATATAATTATTATATTGTCAGTGCAATAACTAATGTTGGCCGATTAAATACACAACTGACTATATTTTTTTTTTAATTAAGATATTCAAATCTAGTCTGCTATAAGGTATCAGGAAACATCAATACAAAACCGTCTGTCTTTTTTATCTGTGGTGATTTGTGTGTAGTATGGTAAACTGGTGTCAGAGCCAGTAGCTGAGGGGCAGATTACAGCAGTGTGTTAACATCAGATACTGCAGCTCTGATCAGACTGAGATGAGCCATTAAAGGCTCTTCACCCCCCAGCGGCTCTCTTTAATACGTGTTACACGGAGATGACAAATAGGAAGTGTTTGAGTACAGATGCAGATGAGCAGCAGATCAAAGCACCGTCACTGCAGTTTGAATAGAATTAACAGCTCACTGTTACTATTGTTTAGAGGACAGTTTGATGGTGAAAGCTGCATTTGAGTTGATGCATGTAGCTGCGCTTTAGTTTATTTTCTATTATTACTGTAAAACATTTAGAAATGTCAGTGTGTTAACCTAATAAAAATCAAATATGTGCATACACTTGAAGTCAGAATTATTAGCCCCCCTGTATATTTTCCCCCAATTTCTGTTTAACGGAAAGATTTTATTTTCAACACATTTCTAAACATAATAGTTTTAATAACTCATTTCTAATTTATCTTAGAAATTTATTTTTCTTTTATCTTTGCCATGATGACAGTACTCAATATTTTACTAGATGTTTTTCAAGATACTAGTATTCAGCTTAAAGTGACATTTAAAGGCTAGGCAAGTTAGGGTAATTAGGAAAGTCATTGTATAACAGTGGTTTGTTCTGTAGACAATCGAAAAAAATATTGCTTAAGAGCGCTACTAATATTGACCATAAATGGTTTTAAAAAATTAAAAACTGCTTAAATAAAACAAATAAGACTTTCTCAAGAAGAAAAAATATTATACAAAATACTGTGAAAAATTGCTCTGTTAAACATAATTTGGGAAATATTTGAAAAATAAAACAAAATTCACAGGAAGGCGAATAATGTTGACTTCAACTGTATTTACACTGTAAAATAAATTACTGTAAAATTTACAATAACTTACAGGAAATTTTGGGTGCCAGTAAGACTGTAAATTTACAAGCATACTGTAAGTTTACAAGTCTAATGTAAAAATCCCGCTCAATTGTAATTATTTACTAAATTTACCATTTATTAACCAATATCACCAGTAAGTTACTGTAAATTATACAGCATATTTACAATGTATATATGGCACTGTCAAATGATTCATGATTAAATCGCATCGAAAAAATTAGTTTTGACATGTTTACATGATTGTGTGTCTGTATTGTATATATTTATTTTGTACATGTGAATACACACACATGTACACTTTCAAGAAGATTTTTGTTTATATTTATGTATATAATAAACAATGAGATAAATATATATGAGCAATATCACACAAGTAGCAGTGCGATATGGCTGTATATCAGCACTGGTGGGAGACGTGCGTTGCCTTAGCATCCCACCAGTACTGATATACAGCCATATCGCACTGCTACTCGTGTGATATGGCGTTTATACAACAGTTCGACAGCACAATTGTGTATATAAAAAAGAAAATCAAACAGATGGGGCCCTATTTTAATGATCTAGGTGCAAAGTCCAAAGCGCACGGTACAAAAGCATTAAGGGCGTGTCAGAATCCACTTTTGCTATTTTAAGGACGGGAAATTACGCTTTGCGCAGCGGCGCATGGTCTAACAGGGCTGTGCTTATTCTCTTAATGAGTTATAGGTGTGTTTGGAGAATAAACAAATCAGTCTCATCTTCCAATCCCTTTACGAGTAAGTTGCGTCGCGCCATAGCGCATTTACTATTTACATGGCGGACTTTGTAAGTGGAGCGGCAACGCAGTGGCGCAGTAGGTAGTGCTGTTGCCTCACAGCAAGAACGTCGCTGGGTCGTAGGTTCGAACCTCGGCTGGGCTGGATCAGTTGGCGTTTCTGTGTGGAGTTTGCATGTTCTCCCTGCGTTTGCGTGGGTTTCCTCCGGGTGCTCCGGTTTCCCCCACAGTCCAAAGACATGCAGTACAGGTGAATTGGGTAAGCTAAATTGTCCGTAGTGTATGAGTGTGAATGTGTGTGTGGAAGTTCCCAGAGATGGGTTGCGGCTGGAAGGGCATCCGCTTCGTAAAATCGTGCTGGATAAGTTGGCGGTTCATTCCGCTGTGGCGACCCCGCAAGGGACAAAGCCGACAAGAAAATGAATGAATGAATGAACTTTGTAAGTGGAAAAACTGAACTCTTCACTAGCGAGAAAACAGTTAAACATAGCATCTACACCGCGAGAATGAGAGAATGAGCCTCCTCAATTCTTTACTTTCACTTTCACTCTCGTGGATGAGGAAACGTGTTGTACGCACAGACTTGCATTAGCCTACATAATTAGAGGAGATTCTAAAAACCCTTTTGTATTAGGAACTACTTTCTTCCGCAATTCATTCACATCTGAGATCAAAACAGCAGAACTTATTCACCAAGGTCACTTTAGAACTAGTGTTTGAATGACTTATTATGCGGTACTGGCGCCATCTTGTGGATAGACAACGTCAACTGTCTTTGGCTAATGGACCCCAATGCGCTGTCTCTCAGAAATTATAAATATTTTAAAATAGACATCCTTATGAATAAACTGCATAATTGCAATCTAAACAACTACATTCTCGACTACAAAAGTCTCAAAAATGCATTATGTTGTCCAACAGCAGTAATATTTGTCAAACTGTAGTGTTTATTGATCTACAGTCACTCTATGTGGGCGGAGTAATACACAAAGGTGAAGAGGCTGTACAAGTGCTGATATTGCAGAATATCACACTGCTATCAGCCAATATATATATATATATATATATATATATATATATATATATATATATATATATATATATATATATATATATATATATATATATATATATATATATATAACATGATGTAGAAAAAAGCCACGTATCATTTTTGCAGCTTTCCTTTGTAAATACAGTGTTTAAAAGTATTTTATTTTTATTTATTGGAAATAGAAATCTTTTGTGATATTATAAATATATTTATAATGTCTTCTGACATATTCATGTATTCTTGCTAAATAAAAGTATTTATTTCTATAATTTCTTTACCAAAAAAAATTGTATAGTGGTGTAGTGTATATTTAAACAAAAGCTTTTTCATTTCAGATAAAGGCTAATGTTTGGATCTTTCTATTCGCCAGAGAATCCTGGGAAAATTCATTCATTCATTCATTTTCTTGTCGGCTTTGTCCCTTGCGGGGTCGCCACAGCGGAATGAACCGCCAACTTATCCAGCACGATTTTACGCAGCGGATGCCCTTCCAGCCGCAACCCATCTCTGGGAACTTCCACACACACATTCACACACATACACTATGGACAATTTAGCTTACCCAATTCACCTGTACTGCATGTCTTTGGACTGTGGGGGAAACCGGAGCACCCGGAGGAAACCCACGCGAACCCAGGAGAACATGCAAACTCCACACAGAAACGCCAACTGACCCAGCCCAGCCGAGGTTCGAACCTACGACCCAGCGACGTTCTTGCTGTGAGGCAACAGCACTACCTAGTGCGCCACTGGGTTGCCTCCTGGGAAAATGACAACAAAAAATGAAAATAATATTGGTACTAATAATAACAATTATTATTGTAAAAATGATAACCTCAATAATGATAATAATAATAATAATAATAATAATAATAATAATAATAATAATAATAACAATAACAATAACAATAATAATAATAATATTTAATGTTTCTGGCAAATCAAGTGACTGGAGTAATGATACTAAAAACGAAAATACTAAAATCACAAGAATAAATGAAATTTTTAAGTAGAATATTTAAGTAGAAATCAGTTATTATACTTTGAATCAAATAAACGTCTTGGTGAGCAGGAGAGATGTTTTTAAACAAATTTACACAATATATTTATTATGTGAAGACTAACTTTTATTTTGGATGCATTTAATAATGACAGATTATTTGACAGGGTTACAACTGTAAAAAAAAATGCTGGGTTCCACACAATTCCTTCATCTCGTCCAAATTGATTAAGTTGACTTGTTTTTAGAAATTTAGGTGGATTGCACTTTTAAACAATTAAATTGCCTAAAAAACACAAAAGAATTGTGTTGTTTCAACTCATTTTACATAAGTAGTTTGAACAAGCAGCAAAAGTTGTTTTTGAGTGCAACTCCTTTTGTTTAGGTGTTGTATATCAGATGTATTTTTAACATCGAATCTGATTCCAGTCCTGTTTTAATGTGCATCAGGAATAGAGAGAGCTGAGAATATCTGCAAGTTCATTATTCAGAGCAACTTCATCCCAAAACCCCTGAAGATCTAATTTAACATCAGCACATTGTGAAACGTGAGGCGCTCTTCAATAGTCAAAGGAAGATGGATGGATTTTATTGGATTTATTTATAAATCCTTCAAGGTCCTTTAGAGGAGTTCTCAAGCGCTGAAAATGCACAGAGAAGGCGAATGTAAAATGGCTGCATCATTTATTATTTGTTTATTAAGAACACAAAGAACAAAAGTTTCATTCGGTGCTCTAAAAGCAAACTTGGTCTAAAAATTGGTCTTAGTTTTTCTTTTTATGGTAATACAATAAGCATAAAAGCCTTTTTTAGTTGTTTTTGTTTGAAGTAAAGTATATTAAACACTGACTAACAAAATGTTTTTTACAGTCTCAAACATGTTACTAAAAAGGTGATTTTTTTAAAAATCAGTTTCAGTTTTTGATGTAAAAAGCAATTAATGGTAACACTTTACAATAACAGTACATGAATATTGATGTATTGATATGTAAACTAAACATCACTTTATTATGAATTAATGATGAGTTAATGTATGCACTAATCATGAACTAACTTTAACTACAACATGAGTCACATGAGTTCATGTGTGAATAACGGCTACCTTAATTACTTGTTAGTACATGATTGTTTGTTAATTAATGTATTAATTACCACATTAGTTTATGCTTAATTTAACCATCATGAACTCATGATATGTTAATATATAATTATGTTGTGACTTTACTTGGAGGGGCACATCATCATTAACCCATTCTTAACTACTCATGAACTCCTTATACACGTCCAACTAGTCAGTTTACACTGAATAACAATAGAAAAGTGTTCTGTCAACGTCAGCATGAACAGGAGTTCATGAGTAGTTAAGGATGAGTTAATGATGATGTGCCCCTCCAAGTAAAGTCATGACAAAATCATACATTAACAGCTCATGAGTTCATGTTGGTTACATTTAGCTTAAACTTAAATGTTAACTAATACATTAATTAACAACATGTACTAACAATTAATTAAGGTAGCCGTTATTCACACATGAACTCATGTGACTCATGTTGTAGTTCAAGTTAGTTCATGATTAGTGCATACCTTAACTGATCATTAATTCATAATAAAGTAATGTTTAGTTTACACATTAATACATCATTATTCATGTACTGTTATTGTAAAGTGTTACCCAATTAATTAATAAACGACTTTGACATTTACTCATTTAGCAGATTATTTCAACTAAAAGTAAATCATAGAAACTATTAGATGAAAGCGTTGGCTGACATGACTTGTTTTGGGGCGCTGGTCGTCAATGTGTTGTGCTCTTTATAAATAAACAATGTTTTTACTTTTTATGGAAATAATTGTTTTGATTGTTAATAAGATTCAAACAAAGCAATGAATGTAATTTATTTATGGAATTTATTACACTGACCTGCAACTTAAAAGTATATTATAGCCGTAATATGCCATTATGTAAATAAATGATAATCTATTCATTTGTATCAATATTTAGTCTTTGGTCAAATGGATGATTGGATTAATAATAAAATAAAATATATCTTTATGATAATAATTATATTATTAATGTTGTTATTACTACTATTATTAATGATAATAATGTTATTATTATTAATAACAATAATTTAAATAATAATAAGCGTTTTGTGAACAGCAAATCAGAATATATCTCTTATATTTCTAAAGGTGCTGTTGACTTGAAATTTTCCCTGCATGTTGATAACAACCAAAGAAATCAATATTTGCAAAGAAAACAAATCTTTTAGTTTATAAATGAAGTTATGCATAATAAAATGAAATGACGCAAGGGTGAAAGTATTGAACACAATGAAGAAAGGGTGGTGTAGAAAGGCAGTGAAAGCCCAGACAGCAGCTGAAATCTCTCAGTATTCTTCAGCGACCTTCTGCCATTCATTAGTGTAAATTAATATCAGCTGCTTCAATCCAACATCTACATTATCAGGATGATCAAGATGAAACCAGACAATGATCCAAAACACAGTTGAGGAAACTCTCAAATGCTTTCAGAGAAAGAAAGTCAAGCTGTAGAATGGCCCAGCCAATCACCTGACTTGAATCCAATAAAAAATACAAATTAAATATCAATCATTAAAAAGCCTTAAAGCATTAAATACATTTCAGTAGTTCAGGACTTTCTCCTTGTGTAATTTCATTTCTATTACATATAATAATATTTTGTTCTGTTATATTTTTCTGTTTGTATTGTTTGGGGTTTTTACCAAAATCTGGTTCAATTCCATGTCAACAGCTCTTTATTAGACAGTTAAAACATGACGTGACGTGTTGAAAACTTTCCCCCCACTGTAAACTCATCCCTTAATTCTGATTGGCTGATAGGAATGTTTTTGTGAAATCACACTCAGCAAGCTGTGTTGGCAGTGACAGATGGTGTAGCTCAGGAATGCTAGTAAACGGCACTTTCACCAGCTCCTTTTCCCACAGTAACACAAACTAAGAGGTGAGAAGCGTCAGTCTCCATTCTGGCTGAGGAAATCATAGAGTTCATATAAACTGCACTCGCTTTGGCACAAAAGGTGCTCGCACCTTGGCAGTGTTGAGCTGAGAAAGTCCTTCATTTGACACATTTTAACAAAACAGCGACGCTGAGGAAGAACAACTACAGCTGAGGGCAGAACCGTCACAGATCACATATTTGTGGCTCTGTAAAACGGCAATTAATAAAATGTTTCATTCATTCATTCATTCATTTTCTTTTTGGCTTAGTCCCTTTATTAATCAGGGGTCGCCACAGCGGAATGAACTGCCAACTTATTCAGCATATGTTTTACGCAGCGGATGCCCTTCCAGCTGCAACCCATCACTGGGAAACACCCGTACATTTCCATTCACACACATACACTATGGACAATTTAGCTTACCCAATTCCCCTATAGTGCATGTCTGTGGATTGTGGGGGAAACCCACGCGAACACCAGAAGAACATGCAAACTCCACAAAGAAATGCCAACTGACCCAGCTGAGGCTCGAACCAGCGAACTTCTTGCTGTGAGGCGAGAGTGCTACCCACTGTGCCACCGTGACGCCTTAATACAAATATAGTGCACTTTAATATCACTAATCAAGCTTGTAATGAACTTAAAAAGGCATATACCTAAAGTATATATCAGTGAACAGGAACAGGCCAGACACACTAAGACATTTCTCTCAGTACAAATCAAGTATACTTAAGTGCAATTTTAAGTATTGTAGGGTTTTTTTTTACAGTTTTAACACAAAGAATGACCAGTCTGTCAGATGAAGAAGAGCCGGAGTCAGAGATTCAAATAAATAAAGTTTACTGAAGATAGTTTCATCAGCAGAAGACAGCTTCAACACTCGCAATGAGTTATAGGCCGCTCTGCTTACAATCACAAATCAACATCAATTATACTCTCACATTACGTCATTAACTGCATCACACATATAGTTGTTCTAACCCAGGGGTTTTCAAACTGTGGGGCGCGCCCCACCAGGGGGGCGCCAGCACCCATTAAGGGGGGCGCGAGAATTTGAGGCGTGCACGCGAGTAAATTATGATGACGATTTTTATGCATTCACTAGAGTGAATCGGATTAAAGTTAGTTTCACATCTAACTATCAGGCACCTGTAGAGTTTATGCGTTCCAGTAAAATATATGCAAATAAAATGGAGCGGGTGCTTTTTAACGGTGAATGAAAGTCAAACCGGTGAGCGTCTGACAAAAAAAGTGCCCTTCTGAATCAAATCAGCAGGATGCCCTTCTGGATTTTTCACTTACTTTGAAGACATACGACATGAAGACATACAGACTACCTTTACATGGACATCAGTAATAGTTATTTGCCTTAATCTGAATAAGACAACAATATGATTAAGGTGTTACGTGAAGTGCTTTTTGAATGTTGTGTCACCAGGCTATCCACGTTTCCTGCAGAGTCTCATGTCATTTCGGGTGTTTCATCTTTAATTTTTCGACTTTAACTGCAGTTCGGCACTGTTATCATGAATATTTCAACGATGCCCCCATGACAAACTGGGTTATTAGACGGGAATATTTAGTAAGGACTGGTGGAAGATGTTTTAATGGGATTTGATAGCGCACAACAAATAGAAAGAAAAAAACTTCCGCATTTCGTGGTCAGTGTTGCCAGGTGTAGCTGACTGATTCCAGCCCAAAAGCTGTCTAAAACCCGCCGAAATGCAAATTCAAAACCGCACAATCTGGCAACATTGTTCATGATCTGTGTGGCTTTTACTCGGGGGCGAGTGAAATTGGACAAACTTGGGGGGCGTGTGTCCTAAAAGTTTGAAAACCCCTGTTCTAACCTGATTGGTTAAAACACAAATAGACTAAGAAGATTTCCATGTGGGTGCGTGCGTACAATTCTGAACAATATCTTAAGCATATAAACGTCAGACATCCACCAGACTGTTTAGAGCTGACTCCAGACCTGTGAAACGGATCCACAATCAAATAGAACACACACACATAAAGTAGCCTACAATCTGTTTCTTACCCAAGGCTGAGTGTACTCTCAGCCATCTTTATCAAAACTGGTTAAAAACCGGTATAATCTACATTCAGGCAGTTACATAAAGTCTATCTTGAATAAAAAGTAGGATCACTTTAAAAGAATTAACCGTAAACATAGCAAAATCACTTTAGACATTTTAGCGAGTTTTAACTCATAGAAATAACAATAGAAACAGTTGTTTCCAGTCCTCAGCCCCTTCAGTTCCACTCGAGGTCTCCGTGACCTCTGACCTAGTTTGGTGGCTCCTGAAAATAGTCACAAAGAGACAGGCAAATGCACTGAACATTCTTAGATTAAGCAATTTGTTAACTTTATTCATTATTCAATAATCATCTTTAATAAAAGGGATGAGAAAAGGATAAAAATTGATCCATGCTGAGACGGATTGGAAGGTAGAAATCCGAATCCTTCAGTATATTTCTATAGAGTACCTAATATACTTTATTATTTCATTTTCCTAGGTTTAGTCGCTTTATTCATCAGGGGTCGCCACAGTAGAATGAACCACCAACTTATCCAGCATATGTTTTACACAATAGATGCCTTTCCAGCTGCAACCCAGTACTGGAAAACATCCATACACACTCACTCATTCACACACACACACACACACACACTACGGCCAATTTAGTTTAATCAGTTCACCTATAGCGCATGTCTTTGGACTGTGAGGAAACCAGAGGAAACCCACGCGAACATGGGGAAAACATGCAAACTCACACAGAAATGCCAACTGGCCCAGCCAGGACTCGAACCAGCGACCTTCTTGCTGAGAGCCGATAGTGCTAACCACTGAGCCACCATGTCGCCTACTTTATTATTTTTTTAGCTTAAAGGAAGTATACTAATATCCCACTTCAATAAACTTCTTTTTTTTATAAGGTCATGAGAACTAAACTCCTTCCCAGTCCATGTGCTGCAAACATATGGAGGACCAAAGGGACCAATAGAGAAAAGCATTAACCAAATGCCTTTTTAAAAAGCTATTTAAAATGTGCATTTAAAATGATTTATTAATATACCTTTTTATTGTCTGATTAATCAGCATTTTAAAACATGAATTAAACAAACAGTTATAATATTCATTCATTCATTTTCTTTTCGGCTTAGTTCATTAATCTGGGGTCGCCACAGCGGAATGAACTCATCCAGCATATGTTTTAAACAGCGGATGCTGGGAAATCACTGGGAAACACCCATACACACTCAGGGCGTCCTCACATTATGTACAGTTGCCTTGAACCGGGCCGAAGCACGCTTGTCTGTCCTCCGACGGCCCACACTGACATTGCATTCGGGCCTGGCCACGCTTACGTCATCGATGATGCGCTGTTCAGTAAGCGGAGATTTCTTTAGTTATATCGTTTAAGTCGTTTGATATGCTGTGACACGCCAGCCTGTTCTCACGAGGAAATGTAAGTATTTTACATTTTGTCAGTTTAGTGGCTAATTCGTACGAATTCGTATGAGTTCAGTCATATGAAAATGTACGATTTTAAAAAGGAGGCGTGGCACCTAACCCCAACCATCATTGGGTGATGAGCAAATTGTACTAATTCGTACGAATTAGTCACTAAATCAAAAAGTTACGAATTGCTGTGAGATTGCGTTGGACACACAGTCAAATAATTCACTGAACAGATCAGCCACTTTTGACGCTCATAAACAATCATAAAGTCCTCGTGCTGCAGGAATTAGGAGGTTTGCTGAAGGTGCAGCTGTCGTGCAGTGAGGGGTTTGCGTCTTTAAAAATTCTATGACAGTTTGTGTTCATTGAACAGTACTAATCATTAATTAATCCATATCAAACAGTCCCTTAAAAGTCTCGTCTCGCCTTTAGTTTCGGGCTCAGGCGCGTTTTGCACTCACACACAAGCGTAACACCCAAGTGAACCGCGCTCTGGCACACCTCTTCCAACCGGGCCAGGGCCGGTCAAGTGAACCGTGCCTGAGCCGGATTCAGAGCCCTCACACTTCTCAAACGATCCGGGAAACTGGCCTGGGCACGGTTCAGATAGCATAGTGTGAGTACGCCCTCATTCACACACACACATACACTACGGCCAATTTAGCTTATCCTAATTCACCAAACCACATGTCTTTGGACTTGTGGGCGACACCAGAGCACCTGGAGGAAACCCACACGAACACGGTGAGAACATGCAAAATCCACACAGAAACGCAAACTGACCCAGCCGAGGCTCGAACCAGCGACCTTCTTGCTGTGAGGCAACAGCACTACCCACTGTGCCACCGCATCACCCCATAGTTATAATGTCATTCATTAATTTTCTTGTCGGCTTTTTCCTTTGCGGGGTCGCCACAGCGGAATGAACCGCCAACTTATCCAGCACGATTTTACGCAGCGGATGCCCTTCCAGCCGCAACCCATCTCTGGGAACTTCCACACACACATTCACACTCATACACTGTGGACAATTTAGCTTACCCAATTCACCTGTACTGCATGTCTTTGGACTGTGGGGGAAACCGGAGCACCCGGAGGAAACCCACGCGAACGCAGGGAGAACATGCAAACTCCACACAGAAACACGAACTGACCCAGCCCAGCCGAGGTTCGAACCTGCGACCCAGCGACGTTCTTGCTGTGAGGCAACAGCACTACCTACTGCGCCACTGCGTTGCCTAGTTATAATATTGCCTATGTATTTATACATTTAAAAATTATATTTAAATGCACACTTGCTTTATTGAATGACATTTAAAAATAAATGAAACGAGTCTATTTGTTCATTTAAATTGTGATTTATTTATTTACATTTTTATGCTTCAATTATTATATTGATAATTTGATTCTTCATTTCATTTCCTCTATACAAACACACAGAAAAGCAGCCAACGAATAGTCCCAGGAACTGTGAAAAAGTTCCTCTGTTATGTAAAGCCTGAAAAAAAATCCCTAAAGCAGAAATCAAGACACTGTGCTGTCTCTGGTTAAGCTCCCCTAAGACGCACTTCTATGGAAAAGCACTTTTGGTTAATTATACGATCGCTAAGGCTTGCTCCGCAAAGTGAAAAAAAGTTTGACAAGAACATAAGAGACATTATTGTAAGGGTACGATGAGGACAGTGGCAAAACCATGTGCTTTTAACCCCAATCACATGATTATGAAAAACAGCAGATATACTCTTTACAATGAAATGTCATCCTAAATGAATATTATATAGCATATGATAACTGAAGAGGGACACTAAGCAGGTGTGAAAATTCATTTTATTGGTTACAAGTCAAATTTAATTTAGAAATCACTACTTTCTTTCTTTTTTTATTTGCGTTTTCCATACTGTCCCAACCTTTTCTGATTTGAAGTTGTACTTAGCAAGACCCTGTGATATTTTTTTTAACACTTACCAAGCTGTCTATTATTAATGAAATAAAGACTTTTGATTTCTGGCATGTATACAAACATTATATTAATTAAATAATGTTTTACTAAACTAGACACTAATAGGATTGCACTTTAGATACCATCTTGTGGTCAGACACGGAAATTCATTCGATGCACAAACTCTCATGGTGCATTATGGGGATTCTCTAGCTGTTGAGTGTACATGGGTTGTAGACTCGTTATTGTTGTGCATTGTGGGATTGATTAAGTGCATTCCATAATGTTCACTATGGATTGAGACACCACTAAAAATGGCTGCTCCCTCAAACAGTGCACTATAGGGGGTGATTTCGGATACAGCCAGGATTTTACACTGAAAAATTAGCTACATTTTGTTTTTAAACATGTTTAATGAGGCAGTAAGCAGCAGGAAAGCTAAAGCAAGATGAAAAAAATGCATGTGTGGGTTTGGAAATGTAGAACTATGTGAATGATCGTGGTTACATTTCGTGGTTGCAGATTCCTTGTGATCAAGCGGACAGCAAAGCAAAAAGTCTCATGGTTTGTGGTTTGCTCTACGAAATGAACAGTTGCAGGAAGTCTGATTGTGCACATTAAAGACACAGTGTTTCTTGAATAACAACCAAGATTATTGTACTACTACAGCCTATTTTTGCTCAACAATTAAATATTATTTTCCTGACAAGTAGTCACAGATGTGCTGTATAATCATGACTGATAAGCAGCTAAGAAACTACTTTCAAAACATTAAGTATACAAAAGAAGAGAGAAATTGGTTACACTACAAGCTATAATACATTTGAGGTAGCTATACTATCAATCAAAAGTTTATTAATAATAATGATATTAATAATGAGCAATAGGTGGCTCAATGGTTAGCACTGTCGCCTCACAGCAAGAACGTTGCTCGTTCGAGTCCCTGCTGGATCAGTTGTCATTTCTGTGTGCAGTTTGCATGTTCTCCCCGTGTTGGCGTGAGTTTCCTCTGGGTGCTCTGGTTTCCCCCACAGTCCAAATACATGTGCTATAGGTGAATTGAATAAACTAAATTGTCTTTTCAAGTAATTGTGAAACATACTGGCAATTTCTGACCTAAAGTAGTCTCTAAGCCATTTTATTTTCTGTTGAGAAAATAAAACGCTCTAAATAAACAATTAAAAAACAACAATTATTGTGTTCGTTCAGCTCATTTTAACAACCCAGACTCATTCTGAAAACGTACTGCTATATAAATTTCTGGAGACTGCCAAATACGTTCTAGGAGCTACGTTTTTTTTGCAGTTTGTATTGGCGAATCTACCAGAGGCCGCTGTTTACGCTTTGTCAGATTTCAAATTTCTTTTGCGAGTGCCATTTGCACCTGCTGTTCTCGCATAAATCCACCAGAGGCCGCTGTCGACTGACTGACTGACTGACAGATCCTCTTTCCCTAAACCCAACCAATAGTGTTTTCAAAAGCACCGAATGACACGCCCACCCACTTCCCTAAACCCAACGACAGTTTTAAAAAGCAATCCAGAAAAAGAAAAGCCCTCGCCTGATATTTTTACCATGTTTTCAGACTGACTGAATCAGCTGTGTATTGCGCGTGAGTGTTGCTGTTGATATTAATATAATTTAATAGTTAATAATTATGTGATATTCAAGATTTGTGAGTCATACAGCACCGGATAATTCAAAACAGCAACCACTAGTCTCTCCTTTATCTTTAAAAGTCTCTGTAGTTATCTTGACAACACAAACACTGCTGTCACCACAGCGGAAACCCCTCCTCTGCTGTTATTTGATTGGAGAATGATAAAGACACGACTGACGTAACGTGCTAACAAGTTGACTTTTTCAACTGAACGTGCAACGGCAAAAATGTGAGGCGCAGCAGGTGGTTAAAACACGAGGCGTACAGGGTGCATAAGCAGCACGCAAAACGCTCACGGATGTTAGTTAACTATTTAAAAGATGCACCTCTCAACGCAAAAATTTAGTTTGGTGTGATCTGCCCCTAATGCTGTGTTCACACCAGACACAGAACGCGCGGATAAATCGTGCTATTCGGGCATAAACAGACGCGTGAACATTTTGAGTTTACTCGCTTCATTTGCACGTCAAAATCCGTTTCATTCGCACGTCAAATTTGCTTCATTCGCGTGTCAAATTCACTTCAGAACGGACGTGGATTCGCGTGATGGGCGGGGCTTCTATCTGCCCGGTGACTATAGCTTCGTTGCTAAATGGCTAACATGGATTTTATTGAGAAAATAACTGTGTTTATGTGCTTTATGAAGGCTGAAAAACAGCGTTGATTCGTTTGGAGCCGTGTCTGAGTCCACTAGATACTTTCAGAGGTGCACTCAGCTCTGTGAGCTCATAAACTCCTCCAGAAACTGTACCTTTAGCTTTCAGCGGTGCTTCTGACTGAGCCGAGCCCAGTTTGATGAGCTGTTGTCAGTGTTGGCAGGAGGATTTTCGCCCGGGACACCAACAATAGACGCTACGTCATAATCACACCCCCACAAGAGCAAGCTCCTGATTGGTTAAACACACGATACGCGCGTCAATCACGCAAAACGCTCAACTTGCGTCGCTTCATTCGCACGAATCGCACCATTCACGCGTATCATGCCGCAGGATGTCTATTCGCATCTTTGCATTGACTTAACAAGTAAATCACTCGCGCTTGATGCTTCTTCCGCGTCTGGTGTGAGCACAGCATAAGACTACAGTTTAGTGAAATGTAAAATACACTGCTCCGAGTATATTTCGTTGAATGTTTCAGACGACAAATCCACTAGAGGGTGCTGTCTATATTACACTGTGTACTTGATGTGTACTTAATGTAACCATCCAGGCAGTGATTCTGTTCTATTTTAAAAACAGTTTCTATTTCTGCAACGTCACGGCTGAAACAACAGCATGAGCTACCGCTATATACATTTCTGGAGAGCGCCAAATACGTCCCAGGAGCTAATTGTTTAGCAGTTTTTGTTTTGGCGAAACCACCAGAGGCCGCTGTGACGCTTTTTCAGATCTCAAATTTCTTTCACGAATGCCATTTGTGCCTGCTGTTCTCACATAAATTCACCAGAGGCTGCTGTCGACTGACTGACTGACCGATCCTCCTTCCCTAAACCCAACCAATAGTGTTTTCAAAAGCACCAATTGACCAGTGCCAACTCACTTTCCTAAACCCAATCGACAGTTTTAAAAAGCAATCCAGAAATAGAAAAGCCCTCGCCTGATATTTTACCAAGTTTTCAGATTTGACCATATTCTCACCCTGTTATTTACTTGTTTATTTTATTATTTGGCTTCTGTTTTTGTCTTACCCTCTTTCTGGAACCGTTCTTCACCAGACCTGAACCCTGTCATCATGGTCAATTTCTATCTGCGTCTCAAGTCTGGCAATGTATGCGGCGAGCTACTAAACAAACCGGTAACAGCGGGAAAGCCGTCCATACGGAGGTAAGCGCGAAAAGGAACGGTGTCATACCGCCCCGTAGCGTTCGTTTTAAAAACAAACTGCAGCCATACGTACCTCTGGCTACATAATTCGCGAACTCCAGAAATGTATATAGGGCTACATTTTCAGAATGAGCCTATGTTGCATTTTAAATAAGTATATTGAACAAACAACAAACGTCAGTTTTAGAGTGTATGGTTACAAATACAACGTCAATATATCAGTAAAGAAAAAAAGGGTTTTCTCACACTTGGAAACAGCTGACATACCGTCGACAATGAAGAACATAGTTAATTAGCTCACGTTAGCTTGTTACTCCATAAGATTGATATCAGTTTATTTTTGTCTGATTATACACGTAGCGCTAGCATTCAGTCTAATGGTCTGAAGTTCCTCCCTTGCATCTGGTTCAACAATGGCCAGGCGCTGACTTTGTGTCTGTGGAGGTGCTCCGGCTAGCCCTGACAGCTCGGATGAAGCCATTTTGAGTGTTCGCAGAATGATTAGCATTTCAACCAATCGACTGGGGAGATGCTCCCACACCCCCGAAATCCCAGCGCACCCACAGACACACTGCCATATTGTGTGGAGAAGATCCATCATCATGTGGTAACGGGAATCCCTGAAAATACGCCTTCACTCCTGCTCGCTCGCAGACAGTACTGCATTGGAGGTGGGGGGGGGGGGGGGGGTTGCTAGGGTCATACTGTCCTGGGAAAGTTAAGTTCTCCATTTAAATCAACAAACGATGTGGCCTTCTGCCGAGTATATGAATGTGCCCGGTGGCAGATGGCAGTGTTTCATACCCATAGACTCCAGCAAACCCTAATCCCCGGGGGATCACGCATTCCCGGGTCATCAGTTGTTCACATCAAGGAGAAAAAAAGGGGAGAGCGCGAGAGAGAGAAAGAGAGAAAGGGGAACGCTTGTTCTCCCCCTCCCGAACCAACAAATACATCTCAGGCCACTTCAGTAGAGACGTGAGCCTGATTAGGTGTCTATCATCTCATTAGTCTGGCCAAGCCTCATGAATAATGATGCCAGCTAATTACAAAAGGCAGACATTGTGCGTGTGTGTGTGTGTGTGTGTGTGTGTGTGTGTGTGTGTGTTTGTAAAAACCTCCTCGCTGCCTTCAAGAGATGAACAAGACTGAGGATCAGCTCAGTTAGCCGTGCGAAAGTCATCCGTTTCTGAGATGCCTGCTGATTTTAGCATTAGAAATATGTGCCTTAGACCAGTGGTCCCCAAACCCCAGGCCGCGGACTGGTAGCGGTCCATAGATCAATTGGTAACTGGCCACACATTCGTTTTCTTTTCAGCTTAATCCCTTTTATAATCTGGGGTCACCACAGTGGAATGAACCACCAACTTATCCAGCATATGTTTTACGCAGCCGATGCCCTTCCAGCTGCAACCCATCACTGGGAAACATCCATACACACTCATTCACACACATACACAATGGTCAATTTTTTTAGCATACCCAATTCACCTTTACCTAATGTCTTTGGGCTTGTGGAACCCACGCGAACACGGGAGAAACATGCAAACTCCACACAGAAATGCCAACTGACCCAGCCGAGGCTCAAACAAGCGACCTTCTTGCTGTGAGGCGAACGTGCTACCCACTGCGTCACCGCGTCGCCTTTCGGGCCACACAAGAAGTCATTAATTATTTCCGTTTTATTTATTATCTGAGTCTGAACGATCTTTTATTTTGAAAAATTATTTATTTTGTAAAATGACCATATTCTCTTGGTTACATCGCAGTCACTTGACCACCAAAATGTAACCCATAAGCAGAAGCAAAATGAGTAAGAAACAGACGTCTTTGGAAAGTTTCTTTGTGATTGGGGAAAAGGCCCACGAACTGCCAAAGAATGGATCTGCAACCCATTTGTCAACGAATCAGGAGAATCCAGCATGTCTGTGCAAGAAGATCAACTGCTGGAGATCGCAAATGACGGCGGCCGTTCATATAATGCATACCTGTAAACCCTCCCGTTTTTCCCAGGATTCTCCCGTATTTTACAGTTCTATTCGGCTATCATCTCCTAAAGGTATTTTCCTGTAGTTCTCCCGTATTTTCAGTCTTCTCTGAAAGGTGGCAATAAACATTAAAGAGCCGATCCTCCCTATACGCAACCCATACCGCCAAACCACCAGGGGATGCCCTTTGCTCTTAAATGTGAGTCTGTTCTGTGCTTTCTTTTTATTTAGGCATGAAAATACTTTGAAATAAATATAAAAACGCCAGGATTCCCTTTCCTTTTATTACAGGTGCCGTCGTCCCTCCTATGCAAAACAGTCAAGTAGCGGTGCGTGACTGTCAGCTGACATGCTCCATAGTGATAAATAGACGCTGTTTCCCAAACGGATTCTGTACACGCGATTTGAAGCATGAGTGAAAGTCTGGGTTTTGAACAGATATATACACATAATTAATAATAATACTAAAGATGTCGGCGCAATAGCCTAGTGGTTAGTGCGTCGACATATGGTGCAGTAGCACTTCAGGGCGTCCTGAGTTCGAATCCCGGCTCGAGGACATTTCCCGTCCTTACCCCCTCTCACTCTCTCACTTCACTTCCTGTCCTATCCACTTAATAAAGGCAAAAAGGCCAAAACTTAAATCTTAAAAAAAAATAATAATACTAAAGATGTCGATCTTGGGGGGGGGATTTTTCAAACACAACTAATTTTGTCCTATATGAGCATAAAAAGTTAGCAAAGCAAAGGAATGCTTTCATTATAACGTTAGATGTGTGCATTTTTATAGTGACATCTGTTATTTAATGTAATGAAACAAAAAATCCAAATAAATGAGATTCATTCACTTCTCTTTAGTCAGAATGTGTATTTTACCAGTAAGAAAAGATTAGTGAGATTTGATAACTTGATTCTATTCCTTTATAATAGCTATTCATTTATTTTAATAGATATTCATATTTTATTGGCTGCTAGTGTATACTATTTATTTTTTCTTTTGTAACTAATACTAATAATAAAACATATTACTGACCGTTTGACTGTTTATTTACAATGAAACAGCTCAAGAAAAACATATTTAGTAATTTAGGGATTTTTTTTATGGGAAAAAAACCTCTGCATTTCACGATCCGGGTGTCTGTGGTCCTTCACTGAGTCGGTAGGTGCAGAGAATAGTGTCAAACAGCTGTGTCTGTATAGACTATCCTGTCACAAAACGCAGCAAAAAGTCCTACATGATGGTAATAGTTGATTAGATTGTGTTTACATACTTCAATATTGCAACTAAAATCAGCATACTCAACATGTCCTAATCCGGTTTCTGTTTAGTTCGATTATGACCTTAATCTGATTAAATTAATCAAAAATCACTGTTTACATGGTAAACTCTTGATCAAAGTATTGTCTTAATCGTATTAAAACTGGATTATTGGTAACGCATTCAGTGTTTCAGCCTTATTATCAGTGTTTTACTGACGTAAAAATGTTTACAGTGTGTTTAGATTCGTAAACAGTTTAAGATGTTATATGTAATTCAATTTTAAGATACTTTTTTTCTTAATTTGTCATGACAACTTTATTTTTAAAAAATTGCAACAATGTTTAGGAGGCTTTAAATAAACAGTAGCATAGTGTAGCATACTTTGTGATTATGCTTGATCTTTTTTAAGGCTGATGCCGACGCTTAAGGCTGATTTATACTTCTGTGTCAATCGCACGTGTATGCTACGGCGCAGCCTACGCGTGGGTGCATAGCCCTCGCTGTGGCCGTCGGCGATGTTGAGCGCACCTCTCAAAAAATGTTACGAGTAGCGCAAGCTCTGTGATTGGTCAGCTTGGTAGCGCTGACAAGTGTGGGCGGAGGTAAGAGCCGCACGAGCGTGATGCAGCGAGTGTTTACAAGTGTGAAGTCCCGTGAAGGAGCTCCGGTTCCCGCCTCAAAATGAGCGGATTTGAGCCACTTGTACATTAAGGAAGTGTTCAGAAAAAACAAAACATCAGCGAAGAAACTCAACACAGAGAAACATAAACACCTACTGCCAGCTAGCGTTTCTGAAGTGTTATTGCAGAGCAACAGAAACAGCGCGCACAAGTATATGGGTCACGCCGATCACTTGACGCAGAAGTATAAAACAGGCTTTACATGTCACAACGATGCGTAGCGCAAGCTCCCTGATTGGTCAGCTTGGTAGCACTGACGAGTGTGGGCAGGGGTGAGAGCCACACGAACTCGACGGAGCGAGTGTTTACAAGTGTCGAGTCCTGTGAAGGAGCTCCAGATAGAAACTTTTGTTTTGTGTTTACCTTATGATTAAAGTTGTTGCATGGTTTCCGCCTCTGAATGAGCGAGTTTGAGCTATTTGTACATTAAGGTACAAAGCTTACTAAGGTAGCGTTCAGAAAAAACAAAACACCAGCAAAGAAACTCAACACAGAGGAACATACCCAACACAGGCTCATTCTGAAAACGTAGTCCTGTGGACGTTTCTGGAGATCGCTAATTATGTAGCAGGAGGTACGTATGGCTGCATTTAATTTTTTAAGCGAACGCTACGGGGCGGTATGACGTCGTTTCTTTTGGCGCTTACCGGCTGACCGCTAACCTCCGTGTTTGTCCCGTTAGCTTGTCGTGTACGTCGGCGGACTTAAGACGCAGAGAGGAATTGACGATGACGACCGGGTTCGAGTCCGTGGAAGAGCGGTTCCAGAAATCAGGTAAGACAAAAACAGAATCCAAAAAAATTAAAAGAACGAGTGAACAACAGGGTGAGAACGTGGTAAAATCCGAAAACGTGGTAAAAATCAGACGAGGGCTTTTCTTTTTCTGGACGGCTTTTGTAAACAGTTGGTTGGGTTTAGGGAAGGAGGAGGGTGGGTCAGTCGATTGGCCGGTCGCCCAGTCAATCATTCAGTCAGACAGACGGTAGGTCGACAGCGGCCTCTGGTGGGTTTACGCGAGAACAGCGCGGGCGCGAACGGCACTCGCGAGAGACGTTTGATACAGGAAAAAAGCACACACAGTGGCCTCTCGCGGTTTCGCGAAAACAAAAACTGCAAAAATACGTACCTCCGGGGACGTATGTCGCGATCTCCAGAAACGTCCACGGGACTACGTTTTCAGAATGAGCCTGGGTTGAACGTAACATACCCTACTACCAGCTAGCATTTCGGAAGTGTTATTGCAGAGCAACACAAACAGCATGCAGAAGTATAAATGCACGACTACGCACAAGGCAGATGCCGTGGGTCATGCCGATCACTCGACACAGAAGTGAACCAGCTTTTAGACTCTGTTATTACCACTTATTATCAAACTTGTAGCTCTTTTATAAAATAGTAATAAATCACATTTTAAATCGCAATTTTAATTCAATTAGATTGTTTTCTCCAAATCATGCAGCCCTACTATGGCCCTGTAAATCTAGTTAGTGTGAAAAGAAACAATATTTGATGTCGTCATATGTGATGTTGTAGCTTTCATTTACCTAGAAACTGCAATCAAATGTATGTTTAAGAACATTTTTGCAGTTTTACCAAAATGCACATATTTCCACTGAGCATGTGTTGGATTTTGTTCATTGTTTGTTTAGGTGTGTGAGTGCCGCACCAGTCCCACGCTCCAGCCATGTGCGTGTGTTTGTACATATCAGCTGCTGTGGGCCAAACAAAGAGGCTCATGTGACTCAGCAGTTGAGGGAATAATGTTCCTCCCCCCCTCAGGCTCTATTGCGGAGAGACTTTCTCACACCTCTCCATCTGGACGGGCTTCTTTCGAAACGTCAATCACAGCAGGGACTCCCATTTTTCAGCCAGCTTTGGGGGATGACCCTCTCTGGGAGATTTGGTGAAAAGTCAGAGAGATTTGTTGATTTCTGGAGCTTTTGAGAGATGATCGTGCAGAAGTCAGCTTAAGAGGTGTGGACGGATCATAAAAGGCATTCGACTTAAAGACGCCTTTAGTACTGGCGTTCTGTTACTCTGTGTTGTAAACAAGCATCAAATCTAAATAAAGAAGGTGCATGCTTTCATTAAGGGATGGTCTCTAATGACTCATTTTAGGACAGTATTATAATTTGAGTACATTTTTTCAATTCAATTAAATTCATCTTTATTTCTATAGCGTTTTTACATTGTAGATTGTGTCAAAGCAGATTCACATAGAAGATTATAGTGAATTGAAACAGTGTCAGTCCAGTTTTCAGAGTTTAAGTTCAGTTCAGTTCAGTGTGGTTTAATTTTCACTGCTGAAAGCCAAAACACTGAAGAGCAAATCCATCGATGTGCAGCTCCACATGTCCCGAACCATGCAAGCCAGTGGCGACAGCGGCAAGGAAAAAACTTTTGACAAAAGTGAAGGATAAAAATCCTTGAGAGAAACCAGGCTCAGTTGGGCACGACCATTTCCCCTATGGTCAAATGTCTTGTGCAGAGCTGCAGTCTAGGCGCCGGAGGCTGGAGAATGCTGGACGTCAGCGAAGCCTCGTCTGTCCTTGGAGTCTCACAGGAATCAGTCTCATGCTCTCCACTCCTCCATGACCACCACAGCAGCTGCTCAGGATACGGCCTGGTCCGGGATTATGAAAACCTTGGGATCATCTCTTCACAGGTCTTGGATCACATCAGTGGCGCTGCATAATCTCTGGAGGCCTCGGGATGAGTAACCCCAGGTGGAAATAGAGAATAAAGAGAATAATTAGCGTAGCTGCTGTCCATAGTGTATATAAACGAGATGCAAAAACCTGCGTGGAGCACATTCATGCATCATACCGCTATGTGATGGATTGCGAATAAGCTTTACTAAAAAAAAAGGTCTTTAATCTAGATTTGAACTGCGAGAGTGTGTCTGAGCCTCGGACATGATCAGGAAGGCTATTCCAGAGTTTAGAAGCCATAAATGAGAAGGCTCGGCCTCCTTTAGTAGACTTTGCTATTCTAGGTACTACCAGAAGCCCTGAGTTTTGAGATCTTAAAGAGCGGGTTGGATTGTAGCGAGACAGAAGGTTGATTAGATAAACAGGAGCTAGATTATTTAAAGGTGCTGTATGTAAGTTTTTGACTCTTCTAAAGCATAAAAATACCATAATATGTGTGCAGATATTTAAGAAACATCCCAAAGGAACATACTTGTTTAACTGAAAAACAATGCTGAAGTCAGATATTCTGCTTTGAAAATGGTTTTTCCGTGCCGGAACGCTGTCTTTGTTTAGGTCAATTTCATATGCACAATGCCAGTTTAGCCAATTATATTTTAGCACCCTGGGTTGCCTTGTTGGAAAACAGCGTATTTCATTCATTCATTCAGAAAGACTCTGAAAGCATGCGTCCGTGACCAAAAAGAACAGTATGGGAGACAGATTCAGTTCCACATGAGGTTATTAATTAGCAAATTACATAAATATTACGAACGTAAACATTAGGTGAGCAGGTTACATTGTAACCGCGTGTCCTAACAACACGCTGTGACGTGAGAGGCAGTGATCAGCTATTTGGCTTTTTGCACCAGACGAAACACGACAGAAATTTAAATACAGCCTTTCAGAAGCACAGAATATGCACTCGCTCACGGTTTAGAATCTATTTAATACATGTTAACCCACTTTAACATCAATGTAGATGCTGAATCACTCATATGTGTTTAGTTCTAAAGTTCAATTTCAGACGCTTTATTGTATTTTCCAGATCTGAGGTGAACTTTCTGCTTTCAGTATATGGCAACAAATGCCATGTAAAATGCATTCAAACTAGCATTGTTAGCATTTAGCACTGAATAAAGCACACAAGGCTTACCTGAGGTGATCTAGCTGTCATAGGTTTCTGTTGTTGAGCTGTGAGAAATAGAAGCCATTTCTAATATATTAATTCGAGGTGTTGGTTAGGACAAAAACTCCCTTTAATATGGAAAATATTCCCTCTATCGCGTGTCGTTGCTTTTATTTAGAACACAGTTTAAATCACTCGCTCCTGTACTCAATCTGGCATCCCAGCGTACTTTTATTATGATCCAGGAGTGCAATACCTAGTTCAACCACTGGGTGTCAAACTTACATACTGCACCTTTAAAGCTTTATAGGTAAGAAGCAATATTTTATAATCAATACGAAACTTAACAGGCAGCCAGTGTAAGGAGGATAAAATTAGGGTGATATGATCATATTTTCTAGACCTGGTAAGAATTTTAAAGTAATTTAACAACTAAATGTGACTGTTTTTTTGCCTACTGTTGTTGGTCTAGAACAGAAACGAGTACTGTGAACTCACTCCATTTAAGTTGAAGTAATGAAGTATTTAATTAACTCATTACCTTCAACACTGAGTTCAAAACTCTTTTCAAATGAGTAGAATTAACTTTCAGTCAATTTTGAGTTAATTACACTCATTTCATTTGATAAAGCTGACTGTTGGGTTTGTAAGAGTAAATTATCAGATGCATTTGTTTATATGGCAAAACATGTCTTTTTCACCAAAGAAGGTCCATACTGACTCCAAAGGCAGATACTGATTAGATCAGGGCCTGGTGTGTGGACTTTGGGGGTTTTACGATGTGGTCACATGTTGATTGGTCAGTTTGAATGTCTCAGAATATGGGCTTTAGTCACATGGTCAAGAAAGATACAAAATAGTTGCTCTGCCTCTTTTCCTGGTCTGTTCTCTTCTTGGCCTGCTTCTCTCCTGTTCTACTCCTCTCCCTCTCTGGAGGTTATCTTCTCTGGCTCTACTGCTCCCAGGCTCTTTGAGGCCTACTTACTCTCTTTGTCCCCCTGCCTCTCTTTCTTAGGTAACTTTAAATTTACATTAAGCTGGGTACAATTTCTATCATGTTTTTATCATTTCATGTTTTATAATTTTATACAGTTATTTGTAACTACTGCAGTTGTAACCATAGAGAATTATTGTCATTAAATCATCTCGTTTTCAAGTATTTGTGAATTACTTTTGATTTAACATCAACACTTAATTGCTCCGTAATGCAATACAATACAATCACTTAATAGCAAACGCTCTCCCACATTTATAGCTATTAATACTGCCCTTATTTCCGTTTTTGGTATAAGATTGCAGAAGGATGGTTTGACTAAAATGTAGTTTTTTTACCATCAATACTGATAACTTTTTAGTCATTCAGCAGAACTACAGTTCGAACCAGTGCGGTGAAACCCATTCCTACAGGTTTTACAGTGTTGGTTTGTTTTATTGTTAAGCTACTAAAAAGCAAACGTGTCAATTAAATGTTGTAAATTAATTACATTTTTTTGCAAATGAACATATTGTTCTCAACGGATAGACCACAAAAAGTGCTCAGTGAGCGAATCAAGGTACCATTTTCTTTATAATAGGTTCATTATAAAATGTAAAAAGGCATTAGTTAATATGATTAAAGAAAGACTTTGCTTGCAAAATCACTCTGGACGCCTCGCACCCAGCACACTTCCTGTTTGAATTGTTACCGTCTGGTAGGTGCTACACATAGATATATGCACTAGATATCGCATAGGGCCCTGAAGATGCGTCAATAGCGCCGCCACATTGGTACTAGGACAAACGTCATTCAGCCGCACTAGTCAAGACAGTGTGCCAATGTGAAGATGCTGGACTTTAGCGCTGTGTTTGCGTTGTATTAACGAGCAAACAAAGAAAACAAAGCACAAAGGCAGAACACTTCATAGGTAAGATTTTGTTTTTTATGTTTTTGTATGTTGTGAACTTTTGTGCTTAAAAAGTAGTTATTGATGATAATACAGTCTCTTGCTGCATTCACCATAAGGCAAAGTAGCATCAACTCGCACTAAATTCTAGACTTATGCTAGTTTTGTTGAATAAAATAAGCAAACTATGTTATGAAATATGACAAGAAGACGCTGCGGTGCTAGAAACTTGTATTATTGTCAGCTAAGTGAACGAGTCGTTCATAACGGAGATTCATTCACAAACGAATCGCTCCCTCAGTCAGAATGAGAAGTGAAAGCAGGGGAGGAGGTGTGTTTCAGGACATGGATTAGATCAAATTAAACAGGGAGAGAGAATAATGCATTTCCATGCACACAAACACTCACTCTTTGTTGGCAATGCCCGTGCGTTCACATCCATCAATGTAGAAAAGTGGTGTAAAATTATAATATTTCGGAATTTAAAAAAATATTTGCATACGGACCACCAGGGAAAACTCCCGATCATAGATATATGTGTATATGTGCATTTCTCTGGCTTTGGATGGCCACAGTCCTCCACTTCACCTTGGTCCTGCATTCATTTCAAAGGAGCGCTACCCTGTACTAAAATGGCGGCTCTATTGACGCGTTCCTTCTAATAGACAACAGTAGGGTAGGCGACATCTAGTGTATATATCTATGGGTGCTACAGAGCACCTACACAAAAACAGCCAGACACAGAAAGTTTCTTTCCTCAGGCCGTCTACCTCATGAACAGTTAAATATTCCACCGACTGTAGAATAATCATGTGCAATACCTTCTCATACGCACTTGTACACAGCACCTTATAACAATATACAATGCAATACTTTTTCATACGCATTTGTACACAGCACATTATAACCTGTAAGGTTTTCATAATCCTGGACCAGGCCGTATCCTGAGCAGCTGCTGTGGTGGTCATGGAGGAGTGGAGAGCATGAGACTGATTCCTGTGATGCTCCAAGGACAGACGAGTCTTCGCTGAGGTCCAGCTTCCTGCGCCTAGACTGCAGCTCTGCACAAGACGTTTGGCCATAGGGGAAATGGTCGTGCCCAACTGAGCCTGGTTTCTCTCGAGGTTTTTTAAATCTTCGCTTTCGCCAATTGGTGAAGTTTTTTCCTCGCCGCTGTCGCCACTGGCTTGCATGGTTCGGGATCTGTAGAGCTGCGCATCGATGGATTTGCTCTTCAGTGTTTGAACTCTCAGTAGTGATTATTAACCCACACTGAACTGAGCTAAACTGAACTTAATCTCTGAAAACTGAACTGACTCTGTTTCAATTCACTCTAATCTTCCATGTGAAGCTGCTTTGACACAATCTACATTGTATAAGCGCTATACAAATAAAGATGAATTGAATTGAACTGTATATTAATAACAAATCTGTACATACAACTCAACATCCAGATGTTTTTGACTAACTGCATCTCTGTTTAATGTTTATCGTCTTTTTTTCATATTTTTTTGTGTTGTCTCTTTATGTACACTGGAAGCTTCTGTAGCCAAAACAAATTCCTTGTGTGTGTGAAGCACACTTGACAATAAAACTGATTCTGATTCTGGTAATGATTACTATTTATTTTGAAATTAATGAGGAAGTAATTATATTATAATACAGTTGGATATATTTACCTTCAGTTCATGGCCACCAATTAAGTTTGGTTTTTGGCCCTTCATAAAAAAGTCTGGGCACACCTGGTCTAGAATTTTACAAGCATCAATGTGCTGACACTAACATACGCCCTCCAGTGGTGCTGTAGTTGAAATATGTGTGATGTTTGTGTTTGAGCGCCCTCTGTCAATGATGTCGGGAAGTGACTCTTCAGTATTGGTCCACATTTTATCCAGTTAGTGCTCAGCGTATATAAGTACACCCCTCACAAATCTCTCTTTTGAATTCATATTTTTAATAGGAAGCTATACAATATTATATTTGCGCATATACATTACATTAGACAGTACTGAAGCCAAATCTGGAGCGTATCTAACAGAATAACTTACGATAATGGTCCAAAAACTCATTCATTTATTTTATTTTCGGCTTAGTTCCTTTATTAATCTGGGGTCGCCACAGCATAATGAACCGCCAAATTATCCAGCATTTGTTTTACGCAGCGGATGCCCTTCCAGCTGCAACCCATCACTGGGAAACAACCACACACACTCATTCACACATAGACTACGGATTTTTAGCTTGCCCAATTCACTTATAGGGCTACCGCATGTTTTTGGACTTGTGGGGGAAACCGAAACACCTGGAGGAAACCCACACAAATGCAGTGAGAACATGCAAACCCCACACAGAAATGCCAACTGACCCAGCCGAGGCTCGAACCAGCGACCTTCTTGCTGTGAGGCGACAGCACTACCTACTGCGCCACCACATCGACGGTCTAAAAACTAGTACACCCAAATTTATGTTATAGAAAAATATTAAATACAAATTTTAAAAGGAGGAAAAATCAAGAAAAGCAAAAAAATGAGATTTTTTTTTTTTTTTTTGACATTTTGTAGGTTGTAATTTTTTGCAATATTTTGCTTGGCTTTAAATGTATTATCTTTCAATTTCTAAATATTTTTGGTGACTAAAATATTTGAATAAATATATCTGTTTAATAAATCTGTTTTGTTTAAATGCACCATGATCTACTCCAGGGCCCCAAATCCAAGACTATATTTTGAACTTTAATTCTAGATAAAATTGATTATATTTTCACAGGTAATTCTAATAGTTTATTAACATAAATTATATCACACCCCCACCCCCACCCCCCTTGTCTCGCGACTCCAACTTTGGGAACCTCTGACTTAAAGGAGCCTTTAGCACTGATGTTCCTATACTCTGTGTTGTAAACAAACATTCATTCATTCATTCATTTTCTTGTCGGCTTTGTCCCTTTGCGGGGTCGCCACAGCGGAATGAACCGCCAACTTATCCAGCACGATTTTACGCAGCGGATGCCCTTCCAGCCGCAACCCATCTCTGGGAACTTCCACACACACATTCACACTCATACACTATGGACAATTTAGCTTACCCAATTCACCTGTACTGCATGTCTTTGGACTGTGGGGGAAACCGGAGCACCCGGAGGAAACCCACGCAAACCCAGGGAGAACATGCAAACTCCACACAGAAACGCCAACTGACCCAGCCCAGCCGAGGTTCGAACCTGCGACCCAGCGACGTTCTTGCTGTGAGGCAACAGCACTACCTACTGCGCCACTGGGTTGCCCACTGTAAACAAACATCAACTCTAAATTAAAGAAAGTGCATGCTTTTGTTAATGGATGATCTCTAATTACTCATATTAGGAAAAAGTGCAATATTATCATTTGAGTACATTTAAAAAAATTATTTCATAACCAAAGGTGACTGTTTTTGTGTCTACTGTTGTTGCTCTAGAATTTTACATGGATCAATGTGCTGAAACTAACAGACGCCCTCTAGTGGTAATGTAGTCGAAATGCGTGTGATGTTTTGTGTTTGAGCGCCCTCTGTCGATAATGTCCGGAAGTGACTCTTCAGTATTGATCCCCATTTTGTCCATATAAGTGAGAAAGTAAGAAAGATAATGTCAGGGTTACAACAAAGTAATAATTAGATAGCATTCTCAAAATACTTCAAAAATCTTTCCCTTTTTATTATGATTATTCATTATTTTATTCATTATTTTGATCTACATTAAGTCCCAAAATCTGAGACTATATTTCATTCATTCATTTTCCTTTGGCTTAGTTACTGATTATCAGAGGTCGCCACAGCAGAATGAACCGCTGACTATATTTAATTCTAAATTAAAAACCATTATATTTACACTTATTTTGGTTTAGTATCTGAATGAAATGTGTATACGGTAATAAAGCTGATCTTTTGATTTCACACAAAGGTGTGCCTCAGGGATCGATATTGAGCCCAGGTACACTTGAGTAAAAATAATGCAGTAATTGTATCTCTCTGAATAACTCTGATCATATTAAATATCTGGTGTATACCTTGACTCTAAACTGACATTTTAATTGCACATTGATCAAACTTTCTCTGTTTTACGTTGACCTCAGAACTGCTTTACATGTGGTATTGTGACACTTGCGGTGTTGTGGATAATATTTAAAAAATATTGCTTAAGGATGCTAGCTATATTGACCTCATAGCACACGTGCAGCTCATGATGTGACAATAACATTTATTTGATTTGATTTGATTTATTGCTCACGTTTACACCACTGGCACTTAAATCATTGTGTTTCCTTCTTCAGTAGTAAATGGTTATTAATCGTTTGTAATAATTAATCATGAGTGAATTCATATTTTCACATTTAAGACAAGTGATGGCTGAGTAAATGGTGAATAAATTAATAGATTTTTGGGGAGACCTATCACTTGAACTTAATTTTTTTTAATTCATAAAATGACTTTTAATACTTAAATTGGTCAAAAATTTAAATAACATTTCACTACTTTTGTAGAAGTAACTAATTTTGTCAAACCCTTCCTCACTAACACATTAAGCAATATTATTATTATTATTATTATTATTACAATGAATATTAAGAATATATTTTATTAGTATTAATATATTTTATCAGCATATAACTAGGCATGGGCGGGTATAAGATTCTGACAGTAACCTTGGATAAAAATATCAAGGTTTCACTGTATCATGGTATCGTGATCACTGCACCAAAAACATTTCTTCCAAAAAAACTTTTCCCCCACTGAACACAATATTTTATTTTAAGAAACATCTAAAATATTTGGACCAGTACAGCTTTTGATGTAGAGGTTCCTTTTCTGCTGAAGATACTGTCGCCATAAAAAACTAAATAAAATAGTTGTGAAAACATGTTTAAATTTTTTTTTTAAAAACTTTCATATACCTTAGGAACGGTATAACCTCCTGGGGCCCAAGTGTCCACATATGTGGACAGCACATTTTTAGCTCATAAGTGGCTATTTAAAATACTTTGAATGTTTTAGATTTTGTTACAGACATACAGTGTCATCCTGCAACTGTTTTGCAGCATATGAAATGTCCCAAACCCTATTTTTAACTGTCCAAAATGGGAAACAATGTTGTTTTTACTCTCTGATAGTCAAAGCAAGTTAAAAAAAAAAATTCTATGTTAAATATGCATAAAAAAAATTCAGGAGAAAATGTTTTATGTAAATTTGGACCACGAGTCCACATATATGGACATCATTTTTCTCTAAAAGTACATCATATCAAAAGATGATACTTAGATTTTTATTCTAATTAGGGTTCAATAAGCCCAAATAGAAAAGAGAAATAAAAAATGCATGTAAAAAAACACCTTGGGCTTTAAGAGGTAGAGGTGTGAACCTACACTGGTCTCATGGTTCGGTTACGATTATCATGCCATCGATTCGGTTCAATTCGATATCACGGTGCATTGACGATTCTTTCCATACACAGTTTTATATATTCTTCACAGCACAGCATTTCTTGTATTAAAATGTATAAATATATTTATATACTATTTGTAAAACAATTTTGTCCTCTAATACAAACAGTCGAATATATCGCTTTCTGCCTTGTCTACCAAGTTCTTTCTTACGCCCCTTTGATTGGTCACGCGCTCAGCAGAAAGGGCTGCGATTGGTTCTTACACGCTGGCGCTCTACACAGATGCACTCATGGGCCACAGTGAGAGAGAAATGGAGTTTACTTTCATTCTCTTAATCGCCGTGAAATAGGGGCTTCTGCTGTAAATGTCAGTGAAACAGAGTTTAGCAAACACACACGCAGTGAAATTGTGCACAGTTTCAGAGTTTTTACGTAGTTAGAACGTTGTAAATACTCGCGCTCGCCTCCCTCGCTATAGTAAGCTACGGCGACATAGCGCATGTGAGATAAATGACGTCAGTACATAATAACCGGTTATGATTATTACTAAACCGATACTGAATTGTCCGCGTCTGCATCATGGTGCACCGAAGAAACGATTAATTTTGACACCCCTATTAAGAGGATAACAGAAAACTTTGGCAGTTTTAAAACCTTGACTTTTCCAAACCGCGGTATACCTTGAAATTGGTAATTATACCATGCTTGGATATAACCTTCTTATATAATGTTATTTTATTATTTGTTCATTATATCTAACACAGTACACTTTTATTAAAAAAATATATATATTGTATTTGTTTTGTATTTGACCTATCCTTTTAACTCTTGTGTGTCAAACAAACAATTACACAGAGGACAAAATAACGTCTGTTTTTAACATTACCTTTCTTCATCAATAAAGAGATCCGCTGAGCCCATGATAACTGTCTAGTTCACTTTAATCCAAAACGTCTCTGCTGCACACAACATAGTGCAACACTCAATCAATCAATAGCTCCCATTGTTACAGTCTGTGCTGTGCTAAAAGTATAATATAATATTTTTACCACTTTCACTTGCATCAGTCCTGTTTGTATCCACCAAGATAATCATTCGTTTTAGGATTTAACTAGTTTTGACCAGCAGGTGCCACCAGACAGTTGTGCCATAAATTGCAGTATATACAATTGGAATTTATCCGGTTAATATTGTTTGCATGGACATATTAGGACTTCAGACTATGTTAGATCTATCACTATAATGATTGGGTTAAGAGGTTCATATAGTATAAATGCTATATACATTTGCAATATTTCCCAATTTACTGTATGGACATTTAATTTTGGAACTTTAAATAAGGGTGTTAGGTTCGAAAGATATAAAAAATAAATAAATAAATAAAAATAAATAAATAAATTAAATTAAATATATATTTATCACTTATATATTTATTATATATTTGTATTATATTTAACTGTATATATATATATATATATATATATGCAGTTGAAGTCAGAATTATTAGCCCCCCTTTGAATTTTTTTTCTTTTTTTAAATATTTCCCAAATTATGTTTAACAGAGCAAAGAAATTTTCACAGTATGTCTGACAATATTTTTTCTTCTGGAGAAAGTCTTATTTGTTTTATTTCAACTAGAATAAAAGCAGTTTTTAAATTTTTTTAAACACCATTTTAATGCAAAAATTATTAGCCCCTTTAGGCTATATTTTTTTCTGATCTTGTCAGTCAGACAGAACAAACCATCATTATACAATAACTTGCCTAATTACCCTAACCTGCCTAGTTAACTTAATTAACCTAGTTAAGCCTTTAAATGTCACATTAAGCTATATAGAAGTGTGTTAAAAAATATCTAGTAAAATATTATGTACTGTCATCATGACAAAGATAAAAGAAATCAGTTATTAGAAATGAGTTATTAAAACTGTTATGTTTAGAAAAGTGTGAAAAAAATCTCTCTCTGTTAAACAGAAATTGGGGGAAAAAATAAACAGGGGGGCTAATAATTCTGACTTCAACTACATATATATATATATATATAGGCTGCTGTTAATGAATTGAAACAAAATGTAGACTAAACACTTTGGTGTTGTCTATGTAAGAGTTAATATATGAGCAATTCCAGCGTTATGGATGTGACATTTGCAGTAAAAATTCAAAACATAAATTCACAGAGAAAGTCTATGTTAAAATTATATTGAAACGTCCGTTTATATTTTGCAAAACTACTAACCGCAGAGTTAAGGGATCAGAAAAATATCAATCTGTAAACATTTTTTAGATTTTAAATGAGGAAGATAAACATGCGTTATGGATGTGACAACAAAAGCTAACAAGTTTACAGTATACAACATACTTTCTAGAAATTCTGTGAATTAAACTGCACAACACAAAAGAAATAATGCTAATTAAAAGGAGAAGAGTTTGTTACACAATCAAAATCTAAAACAAAAACGACTGATTTTATTTATTTTACATGTTTGCATTTATGAGGAAAAAGCTTTGTTATGGATGTGACATCTCTGCGTTTTGGATGTGACAGATGTGAATTTGGTAAATCTAATATAATTATTTGAAAACACTGACTGAGTATTTTACTCAGTATAAGTACTGTATATACTTGCTTACACGCAAAAAAGTATAATCGGTTTCACTATTTTGGTGTCATTTTTTTCATGGCAGGGTTGACATTTGCATGGAATTGCTCATATGTTAATATTAATTGTCAATGTAATGAACTATACCCTGTGATGTTGAGGAGGACTTCATACACCCACGAACATCCCCTTGACGAGTAGTAAACAATGCCTCAGAAAAAACATGTTTGGCTAATAACTGCGCCACTGACTGAATCATTAAGTCACTCGTTCAAATCCAACTATAAACAACTTTTAAACTATATTTTTTCTTAATCTTTAAACGGCATATTGCAGCAATTCTCCTGTACCCATCTACTAGACGCCTATATTAATGTTTCAAAAATGCCCTCACTCAATTTTAACTGTTTGTGGACAACAATGAATCCGCTAAGAAATAAGAGATTATAATAGAAATAATAGAGTAATAGTTTCCTATTAGATTTATTGTATTAATGTTTGGGGTAAGGCAACGCAGTGGCGCAGTAGGTAGTGCTGTTACCTCACAGCAAGAACGTCGCTGGGTCGCAGGTTCAAACCTCCGCTGGGCTGGGTCAGTTGGCGTTTCTGTGTGGAGTTTGCATGTTCTCCCTGCGTTCGCGTGGGTTTCCTCCGGGTGCTCCGGTTTCCCCCACAGTCCAAAGACATGCAGTACAGGTGAATTGGGTAAGCTAAATTGTCCATAGTGTATGAGTGTGAATGTGTGTGTGGAAGTTCCCAGAGATGGGTTGCGGCTGGAAGGGCATCCGCTGCATAAAATCGTGCTGGATAAGTTGGCGGTTCATTCCGCTGTGGCGACCCCGCAAGGGACAAAGCCGACAAGAAAATGAATGAATGAATGTTTGGGGTAAATGTCATATTCTCTCTCGTAAATGAAAACAAACAAACATAGGCCCTCTTTTAACTGTTTTCTTTCTAAAATAGGAAAAGTGGTATAAAGCTTATAAATATAAAAAGCAAGTAAATCAATGAAGCTATTTGTTCTTCAGTTTCAAAATATTTATGTTCTATAATAGTTATATTTTCTGTTGTATTAATCATTCATTCATTTTCTTTTTGGCTTAGTCCCTTTATTAATCTGGGGTCCGCCAATTTATCCAGCACGTTTTACGCAGCGGATGTCCTCCAGCTGCAACCCATCACTGGGAAACACTCATACATTTTCATTCACACACATACACTACGAACAATTTTAGCTTACCCAATTCACCTGAACCGCATGTCTTTGGACTCCACCTGGAGGAAACCCACGCCAACAAGGGGAGAACATGCAAACTCCACACAGAAATGACCCAGCCGAGCCTCGAACCAGCGACAGCACTACCTACTGCGCCACCGCGTCACCTCTGTAGTAATAATCCTTGTTTATTTATTTTATTTTATTAAAAAATATATATCTATTTTTTGAATGTGGGAATGTACCTTGTGCTTTTGATTGTTCACTGTTTTGTGGTATACTATTTGCAATAAATGAATATCATTTTTTTTAATAATAAATTGATCCGTAAATGAATCTTTTTAGTCGGTGATTCAAACGATTCGAATCACTACGATGAATCACAATCCCCGCCAAACCCCGAGCATGCGCGAACTCACAATAGACTTCCGCTTCCTGTGTGCCTAAAGTCCGCTCTCTGCGAAATGGGTTTGTTGCTGGACTGTTGATTATGTTGTCTCACACGTGTTAGGGGCTTTTCTGCTTTTAAAAAGAGGCTCTGACTGAATCGACGTTTATCCCCCTTCGCGTTTAATGTGAGCTCGTTCAGTTTCAGACAGGCCTCTCCGGACTCTCCATCATACATGAGTGATTGTTCATTTAGAAACTCCAGCAGCAGCATCACCAGTGTTAGCAGCAGCCCATCAGCTAACAGCAGTAGCAGGGTAAAACACCGGTTTACTCTCATCCAGGCTTCGCTGCGCTCTGAAATGTGACCTGGATCTAGTTTTTACAGACGTATTACCTTCTTCGAAGTCATCGAATCGGATTAAGTGGATTTATTTAAGTTTACGCGTTTTCTTTTGACTAAATCTCACTGCACACATCATGGGGGCTTACTTGTCTCAACCCAACACGGAGAAGAGCTCTAGCAACGGCGGGAGCAAGAACTTGAACTATGGGTTCTCGGCCATGCAGGGCTGGCGAGTGTCTATGGAGGTAAAACAAACACTTTTATGAATTTATTTAGGTTCTGTTAACTCTAATTTGCTGCTAGATGGATTGCTAATGCTATTTACGAGCAATTGTGCGTTATTAAAATAATTGAGGTAAAGTTGGTCTTGTATTCAGACTTTCTCCTTAATATGATTTCAGAAAAGTATTCTTTGCCTATTTATAATATGGAAGTCAAATTAGCAGCCCTTGACTATCGAAGTACATTGTTCACCCAGTTAAATAGTGCTAACGTTGCTTTGAAGTCATACTTGCATGCGATTTCAGACCGAATATTCAAAGTATCGTGGTAAACAGTATAAGGAGCGTGTCACTGTTCACAAAGGAACGAATGCGCGAATATAAAACCAACTTTAACTCCATTTCAAAGCAGTGTATATTTGCTTTTCAAAGTGAAGTAATGCTAGTCGGTATTTTGTTGTCTGTGGTGGGAGGAGTGACGTGCGCGGATTTTGGCGCCAGTGAGGTCAGGGGTGACTCCCGCCTCAAGCTCTCTCTAATTTTTGATAACTTGTTTTTGTTTCCTAGGACGCACACAATTGCATCCCAGAGCTGGACGATGAAACCGCTATGTTCGCGGTCTATGATGGCCATGGAGGTAAGATATTAGTATAAGAATTCAAAGATGAGGAAGAGAGACTCGTTTCTGTCAGATGTTTCCAAAGCAGTCTGCTGTTCATTAAAGGGATAGTTCACACAGAATTGTCTTTTTACTCACCATTTACTTCTCCTCAAATGGTTTCAAACCTTTGACTTTTGTTAAAGGGCACCTATAATGAAAATAAACTTTTGTGTGCTGTTTGGACAGAACTGTGTGTAGGTATAGTGTGTCAACAGTCATACTGGAGTGATAGAAACACAATAAGTCTCTCTTTTTTTAATTTCCTGACATAAAATAGGATTCAAATCCCTCCCATTTTGAGGCCGACCGCAAGGTGATGTGAGTGCAGTTTCCCACTAGGCATGGGCTGGTATAAAAAATATCACGGTATTGTGACTGATCACTGCTCTAAAATATATTCTTTTTTTAATCGTCTGGGTAAAACACAACATTTTGTTTCCTCTTTGAACAGAATACATTTTATTTTTTGAAAGATTTAAAATATTTTAGAGCAGAAAACATGTCAGGCTAAATAATGAAAATGAATCATAGACTTCTGATGTCTTCATTGGTTTCAAAAACACTGATTTCTTCAAGTTAAAACGGCATCTTTGGATATCTTTTCTGTTGGAGATACTGTTGTCCAAAAAAAAAAGTAAACAAAAAATCTTACACATGCCTTAGGAACGGTATTACAGAATATTTGGGTTTTAAAACCTTGACTTTTCCATACCGCGATATACTTTTGAAAACGATTATCGTCCCATCTCTATTTCCCACCCACCGAATTGATTGACAGACCCATATTAACATGTCTCCGTAGCAACTCATATAATCATATCAAGAAGACAGGATGTGCGCAAAGCAACTGGGATTAAAAGATCTCATCTTTGTGCAATCATCTACACCTCAAGAATGAGTTTTACAAGTTTCAAACATTTTTAAAACGGTACAAGTTTTGTGATGCAGTAAAATCACTGAGTAATTCATCGCCACAGCAGTATAGTGTCAGTAAAATGATAAAAGACAATGCTTGCCAGTTTGTGGACTTCAATTAGGTTTATTTTGTATCTTAGCATAATGGATGTCCATACAGCAATGGATATTAACGTGTATCCGGTCACATTTGCCATGCAAAAACGGTGCAAAGCTAAACATGTGTGTGCTTGTGTTTGCCTGCGCACACAAACTTTCTAACGACATTTTGTGTGACTCATCATTGCAGAAAGGTTTAAATTAACTCCACAACAAATACATCAAATAACCGTTGGGAACGTTCTTACTGTAGTAAGGGAGATCTGCCTTATTCTTGTCTGTCACTGTGCTGTTTATCTGCATGAAGGCTCCACACACATGGGAACAGTGGGCGGGAGAACCAGCTCATTTGCATTAAAGGTGCTGTATGTAAGTTTTTGACTCTTCTAAAGCATAAAAATACCATAATATGTGTGCAGATATTTAAGAAACATCCCAAGTGAACATACTTGTTTAACTGAAAAACAATGCTGAAGTCAGATATTCTGCTTTGAAAATGGGTTTTCCGTGCCGGAACGCTGTCTTTATTTATATAAATTTCATATGCACGATGCCAGTTTAGCCAATTATATGTCAGCACCCTGGGTTGCCTTGTTGGAAAACAGCGTATTTCATTCATTCATTCAGAAAGACTCTGAAAGCATGCGTCCGTGACCAAAAAGAACAGTATGGGAGACAGATGCAGTTCCACATGAGGTTATCAATTAGCAAATTACATAAATATTACGAACGTAAACATTAAGTGAGCAGGTTACATTGTAACCGCGTGTCCTAACAACACGCTGTGACGAGAGAGGCAGTAATCAGCTATTTGGCTGTTTGCACCAGACGAAACACGACAGAAATGTAAATACAGCCTTTCAGAAGCACAGAATATGCACTCGCTCACGAAACGGTAAGGTTTAGAATCTATTTAATACATGTTAACCCACTTTAACATCAATGTAGATGCTGAATCACTCATATGTGTTTAGTTCTAAAGTTCAATTTCAGACGGTTTATTGTATTTTCAAGATCTGAGGTGAACTTTCTGCTTTCAGTATATGGCAACAAATGCCATGTAAAATGCATTCAAACTCGCATTGTTAGCATTTAGCACCGAATAAAGCACACAAGGCTTACCTGAGGTGATCTAGCTGTCATAGGTTTCTGTTGTTCAGCTGTGAGAAATAGAAGCCATTTCTAATATATCAATTCGAGGTGTTGGTTAGGACAAAAACTCCTTTTAATATGGAAAATATTCCCTCTATCGCGTGTCGTTGCTTTTATTTAGAACACAGTTTAAATCGCTCGCTCCTGTACACAATCTGGCATCCTAGCGTACTTTTATTATGATCCAGGAGTGCAATACCTAGTTCAACCACTGGGTGTCAAACTTACATACTGCACCTTTAAATGCACAGGCAACAAAAACAACTACAATGTCCAAACAGCTCCAGTTTTACACATTTAAAAAGGTATAATAAATAATGTGATCAGTGTATTGAGCTGAAACTTCACAGACACATTCTGGAAACACAAAAGACTTGTCTTAAATCTTGAAAAAGGGGTAAAATACGTGCCCTTTAAACACCAAGGAATATATTTTAAAGCTTAAAAACCTGTAACCAATTGACCTCCTTAGTAAAAAAAAAAAAAAAAAATACTATAGAAGGCAACAGTTACAAGTTTCCAGCTTTCTTCAAAATATCTAATTTGGTGTTTAATAGAAGAAACTGCTTTATACTCAGTACAAAAATAGTTACACTAAACGGGACAAGGAAGTTCCCATTGAAGCTTGGGTTTGGGGAAGCTTGAAGCATACTTGCATCATACAGTCTTTGTTAACAGGCCTACATTTTGTTGTCAAAGTGTCAGTTTGTCTCTTGCATCCATTTCAAATATATATATTTTGGCACTTTTTTGGGGGTTTCATTCAAATAAACACCTTTTTATTTGCTACTTTTGATAATAGCAGACAGTACAATTTAATTGTGTAATTATGTGAGGTGTGTTATGGCCCGTTTCCACTGAGTGGTACGGGTCACCTTTATCAGGCTTGTCTCTCCACTGCCAAATGGTACCCTTTTGGTGAGCGCGGTATACGACAAAGTTGCAGTCGATATCATTCTCGCTCGAGGAAATGTCAAAGTAAAGCTGCACGGGTCGTTCACATATCATATGAGAAGCACTTCTCACATAATAGATGCTTAATACAAAACTACTTGTGTATAAATGTTCATTACTAACCTTTTTATGAACATGATTTGATTATAACTGCAGTTCAATGATAGGGCAAAATAACCTAACGTTACTGTAACATCTGCGAGTATTTAAAATACAGAAATAAATGCAACATGTGAACACATACAGCCCCTTACAGTCTCCGATATGTTATCAATTACAGAAAAATTACACACAGCATACATTTAGTCCTTATTTGGGTTAAAAAACAACACGCAACATATAGCCCACAGTAACCTCTCATCTGTATCTGTATTCTTCACCAGCACATATAACCTCTGTTAGAAAGTAATTCCATCATTGAGTTCATAATAGTCCAAAAGGCAATGATAATAGTTAAACATGGCAATTTGTTTATGTTTTAGGTTGCTGAAGGAATCATTTTCTCCTTTGTTTTTTCACCCATCACTCTGCCGTTTGTTAGTTTCTGAAAGAATCGAGTGTCAGAAGCACTTCAATAATCACGCGCACGTTATTATCAGCACAAGAAGTTCATTATTTTAAATATAGATGCGTACGCGAGCTCTCTGGAGAAAGTGAAACCACTCGCGATTAGACTGCCTCTTAAACAGCAACAGGGCACTGCAGATTCTGTTCTTGGCTTTGTGGCTGGTAAGACGATGACATTGGTTTGTTTGAGCTCGGGTCGACTGTGGCTTGTTATTATATGTATATAGTAAACGGGCTATTAGTATGGACATCTGACTTGTATGTGTATGCTGAGAAATGTTTGTGATTGGAACAAATGTGCCAAAATGTTTCTAAACATTGGGTTATCCAAGACTAATAATGATAGTTAAAAGGATAGTTCACAACAACAGGAGTTAGTAATATAGATATTTTTTTGCTAATCGATCATAAACTTATCATGGGCTGCACACACCAACAGATTACAGTGCTGTACACCAGTTTATATATTTAATTAATAAGATCCTCATTATATTAAGACATTAATAATTTCATTTGATCAACTATTTACTGCAGTCTTTACAATTGTGCTAAACCATATTGTGTTTTTACAAATTTTATTTTAATTAAAATAGTTAATTAGCTTCCAAATGGAGAGTAACTGTGATTCATGTTATTGATTTGCCATTGTCACTTTCCAAGCAAAAGTTAAAATCAGCAGTTTTAGGTCCTGGACATGAGGGTGAGCAGAGGGCGGTGATTTTCTTGGCTGTTCTTTTTCATTTTCAATGTCATAATTGAGTTTGGTGATAGACTTATTGTGTTTTTCCAGGTGAGGAGGTTGCTTTGTATTGCTCCAAGTACTTACCTGGCGTCATTAAAGAGCAGAAGACATATAAAGAAGGCAAGCTGCAAAAGGTAAACCGCCCAGCTTATGAGCTGTGCGTGCACGAGTCTGTGTCGCGAGCTATGTGTGTGCGATTAGCGCGAGCCTCCGCTGAGTGCAAGGGCACAGCTGAAAACTGTGAAGGCTTTTAGAAACATGTGAGATTGCTAACTGTGCAGACGAATATGAAATATCGCAAATTAGAAAAGGTTGGTCAGTTAAATTATTCTACTGTAAGTTATGTTTATTCAGCAATAATTCTCCAGTACCGATAGCAGAACTGTTAACATCAGAGCTTATCGATACTTTGGTCTTTTAGAATGTAGCACTGATACCGATAAAGTACAGAGTTTCGGTACCCATCCCTAGGTTTATCCATTACGATTTTTTCAGGAATATTTACCTTGTGTGATTTTTGAATTGGTTTTATTGTACTTATTATATTTGTATTATTCTAAATTGCTTTTACCATGAATATACTATAGCCATTGATGGAGATATGACACTAATAGAAGATACAATACGATTGTGACATTTTACCACAAGCTCTGTGGCTCAAATCAAATCTTGCTGCTGCTTGTACTGAAGACGTTATTGTAGAATCCACATAATGTAATCTGATTTGAAAGCAGCTGGCATTTCAAATGGATCTGCCATTGTCATTATTGTTTTGTATGTGACTTTCCAGGACTGTAATACAATTATTTCTATATATTTTCTTGAAAACAAGTCACAAGTAATGAAGCCAGAATTGCATTATGAAAAAAAAAATACAGAAGCCTCTATGAGTGTCACTTTTTATAATTTTGGTCATAAATCATTTAAAATAGGCTACCGATAGAGCTAAATAAAACAAAACTTTTATAAATAAGCATTTATTTTACTTTGCCTCATTCCATAACAAATCCTTTCAATTGAACAGTATTCAGAACAGAGGAGAAATGAGAAAATATATAGAGCAAATAAATTTGTGGCATTTGCTATATAAAACAAATATTAAGGCAACATTAAATTATTAGAAGCAAACTGACACTAATAACATGGAATTGTGCTATACAAATAATCACTCGTCTATGCCTTTTGGCAATCTAGATTTGTTTGGCCTGTGATAGAATTTGCTTTGGCATGTAAGGTAAAGATAAAACCACTGCACTGACCATACTGTATCGTTCTCAGGCTCTGGAAGATGCGTTCCTGGATATAGATGCCAGAATCACCACAGAAGAAGTAATCAAGGAGCTTGTTCAGATAGCTGGACGTCCTCAGGAAGAAACCGAAAAAGTAGCAGATGAAGATGATGGTAAGTGTTAGGATTGATTAGAGATCGGACATTGATGTCACTTTTAATTTTCACTTTATGATATATGATAAATTAGACCTTTTCTTTAAAGGACATGTGTATTTGTTGACAAACAATTTTCGACTTTGGATGATGAATGTTGTTTTCTGAACTCTCATCTGCACACCATACTTGTTCACTGCTGATATGAGTGCAAAATTAAAATTTATTTATCATTTACTCAACCTTCACTTGTTCAAAACCAATTGAAATGTCTTCTCTTGAACTCCAAAATAAGATATTTTGAAGAATGCTGGTTGCTGGCACCCATTTACTTCTATAGTAGGAAAAGACTAACTTTGGAAGTCAATGGGTGCCAGGTTACTAGCATTCTTCAAAATATCATCTTTTGTGTTCAACGGAAGACCGGCCCTGCACGCACTGCTTGACGTAAATGAGATGAACTGAATTAACAATAATAACTGTGCTGTTCTCACAGGTGGTGTCTGATATTGCACAGATGATAGACATATAACTTATTATTTGCATACGTCATCTTAATAACAATAACGCTCTTTTCGTGAGCTGCAATATTAGTTTCATCTCAGCGAATGCATGCTTTTTAGCAATGGTGAACGCGGAGTCAGTCGCACGACTGACAGCATCGTGACGATTAAATGAAGGATTAAATACCGTTAGAACCTCTCATGCTTAATGTATAGGTTCAGTGGCAAACACTGTTACCTGAAAACCCACCAGCTTTACGGTGAATGGCTTTAGTCATTTTCATAGCGGACTTTAAACACTGGATGTCTTTTATCCACTCTTGAAAAAGTGTAAATGCTGGATTGACATTCAGCACATGATCATTAATCAGATTTGCCATTATTTGTAACTTTAGGTGGTTCCTTAAACTAAATCTGCCTTTACATTTTCGCTGCTGTAGCTAGCGAATGGATTAACCAATCCATTCATGTTCTGTTCTAGTGCAGTGGGCCAATAAGAAGAGCTTGAAGGCGGGGCAAGCATTGCGGGCTCTGTTTACTGCATCAAGTTGACATGTCAAATGTTTAAACCATTCCTGAGCACTGTGTTTGGTGTTTTTAGGTGCAAAGATGCTTAATGCGTGAATGCCTCCTAATTCTGCGCATGTGGTGAACATTTTGCTGTGAAAACTGGTCACACGACATCAATTTTATGCACTCGCACAAACGCTCCCAAATATATTTTGAGGTCGCATAGATAAAATTTCGGGCGCATATGCGATTTCGAACCCTGCTCTATCAAGAACACATCCGGGAACTTTCACGCGTCCTCTGTTCTTGCGGTCTTGAGTTTTGGAACTGAACTTTGGCAGTTGATGATTAAGTAACACGAGGGCGCAAGATTGCTGAAGAACGCATATTGAGAAACAGCCACTGTCACAGAATTGAAGAGCGTAATAAGAGAGGTTTGATCAAGTTCAAACAACATGCTTGGTCACTAGAGACACATTTGAATTAGGGTTGGGCCGATAGACGATGTCATCGTCCATCGCCAATGGCTGATAAACTTCACGATGCTGAGCCGGCATCGTGATCCATCGCCCCGCCCCACATGTATATTGATATATAACTTATTATTTGCATGTCATCTTAAAAGCATTAACGGTCTTTTCATGAGCTGTGTTATATTATACTTATAGCTGCTGTTTGCACGGCTGACAGCATCGTGAGGATTAAATATCGTGAGGATTATACAGCACCTCTCGCGCTTAAAATGTGTAGATTCAGTGGCAAACGCTGTTACCTGTAAACCCCGTCCCACAGACTGTACAGTGAATGGCTTTAGTTATTTTCATAGCAGAGTTGAAGCCACTGGAAGTCTTTTATCCACTCTTGGAAAAGTGTAAATGGTGGATTAACATTCAGCACATGATCAATAATAGGATGTGTCATTATTTAACTTTAGGTGGTTTCTAAAACTAAATCTGTCAGTGTTATTTTCATTCTCTCATCTTCAGCGCGTCACATTTCCGCGGCTGTCATGTAAAGGTAGAAGGCGTTGACTGAGTGATTGACAGCTGATATTAACCAATCCATTCGCGTTCAGTTCTAGCGCAGTGGGCGAATAGGAAGAGCACAAAGGCGGGGCAAGCGTTGCGGGCTTTTGTACTTCAGCAAGTTCACATGACAACTGTTTTAATCTGTTTCTGAGCGCTGCGTTTGGTGTCTTTAGGTGCAAAGATGCATTCTGCATAAATGTCTCCTAAATCAGCGCACGCGGTGAGGATTTTGCAGTGAAAACAGGTTGCACGGTAAAAATGTATGCACTAGCACAAATGCTTTCAAATACATGTTTTAGGTTGCCTAAAATATCAGGCGCAAGTGTGACCAAAACGGTCGAGCCCTAGCATCTTTACTTGTTATTATGTCCTCATAATAATATTAATAAAATAAGGAAGTTATCATTAATCACAATACAAATTACAGTGAACTCCAAACAAACTCTCGTGTCCGCCACCAGCTGTGGGGAAAACCCATTATAAGGAGACAGATCACTCCGCCTGATCATGCCAGAGTCCCGCGGAAAAAAAAGTGATTGACAGGTGGTAATTTGTGTATAACTTTATTTATTTATGGTTTGTTCATGGGTAAAGCAAAGTAGTGAAAGGTAGTGAAAACGATAGGCTACAATTATTAAATTCGTTATGAATTAATTGATATTTAACAACAAAGACCCCCACCCCGCCTGCGACGACGATACCATCGTCCATCGCCGATGTTCACATTAGACATCGTACGATGCCAAATTGGTCAACATCGCCCAACCCTAATTTGAATGCAAATTAATACCAGGTGGAAACAGTGATGTTTCTCTGCTGACCACTTGTTATCAAATCAATGAAACCGCATGTTAATATGGTGCATGAGCAATACATGCAGGTGCATAGTGTATCATCGTTAGTGTGCAATTACCAACAATGTCTGGGTTTTAAAATGCATGCACATTTCAGCTATTACAAATTAACAAACCCTGATTTTTCCATTGTCAGTTGATAATGAAGAAGCTGCTCTGCTTCATGAAGAAGCCACCATGACAATCGAGGAGCTGCTCACCCGCTACGGACAGAACCAAAACAAAAATGCCAAAAAGCCATGTCCCGAGGCCTCTAAGGAGTCAGAGGATGAGGAGAAATCTCATGCCGAGAAGGGAATCAACGGCGAGACCGAATGTGGGCCGTCTGTTGCTGAAAGTATTGGGAAGAAGCCGGCTGGTGCTGGAAATGCAGCTGAAGGCTCCAAAATGAGGGCCTGCAGACGAGCGGCTGCTTCCGGCGGCTCATCTTCTGAAGGATCCGCTGAGAAGTCTGCAGATGCCGGTCCTTCTTGCTCTTCTTCTGCAGCAGCTCCTCCAGGAAGTGCCAAGTCCAAGTTCTTTGAGGACAGTGAAGAATCGGGGGAGGAAGAAGAAGAGGAAGGCAGTGAAGAAGAGGTGAGTATAAATGTAGCAGGATCAGTGAGCTAGGTTTGTATAACAACCTACTGCTAAAAGTTCATGTCAAAATACAGATGACCTGGCCGATCAGTCTTAATATTGATTAACATAGGTTTTGGAATCAGATTGATATCGATACATTGTGTCAAATTTCTAATGTACACTAATGCACATTGCTCGCCTTTCATCAAAATGGCTTTCACACATCGTATTCACTTTGCTGCTCGGTTTAGTTGACCTTTCAACCCTTTTGGCTGCTATGATTGAGATATAATAGCAAGAATGAGGAATGTGGGAAGTTTATTTTTATTTATTTATTTTTATGGTTGTAACTGATTAGTGCAAAGAGAATGTTTTAAAACATTTGTTCTCTAGTATAAAATTTCTATTTTTTATTTTATTTATTTATTTATTTTATTTAAAGACTCAAAATCGAATTAACTCAGAACAGAAAAGGATACCTGACCTTGTTTTATCAGCTCATGCTGGCTTAGTCTGTTACACGATTGCTGATCTAGGATGAGAATTTTTGAAGGAAATCAGTTTTACATTTTGACAAACTCCTTTGTTTACAGGACGGCAGTGAGGAGGATGGTGAGAACAGCAGTGAGAATGAAGAAGAGGATGACACCGAAGAAGGAGAGGAAGAAGATACTGACGAAGAGGAGGAAATGTGCTTGCCAGGCATGGATGGAAAAGAGGAGGTTTGCATGTCTTCTGACACCCGATTTCAATTTTTAGTTTACATTGCTCAGTGGGAAATGCATATGATGATCAAGACATAAACGATTTCTGTTATATGGACGGTGTTTTTTTTTGTTTTTGTTTTTTTTTTTCCCCACACAAGATTTTTTGCAGCCAGTAAAACACAATTTAAATTAAAATCGTGAAGTTATTATTTTTTGTAAACACCCTCTAAGGGCATAACACAATTTAGACATTATTTTGTGATGCGTTATTTTATTTTTTTTAAATCATCTTTTTAATACTGTTAGCTGATATTTACATCAGTGATATGCCTGCAATTATTAAGTAAAATAATGTAATTTAATAAGTGTTAAGTGGAATGCGGCCCCTATATCCTGTCTTTGCATAGTGCCCCAAGAATCTGGGCTGCGTCCCTGCCTGATGTGCTATACTTTTGGTTTTACAGAAAACCGTGTAGCTGAGACCATTATAAAATTGCTTTTGATTATGCCATTTTTATATGAATTTATTTGATTTTTCCAGTTATCTGGGATGGGATGGTTCACAAAATTGTCAGTTTGGTTTGTATCACTGTTTGATTTGGTTTACATTTGTTAAAAAAAAAAAAAAAAACAATCCCCTATTATGACACTCAAATGCCATTTTGGAAATAGTATACATCAACATAAAATACATAGCCTTATTAATGTTTACAGTCTTTAAAAAAAAAAAAGTCTTAAGGCCATGTATTCTAATCTCAGTCTTAGAGTTTTAATTTAGTCTTTTGTTGATGAATGGTAATGACAGCGATTTTTTTTGGCTGTTGTCATTTTAAAAAAGTGTGTATATATATATATATATATATATATATAATTTTTTTTTTTTTTCTTTCAGCAATGTGTACTTTCATTTTAGACTCAAACTTTGCCGACTGTTAAACATGGATATTATGATCTGTTACATGCGTTCCCCCCCAGGGATGGACATTAACACCCGCCAAATGCGGGTAGATTTCAGCTGTGGCCACTCCCACTAGCCACTATGGCTGGTTGAAAATAATTTTTAAATTGCCAGTGCTGGCTTTTCACTAAAGATTAGAGTTTTATATTTTCAGTCAATATGCATGCAAATCTTAGAAGAACCACGACTGATAACTGTTCGGGCGAGCAAAAGAAAGCAGGTGAATACCGAATAAGAGGATGATCAGGCACACTGTGAGACAGGCGATCCTCGCTCACTGACAAGTGCTTAAAAGCTCCCGTGTCTCGTTTCCTTGCGCGAAGCATCCGTGTCTGATATCGGTTCTCTTTTAAATAGGCTTGAAAAAAGTGGTGCTCGTACACTCACGGTCCTGCTGCTTTCAAGAGCTTGAGATTTTTTTTGTAAGCTTCAGCGGTTGCTGCTTTTGCTTTAACCATTCTTCCAAAATCGTTGCTAGGAAAAATGTTGGATGGCTAGTAACGTTGGAAAACTACTAGCCACAGTGGCTGGTGATCAAAGTTAATGTCAAGCCCTGGTTCCAGCTAAATGTTGCAGCAGAAGAACATGTTGATTTTCAAAAAAGCACTTCTAAGCTGAGAACCCTGCATGAGTATTGAGTTTGTCGCATCTTCCGCTGGAATCTGTAAAATTTAAACTCTTATAACCTGAAGCATGAGAGTTTGCAGCTGGAAAAATTAAGTTAACCCTTGTTAGGACTGCGGTGGGCCGTATCCACAGTAACACCAACAAACGGCTTAGTGAGTGCTGGAGGTGCAGGAACCGAGCGCTGCAGTGGGCAGGTTATTCATACTGTGGGGTTACATATTCCAAGATACTAAAACGCTCGCTTCCCTGTGAAATGATTAAAAAGTAAATGCGTGAACTGTTTGGCACCAAACCGTTATAAGAGAACTGAATGTTTTTTTTTTTTGGATGATCTCTACCAGTTATTAATCATAATTGCTGTGTACATTGAAAAATAGTGCAGGGAGCTGAACACACAACCTTGATGCATGCTGGTGCGGAGGCTGTTTTGCTGACTTTTTTTTTTTCATCTCCGTTATCCAGCCAGGCTCAGACAGTGGCACCACAGCTGTAGTTGCTCTTATTCGTGGGAAGCAGCTGATCGTGGCCAACGCTGGAGACTCCAGGTGTGTGGTGTCTGAAAAGGGAAAAGCCTTAGACATGTCCTACGACCACAAACCGGAGGATGAGCTGGAGCTGGCCAGAATAAAGAATGCTGGGGGAAAGGTGACCATGGACGGTCGTGTCAATGGAGGCCTGAACCTCTCCAGAGCTATCGGTAATGTGGAATATTTTATATTATATTTAAAAAATCATTTAGTGCATGCGTTTTCATTTCATATCTGCATCACTAATGGTTGGGTTTTCATATAGGTGATCACTTTTACAAAAGAAACAAAGCTCTTCCTGCTGAGGAACAGATGATCTCCGCTCTCCCCGATGTCAAAGTGCTGACTCTCAACGAAGATCATGAGTTCATGGTTATTGCATGTGATGGCATTTGGTAAGACAAAAAATGAGTTATAATTGTTTTATTGACCCAAAGTATATTAGTTGTTTCATCATTCATATTAAGCCCCAAGTGGGAGTCATGTAATTCAATGACTGTAAAAACAATTTATGATTTGTTCCTCTTTGGAGATTAAAAAAAATTCAGATTTTTCCAAAAAAAAAAAAAACCTTCCTCTGTAATTAACAAATACTTTGTTGTAAGAATTGTACAAGTCATTTGAAATTGAATGTTTCTTACCAAATTTGTTTGTGAGAGTAGACATGACCATAATGTTTACTCAAGATTCTGCTTTGGTTAATTATGGCAACTTAAAAAAGCCAACATACTGTTATACTAAATCTTCTTCTTAGACTATTTCAAGAACGCATCTCCTCCTGGACCGTTCATATTACAACCACCAAACTATACTGAATTAAGTTGCTATATTTTTTCCAACTGATCCAACTTGCGGTTTTCTGAAAACTGACCCGCAAAATTCGGAAATTCCCAATTACTTGACATTGGACCAAACTTTCTGACCTCATAACTTTGCGCCAGACTGTCATACAGACTTAAGGTTGAGCTCACTTAATTCAATCTGCCAATCACTGATGATTTTTAAACTTACTAGACACACCCTAGCAACCACTTACGGCACCCTAGAAACTGTCCCATAGACTTCCATTGTAAAAACAAAACAAAACTGCCATTTGACTTTGCATTGGACACAAATAACATGCCAATCCATACTAGAAACATACTAACATACAAATCCATACTAACAATATATTATTCTATACTAGAAACATACCAACGATATACCAATCCATACTAGAAACACACTAATTATACTTGAAACACTTACAATATGCCAATGCATACTAACAATATACCAATCCATACTAGAAACATACTAATCACTTGAAACGTACTAATCATACTTGAATCATACTAACAATATACCAATCCATACTAGAAACATACAATATACCAATCCATACTAACAATATACCAATCCATACTAGAAACATACTAATCATACTAGAAACATACTAATCATACTAGAAACATACTAATAATATACTAATCATACTAGAAACATACTAATCATACTAGAAACATACTAACAATATACCAGTCCATACTAGAAACATACTAATCATACTAGAAACATACTAACAATATACCAGTCCATACTAGAAACACACTAACAAACATACTAATCATACTAGAAACATACTAACAATATACCAGTCCATACTAGAAACACACTAACAAACATGCTAATCATACTAGAAAAATACTAATCATACTAGAAACATACTAACAATATACCAGTCCATACTAGAAACACTAACAAACATACTAATCATACTATCAACATGCAAACATTAACCACCTAGCAAGAAACATGCTGTCATAAATATAGTTAACTATCTATGCCAGCTGTGTCAATATTATTAAACTACTTCAAACGTTCAGACTAGGCTTTCTCAAGCCACCATAAAGTTTGTCTATGAACTTTTCTAGTTTGTTATTGTGGTTTCCTTTACAGCTGTGTGTTATTACTATTTAGTACTTCAAAATACAATGACCTTGTAATTAAAAATGATCTGTAGCTTTTTGTATAGCAATGCAAATAAGCACAATGTCTGTATATTGAGTATTCAAGATATGTGATGATTTTGCCATTTGTTTACCCTGAAATCAAAGAGAGATGAATTTTATTGAATTGTTCTCTACACTGATAGAACATCTGATATTCAATATAATGGTGTTTAGTTCTCCTGCAACAGTTCTTCATGTTGCAGTGTAGGCCCATATTGACTTTTCCTGCAGTTTTATATTTAACTGTAAATGGCAGCTGATTAAATGTCTGTATTTTCATTTATCTTTTATGTGTTTAAAGGAATGTGATGAGCAGTCAGGAAGTAATAGACTTTGTGAATGAGAGAATGAAAACTGAGTCCGGTAAAAACAATCCTCTGTCTGCTATTATTGATGAGGTAAGTACTAAGGAGTGTGTGTGGTCCTTTTGTTTTTTTTTTTGTTTTTTCTTGATTTAATACCCGACATAGTAAATGTATTTGTATTTGCACGTTGACATGTCAAAACAGTGTTAAAAAGCTGCTGTTTTGAAAATAGTAGTGCTGCCTTAATTAAGTCTTAATTGTGTTTTTACGAGGTCTTAAATTTTGTTCAAGCATTGTCCAAAGTATTTGTCTCCACAAAAGCATAGATATATATTTATTTTCCTCCTAATATTAACAACGGCATGCTCAATCCACGCATTTGGTTCGGGCCGGGGCGCGTCCGGTAAAACTCCTTCGTCCGAATGATGTCATGTAATTTGCGACAAACACGGGAAGGTGATGTGACGCTCTCTATGTGTAGTGAAACCATATCACGAAACAGACGACAAAATAGGAAAATGTAAGTTTTTGTACTTCTGGTTGGAGAAAGACGAGTTTAAACAGTGGCTGAAGCCTGTCGCTGAAAACAACCACGTAATTCATTCTTTCAAGCTTTGTTTCTTCCGAGCTTATCGGAGTTCTGTTGCATGGTTGTGCTCCATCGATTTATTTAACTACAACTGTTTAAGTGAAAGGTTTGATACTGATTGGAACTTGAAGTGGTGATGAGGTCTTAAAATATTCTGAGAAGGTATTTAAAAAGTCTTAAAAAGGTATTGAAATTACCTTTAGGATTCCTGCATATAATTGCAAATGTTATTGAGCAAAGCTCTGATTGTTGTGTACATCTTCTCGAAGCACGGTGTGATTTTTATTTTATTTTTTATTTTTTTGTAGTAAATCTCGTGACAACCCACGAACATGTTCAAATACACACACACAAAAATAATGGAAATCCAGTTAAATTGCTGAATAAACAAGATTTAACTGCTTTCATTTGTTCAGCATGACTAATAAACACACGACTATAAAAACGTCTCTGAAGGATTTATTTCAAACACTCAAAACTGTAGTTTTGAGGGGGGTTTAAAATAAAAAAAAGTGTTGTAATTTCATGTGCAGCATTTATTACTGGTGTAGACCATTGATAAGTGTCGCAAGCAACTGTGATTATCGCAGAAAGATTATTTCTGTCAATATTGACAATTTTCTTTTCGCACCTCTTCGCTGAACTATGACTCTGCTACTCCACTATAAACTCTGCTTCATCTAAGCAATGCACATGAAAATCACCTCAATTAAACCTCCCAGCCCAAACCAGTGTTCATGTTGCATAGTAGCATCCATTTTATTACTGATAATCAGCTTCATGCAGAAATGGTGGATATTCCACTTGTTACTTAAGTCTAGAAATACTACAGACACAACCTTAGCTGATTGAGTAGATTTCTTTATTTGTATTTTTGCCTGGCTCTATATTATTAAAGTCCAGTAAAATGTATTTATTTTTGTTAATTTTTCGACATTAAAACATTGTTTTATTGATACAATAAACTACATTTACAAAAATACAAACAAAAGGAGCTTCAGGGGTAATTCATGTCTTGGTGCTCTTTGGATTAGAGATTCTTTCATGTATGCAAAACAAATGAAGTCACTCAAATTAGTGGAAAAAGCTAAGCCTTAAAAAAAAATAACTAAAAAAGACAAAAGATTAGCCATATTTTAGAGTGCACTGGACTTATTATTTTAAGTCTGCATTTTCAATTCAAGCTTTATTAATAGAGCACTTTAAAAACATATAAGTGAGCCGAAGTTCTGTACAGAAATATACAACAAAATAAGCAAAATGGTATATAAGACATAAAATGTAAACAAAACAAAGAGGAGGCCTGTCTAATGGGCAGAGGCAAATCAGTCCATAGTCTAGGACCTACCACAGCAAAAGCACGGTCCCCTCTAAGTTTACGCTTCAATTTTGGCACAATCTGGAGCAGCTGATCGGCTGAACTGAGAGAATAAGTGGGCTTATAGGGGTGTATCAGCTCGGAGATATACGGTGGGACGAGACTATTTAGGGATTTGAAAACAAATTAAAGAATTTTAAACTATTCTAAAATGAACTGGTGAAGCTAAAACGGCAGAAATATGGTCATATTATGAGTTCTAGTTAATGGGCGTGCTGCAGCATTTTGCACCATTTGCAAACGGGCAATAGCTGACCCACTACTCCCCACATACACTGCATTACAGTAATCTAACAGAGTGGTCATAAAAGCATGAATTACTGTCAAATTTTAAACTTCAGATAAATAAATAGAAGATTTCTGTCTGTGCATCTTTGTAAACCGCAAAACAAACGATTCAAATTGTAGCCTTTCAAAAAGGGTATTTTCATTCATTTAAGAGCCACCCTCTTTATGTTCCAGTGTGTAGTAGTCTGCAGCCCATATAAATCGAGACTGCATTGAAGATTCCTACTTTTTAGAAATCTTGACCATGCAAAGCACTTAATGAACACTTAATTACCCTTTATGTACATTAATAATATTTATGAGTTCTAGTTAACCGGCGTGCTGCAGCATTTTACGCCATTTGCAAATGGGCAGTATTGACCTACTATTCCTCACATACAGTGCATTACAGTAATCTAACAGAGTGGTCACAAAAGCATGTATTACAGTCAAATTTCACCCCTCAATTGGTGACTTTAGGCTTAATATACCGCGCTAACAAACCCACATTGAACAGAGGTACCAACGGTACCTTCAAAAACCATTAAGCCATCCAAGCCTTCATTTCGCTAAAAAAAAAAAAAAAAAAAAAAAACATTAAACATGCTCTATGATTGTCTAACTGAAAATCTTACGTTTACATAGCTGTTTCGCTGCAGTAATGAAGTACACATTTACTGGAACCATGAAACATTCAGTGGGTTTTCTAAAAAAAAGCCTCTTCTCTTCACGTCTAGCTACTGGACCACTGCTTGGCACCAGACACCTCAGGAGATGGCACTGGATGTGACAACATGACCTGTATGATCATCACCTTCTCCCCGCGCTTCGGGAGCAACGTCGCTGAGGGCACCAAGAAGAGAAAGCCGGAGGAAACCGCAGTGGAAGAAAACGGCAACGACAGCAAAAAACCCAAAACTGAGTAAAGGTGCTGTCGCTTAATGTGTTGATTATTTTGAGGACACTTTCCCTTTTGAATACAGACCACTTAGGAGAATTTTAAGGATAGCTCCCTGAGAAAGAGCATTTTACTTTTAAACGATTCAAAGACACAACTGTTAACTTTTTTTTTTTTTTTTTTTTTTTCGTCCTGGTTTAACAATCCCATCAGCAACATTTATATTTGATGATAATGGAGTGAAATGAGCAGTATCGGTTTCGGAGGTGACGACACATGGATTTATGTGCTCCTCATTTATTTGTCTCGTCCATTGTACCATTGTTTTGTGTACATAGTATTTTTCCAGTAAATGTCAATTTGATTTTTCTTTTTTTTTTTATATGCAGTAGTGGATCCTTGTCAATATTTGTTATGTTTTCCCTGGACACCAGTGTGTACTTGATCAAATACATTTTTTTTAAATAATGTGATTAAACATGCTGGTCTTTTTTTTCGCCCCCCCCAAAGCCATCACATAGATGTGGGATAAAAATAATCCTGTGGAAATGATCTCAGATGTTGATGATGATGAGTTACTCCGACATTCCTCTCTCCCTTGTTTCATATTTGCTAAAAATAACTTTGTTTGCAACGTCATTCATCCTAAAGTCCATAATAATAGGCTTCTTCCTTTGCATTAGAAGGATAGCAGGCTGACGTTTGGATCAATGTCTTGTTCTGAACAGTTCCAGCGTGGAAGTCTTTACTTCAAAGCAAGAGTTTTCATTTTAAATTGTCCTCAATCTTAAAGCATCCCTCGAATTCATTAAGGTTTATATACAACGTATTTTGGAATATATATTTTGGTACTTTTTCAGAGCATCTTTGTGGGTTGTACAGGGAAAAACGACAAGTCATTGCTCAGAACTACAGCCTTTTCTGTATCAATAAACAAGTGGAGACAAGCACCGCGATGCTGTTTTTCTTGAGGGGAACTGGGGTTTGTACAAGTAGCAAGGAAGTTTTGTGTCTGCATCTTTTTGTAAACGACAAAACAAACAATTTAAATTCTAGCCTTTTAAAAGATATCTTTTATTAAAATCTAAGAGCTGCCCTTATGTTTCAGTGTAGTACATGTCTGCAGCCCATATAAATTGAGGCTACAGTGAAGATTCCTACTTTTAAAAAAATCTTGACCCTTCAGAGCACTTAATGAACGCTTAATTACCCTTTATGCACATTAATACATATTAAAAAAATGTATATTGCACTGACATTCACTAATGCGGCAAGACATTATGGTCCTGTAATGTAATTGGTCCCCTGTGTCCTGAGAAAAAAAAAAAACATAACAAAAAAAACAGTGGCAGATCTATTGAGGTGTGGACTCAATGCTCCTGAAGGTGTCCTGTGATGTATGGAAACAAGCAGTAGATTAGCAGCAGATGCCTTAAAGCAGGGTTGTCAAACTCAGTTCCTAGAGGCTCATACTTCAGCGAAGTTTATTTCCAACCCTGTTACAGCACACTTTGAACAGGTGTATTTAATTAGGGTTGAAGCTAAACTGGGCCAAGCTGTGAGACCTCTAGGAACTAAGTTTGACAGCTGTGTCTTGAAGGGTTTAGGGATAGGCAAAACTCAGTCCTGGAGGGTCGGACACTAATCAAACACACCTGAACACGCTAATTGGTGTCTTCAAGATCAATAGAAAGCTATAAGTAGCTGTGTGCGATTTATGGTTGGAGCTAAACTCTGCACAGACACCTGCCCTCTAGGACCGAGTTTGCCAATCCCTGGTTTAGGTCACCCAAAATGAAATATCTGTTATTGATTACTCACCCTAATATTATTATCCCTTAAGGGCTGGGACACACCAAGCTAGTTGGTATAGATCATGGGTGTCCAAACTCAGTCCTGGAGGGCCGGTTTCCTGCTGAGTTTAGCTCCAACTTGCTTCAACGCACCTGCCAGGAAGTTTCTAGTAAATCTAGCAATGCCGCAGTCACACTAGTTTGTGTGCGCGAAATTTTGTTGTATGGCGCTGCAAAAAGGGGCGGGATTAAACAAGATGATTAGACATGTTTTAAATTTCTGTACAGAGAGGTCATGTTTTGATCCTCGATTGGTCTCACGCAATCATGTGATGCGATTTCGCAGGTCAGAGTTTACCAAGCTTGAACTTTCCAACGTCGCGAGCTGCGAAACTTGAGCCTACAATTTCAAACTTAGATTGAGACACAGGGAGCCTATAATGTTGAACTTCTATTGAGACACAGGGAGCCCATAATGTTGAACTTGGATTGAGACACAGGGAGCCTATAATGTTGAACTTATATTGAGACACAGGGAGCCCATAATGTTGAACTTGGATTGAGACACAGGGAGCCTACAATGTTGAACTTGTATTGAGACACAGGGAGCCTACAATTTCAAACTTGGATTGAGACACAGGGAGCCTACAATTTCAAACTTGGATTGAGACACAAGGTGCCTATAATGTTGAACTTATATTGAGACACAGGGAGCCTATAATGTTGAACTTAGATTGAGACACAAGGAGCCTATAATGTTGAACTTAGATTGAGACACAAGGAGCCTATAATGTTGAACCTAGATTGAGACACAAGGAGCCTATAATGTTGAACTTAGATTGAGACACAGGGAGCCTATAATGTTGAACTTATATTGAGACACAGGGAGCCTATAATGTTGAACTTATATTGAGACACAGGGAGCCTATAATGTTGAACTTAGATTGAGACACAAGGAGCCTATAATGTTGAACTTGGATTGAGACACAAGGAGCCTATAATGTTGAACTTATATTGAGACACAGGGAGCCTATAATGTTGAACTTAGATTGAGACACAAGGAGCCTATAATGTTGAACCTAGATTGAGACACAAGGAGCCTATAATGTTGAACTTAGATTGAGACACAGGGAGCCTATAATGTTGAACTTAGATTGAGACACAGGAAGCCTATAATGTTGAACTTAGATTGAGACACAGGGAGCCTATAATGTTGAACTTATATTGAGACACAGGGAGCCTATAATGTTGAACTTGGATTGAGACACAAGGAGCCTATAATGTTGAACTTATATTGAGACACAGGGAGCCTATAATGTTGAACTTAGATTGAGACACAAGGAGCCTATAATGTTGAACTTAGATTGAGACACAAGGAGCCTATAATGTTGAACCTAGATTGAGACACAAGGAGCCTATAATGTTGAACTTAGATTGAGACACAGGGAGCCTATAATGTTGAACTTAGATTGAGACACGGAGCCTATAATGTTGAACTTAGATTGAGACACAGGGAGCCTACAATGTTGAACTTAGATTGAAACACAGGGAGCCTATAATGTTGAACTTATATTATGACACAGGGAGCCTACAATGTTGAACTTGTATTGAGACACAGGGAGCCTATAATGTTGAACTTAGATTGAGACACGGAGCCTATAATGTTGAACTTCGATTGAGACACAGGGAGCCTACAATGTTGAACTTAGATTGAAACACAGGGAGCCTACAATGTTGAACTTGTATTGAGACACAGGGAGCCTACAATGTTGAACTTGTATTGAGACTCAAGGGGAGCCTACAATGTAGTCTTTGTCATGATATTCTAATTTAGTGAAATACTGGATTTGAGTTTTTGACATCTTTAATCCATAATCATTCAAATTGAATCAAATGAAGGCTTGAAATATTTCACTTTGTGTGTAGTGAAATAATATAACACACAAGTTTTACTTTTTGAAGCAAATTATTGCAATAAATGGACTTTCCCTCTATTCAGTTTTTTTGGCACATACCTGTATATTATTTTAATTATTTTAAATGGTGTCCTGTCAAACATCAGTAGATGGATCGATAGTTAATGTAATTATCTTCATCTACGTCAGGGGTGTCAAACTCAGATCCTGGAAGGCCGCAGCCCTGCACAGTTTAGTTCCAACCCTGCTTCAACACACTTACCTGCAGGTTTCAAACAAGCCTGAAGGACTCAATTAGTTTGATCAGGTGTGATTAATTAGGGTTGGAACTAAACTGTGCAGAGCTCCGGCCCTCCAGGAACTGAGTTTGACACCTGTGATCTACGTGAACTGCAGGACAACTGACTTCATATATCCCCTAAAAATCGGATAAAAGGTCTTGGCAAAACCGGCTCACTTGTATGTTTCATATACTGTACAGTATATTTTATGTTTCATTGCTAGATAGTATAGTAAGTATTTAAGGTGGCCAAAACTAGAAAGATATTTATTCAGACACCAAAAACATTCAAATACAAGTCTACAAATACAAAACACAAGCTGAACAGACTGATTCTGCTCTCAGAGCTGTGAAGCTGATTATTAGGCTCCCTCATTCACCACAGTGGAGCTCTTCTCAACATCCCCTCCCAGCAATAGGACTTGGCCATCTAAAATAAATGAAACATGCATAGACACTTTATTAAATCTCAGACTGTTGCATTCATAATTGCAATGTACATAATATTAGCACCTCTAAAAAGTAGATTATATTGTCGATATCCTCACCAAACACTTCATTATACCACTATGTACATCTGTTCAACTGCTTGTTAACGCATCAGCCAATCAAATAGCAGTAAATGAATATTCTCGGCTCAAATTGATTACGTTGTGAAATATCTGATATTCAGATTATCAAATGCACTTACTGGGCACTTTATTAGAGACACCTTACTAGTACCGGGTTAGACCCCCTTTTGACTTCAGAACTGCCTTAATCCTTCATGGCAGATTCAACAAGGTACTGGAAATATTCCTTTGAGATTTTAGTCCATGCTAACATGATAGCATCACGCAGTTGCTGCAGATTTGTCGGCTGCACATCCATGATGCAAATCTCCCATTTCACCACATTCCAAAGGTGCTCTATTGGATTGAGTTCTGGTGACTGTGGAGGCCATATGAGTACAGTGAACTCATTGTCATGTTTAAGAAACCAGTCTGAGATGATTCGCGCTTTATGACATGGCACGTTATCTTGCTGGAGGTAGCCATCAGAAGATGGGTACACTGTGGTCAAAAAGGGGTGGACATGGTCAGTACCAATACTGTGGCTGTAGGCTGTGTCGTTGACACGATGCTCAATTTGCCCAAAGTGTGCCAAGAGAACATCCCCCACACCATTACACCACCACCACCAGCCTGAACCATTGATACAAGGCAGGATGGATCCATGCTTTTTTTGTTGTTGACGCCAAATTCTGACCCTACCATCCGAATGTCGCAGCAGAAATCGAGACTCATCAGACAACGTTTTTCCAATCTTCTATTATCCAATTTTGGTGAGCCTGTGTGAATTGTAGCTTCATTTTCAGTTGCCTCAAGGTTGGACGTGTTGTGTGTTCAGAGATGCTCTTCTGCATACCTCGGTTGTAACGAGTGGTTATTTGAGTTACTGTTGCCTTTCTATCAGCCCGAACCAGTCTGGCCATTCTCCTCTGACCTCTGACATCAGCAAGGCATTTGCTCTCACAGAACTGCCGCTCGCTGGATATTTTCTCTTTTTCAGTATACAATATAAAACAACACAATTATATTTACAACACGTAACTCAATCAACCCAATCCCAAAATACATGAAAGTAAGCGACTGCTAATCTCTTAAGATTAGATCTCTCAAGAATGTTTCCAGGAACTTGTTGAAAAAAAGCTATGAAAATCAAGGCAGTTGTGAAACCAAAATGGGGTACTAAACTAGCAAAGCACACCCAATAAAGTGGCTGGTGATCATTATTTAGGCATTTATTGATCATAATATCATAATGATAGAGTTAGAAATGAGAAATAAGAGTTTACCTGCATTCGTTTGTGAAGAAAGACCAGCTTTTGATTCAGTAACTCGATGTCCTGTAATGACAAGCTTGAAATTAATATATAAAATTAAGAAATTAAGGTTCATTTTTTTTAAGAAAATGTGAGTGTTTTGGGGAGTTTAGTCCATACCACATGCTATAGTTCACTACTGAAAGCTAAAATAAATCACCGTTAACGTTAAAGGCCCTGGTATACTTCAAACGAAATCTAAAAAAGAACTAAATTGACGTCATTTTAAACATAATCCAGCCAAAACTAACTTTTTTTACAAACAAAATCCGGCCAACTTTTTGGGGGAGTTCATTTCGAGCTGCTGAAACGAACTCAAAATGAACTCCCCTAAAAAGTTGGCTTTGGCTCCTAAACGACTTTGAACTGCCATTGGTTTGCTGCGATTACGCAATCAGTGGGTGTGTCCTGGAACTCCGCTTTTTTGATGTGTTCGTATCCACACAGTTCATAGTCAGCAGGAGAAAAGCATCCCTCATAATCACACCAAGTTAAAAACATAAACTGGTGGGTTGAGTGGCAAAGATGGTACAGATGCAGGGTGTAACGTTAAGATTTTTTTTTTTTACCGGCCCGATTGGATCAGTGGTTCAGATTTTCACTTGCCCTGGCAAAATTTTCACTGGCCCCACCAAAAAAAAAGTTAATAGGTATTTCTTAGCCACAATAATGTGTCAAAAATAATGTCTGTGAATTTAGAATTCAAATTAACATAAATCTTCGATCGCTAGCAGTGTGAGTTGCAACAAGGATGCAAAAAGGGTTGTAACAGTCCGCAGCAAGACCATCGTAAAGGGGGTCATACACCGGATGCACATGTGCCACGACGTGCCACGCAGCACCATGCATTTTAGAATTGTTAACATAGGTTTATATCAAGGTACGCACACTGGAGCTGCAAGTTGGCAGCTGTCTGCGGTGCCCAGCTACGACTTGGATCACTGTTCATATTTCTGCCATCTGAATAATTTAGTTCGTACAATGTGCGGTTTTATCCTATAACACTGGACACTTATTTTTCTATGAAAGTTTGAACTTTGAAAGTGTTTAAACAAGAGAGAAAAGTGTGAATGTTAATCCCTGTCTGAGAAAAGTGTGTAGTGAGGGGTTTTACAGCCTTGAAACATCTATATCACATGTGTCAAAGCCAGTTCCTGAAGGGTCGGAGCTCTGCACAGTTTAGTTCCAACCCCAATTAAACACACCTGATCAAACTATTTGAGTGCTTTGGCTTGTTTGATACCTACAGATAGGTGTGTTGAAGCAGGGCTGGAACTAAACTCTGCAGGGCTCCGGCCCTCCAGGAATTGACTTTGACACCCCTGATCTATACCCTCCTAGGGCCCGAGTGTCCACATACGTGGACAGCACATTTTTAGCTCTTAAGTGGCTATTTAAAATACATTGTTTTATATTTTGTTACAGACATACAGTGTCATCTAGCATATGAAATGTCCCAAACCCTATTTTTAACTGTCCAAAATGGGGAAAAAATTTTGTTTTTACTCTCTGATAGTCAAAGCAAGTTCAAAAAAAAAATTCTATGTTACATATGCATAAAAACAATTGAGAAAAAGTGTTTTATGTAAATTTGGACCACGAGTCCACATATATGAACATCATTATTCTCTAAAAGTACATCATATCAAAAGATGATACTTAGATTTTTATTCTAATTAGGTTCCAATAGGCCCAAATAGCAAAGAGAAATAAAAAATGCATGTAAAAAAAAAAGCACCTTGGGCCTTAAGAGGATAATTGTAAAAAATAAAGCAGACTACTTCACAGATTTCACCTATTGCAGGTTATTTTTAGAACGTAACTCCTGCGAATAACAAGGGACCACTGTATATTCAAAAGTAACTTTCCCCAACACTGCTTTTAACTATGGAAATGATTCACAATCAAGATTTTAAATGGACGAATCGGTTTATAACAAAAACTAATGGATTCACTACAGGAGTCCACGAGGCATTTTTATTATCAGTTGATGCACTTTTTATTTGGACTTATTTTGGATAAAATCAGTCAACCGTTGTCATTGTAGAGCTGGCTATTGGTGCAATCTGAGACCCACTTTATATCATCTCTCAATCGGGTGCGTTTCCCAAACAATGACGTAACTCGCGGCTGAACTATCATAGTACGATGCATCGTTTGGAAAAAGAACGATGTAGTGACGAGTGTTTCCCAAAACCCGTAGTTTCTCTGTTGCAGATCCATCATTTGAACCACGTTAGTTATAACGTAAAACGCCCATAAAACGGGGTGGAGTAACTTCTTTAGAGAAGAACCCCATAATTTCTCTGTGCAAATGATAGATTTACACGCACATGCATTTAAAATAAAATCCAATATTAGTTTTGGTAATAACATGCACTCGTTTACCATATTCATTGAAATATATGTAAATGGCACATATAGGGCCTATGTTTGCTTTACTAATATTATTGAAAATATTACATATTCTATTCTAAAACATAAAATCACTTACAAAAGCTAACACGTATTCTAATATCATATATAAATAAATAAATAATGAGGTGATTTATTAAGAAATTTTATTTAATATTTATTATTTATTAGAAAATGAAAAAAAGTCCTACTTTAATAATAATATTAATAACGATGATTATTAAGTAGGATATTGTTTTTGAAAAGTCTGCTTTTACAATTTGATCACGTGCAAACCACTGCAGATATGCTCTAACCAGCAGGCCCATGTCATATACTGTACAGATACTTAATAAATAACCCACTATAAATTAAAAGCATAACGTATGCTATGTTTTTTGTTTTCACAAGCTTTGGAGATGTAACATAAATTCCGCTTTTAAAAAAATAGTCAGCTATAGGTTTTGTCATGAGGCTGTTCAAAATGACATCAAAGTTTTCAAAGTGCACTGCGAAGGGAGCACAATAGTAAACATGAAGATCGCTAAAACTGAACTGTAAAAATACTTTGAAAGCGAATTACACCTAAGAGAGATGACCTTAATGCTTTTTTATTTTCAATAACTCCAACTTTGAATGTTAGAATGTTCTAAATGAATAGGGCATAGGGGGGATAAGTGGGAATAGAACACAGCCAGGAACTATGTTTCTAACTACAGCTCCAGAGGTGTCATTTCAAGTGCTCAAGTTTGCGACGCAGTTTGCGAATGTTCGTTGGAGCGATGGATTTGGGAAACGGCAAATCAACAAACTATCTTTGTAATGACGGAACTTGCGACCTTAGTTGGCTAATGATGGTTTTGGGAAACGCACCCCAGACAGGGAAGATCACTGCTTTGAAGAAACAAATCAGATCCTAAACAAGATTTTATAATGGGATGAAAGTTCACCGGAAGCACCTGAGCTGATTTATACAAAATGAAAAGTCCCTGTGAATATGCCCCATTTGACTGAAAAGAGAAATATACATCTAGGATCCCTTGAGGGTGAGTAAATCATTGGATACTTATCATTTTTAGGTGAACTAACCCTTTTAATACAATAAACCGCAAAGTATGGCTCATCTGTGACACGGCTAAAGCCTCTGATACACAAAGGCAAGTGAGCAACATCCTGTTTTAACAGGAAATACGTCAACATGATCATAGGTTCACCTTTGTCATCTTTTCATGGTTTTTCAGCTTGATTTCAGGCAACAGTTCCTCTAGTCTTTCGATCTGAAATAACATCATGTCATATGTGAGCAATGTTCATATGTTATCATCGCCATATTTAAACAGTGAGCTTGTGTGAAAGATAAAGAAAGAATCTGAGTATTAAACTTCTCACCCGTTTCACAATGCTCTGCTCTCTCAACTTCAAGGTTTTGTTAATAACAGTCATGGGAATACGTCTGGCTCTTGGCTTGACTATATTCATACGGAAGAAACCATAATGATGATTATTTCAAGGTAAAAAAAAAAAAAAGTTAAGCAAAACAAATCCCAAATTTTTCATACCATGCTGGTAGTTTTTCACCACTTCAAGGACGTACGGCCTGTGTGTATAGATACAAAACACAATTCAAAAATGTATGGCAGTCATTCATTTAGAAGTGTTGTCAGTCTTTAAGATACCAAATGCCTCAAACACAGTGGCGGCTGGTGTTAAAAAATGTGAGGGGGGCGCATTTTAAAAGCCATTTTTCAGGTGATGTACCAAAAAACAAAAATGACTAAAGCATACAATAAATGCATCACAAATCAGTTCATTTTAGTTCAATTTGGGTTTATCAGTAATGAAGTAATCAAGATAATCAGTAAACACACACACACACACACAAACAAATGTTGCCTAATCACTGGCCAGTAGCACTACTTAAAAATTAATTTTGCTCTCCTTTTTTTCTAGCTTGAAAATTTCTCAAAAACCTTTTGGTTAAAGTCAGTCATCTCAGTCACCAGTCTCTTCTCTATTGACAGCATGGCCAATGCATTCAGCCTCTCTTGCGTTACGCTGTTTGAAACGGCAAACACGGAAATAGTAAAAGCCTGGAAAAGCCCCGAGTGTACGCGCGCTCGCCATCACTTGACTGCTGGTGAATTTGTTTTCATTAGTTTTGCAAGGAAGGTCGATCTGGTCCAAGCTCCTTGATTCTTTTTTTTTCTTCATCCAAACGCCTTGTGAACGGATATCTTTGCAAAGATACAACAGAATTTTCCTTCATCTTGCACTTGCTTTCATTATATGATAAAAGGTCAGCACAGCTAACTGACGAGCTGCTGCTGAGTGAACGGTCTAAGTGAGAATGGTCCAATCACATAAGGCCAATCATATAAAAACAAATATGATTCGTTCTAACAACAAAAATGGGAGGGTTCGGGGCGCAGAGCGCTGCGCCCTAAAGACAATTTAAAACCGGCCAATTAGAGCTTATCGTCATATCACATGCTTTGCAAAAGTTTGTGTACCTACATAGACACCCATTAGTCCGGCGCCCCGCACACATATGAAAAAATATTGTACATACATTTTTTTTTTCAATAAATGTTAGTATGACTACAATAAATGTTAGAATGTTATAATTAAATCAGTTTATTTTGTTAATATTTGTGATAATAAATATTGACATATTAAAGGAGTCTAACTTGACGGGGGCCCCAGCGCCCTCTATTGACCAGCCGCCACTGTTCAAACATGATTTTCCATAAGGGATCCCCATCCTAAATATTAGGGGTGTAACGGATCACTGTTGATCCGAGGTTCGTACGGATCACAACCCAAAATTCGGAACACAAGTGACCCGAGGATGAATACATTTTTTTTTTTTGTAGATTAATCCTAAATTTGAAACCATCACAGAGAGATCGCATATGTATGAAAGCATTTAGGCTTTTCCTGTAAAATATAATGATAGAAGAAGTAGTGATAGGTTATTCAGGATGTGGTGTGTTTCTTAGGTTATTAAAGGTGTTTTCTGTTACTACTTGCCTAGCCTGCATTAATGCATTCATTGTAAGCTGCTCGAATAATCATTAAAAGATCAGGATCTCAACACCCACGCAACATAAAATTTAAATGATGGTGATTTGCATATGTTTATTAATCCTAAGAGATTCAGTCTTTAGTCTTTTGAGTTAGTTATGAAGCTACAAAGTAAGTTCACATTTACTTTAACAAGTTTAATTCAACAAGCAGTACTAGTATTTTACTAATCTACAGTTTTTATGTAAATCCTAATAAGCAAATCTATTAAATAAGACCATTTGAATCAAATATTAGCAAAATTATCATACTCGTTATACCACCAGCATAATAAGTAAGCCACAAAGAAGTGTTTGTTCAACAAAATACAAGTGGTATAAAACTGATAATAATCAAACGACCCTTGAATATTTACAAAAATAGAGCTTTAGTAAAACTAGAGCACTTGCGGACATGTATTTTAACGTTTAAATCAGCCACAGAATTAAAACGCATGTGTGTTACTCTCGACCATACACTGAGAAAATGAAAGTGAAACTAATCTAAATGCAGCACTTTACATGTCGACTAGGTGGCAGGTCAAAAACATAAGTGGCTAGACGCCACTGCACAACAATGATTTACATGTAAATTCATCAGCTTTTTACAGCGTAATACTCACTACTCTTGAGTAGTTTTAAAAGGGCTACTGTTTACTCATACTTTAAGTAATAATCACAGCAGATACTTTTACTCTATTTGCACTACAATTTTAGGCAAGTAATGGTACGGTACGTTTAAATACTTACATTTGCTTGCTGTTTGGCAGCATGCAGCAGTTTAATGGAATCAGAGATCCTCGATTGTTGCGTATCTGGAAATTATGTTAAAATAATTCTGTTTGTTTAAAGACGGAGCAGAAAGTAAGGGTAATTGGTCACCACAGGAAAGTAATGCATGTCAAATTACCTTCAGTGTTATCTGAGAGGTGTCAAGTCTGAATGTATGAGCTAGTGTCTGTAAGGAGAAAGAAGACCACTTTAATATGCAGTAAGTCTAATTTTTTTAAAAGGGACAGTTCTCCCAAATAAAACATTTCTGAATTTCTTTCTTCTCCACAAAACAAGATATCCTGAAGAATCTTGGGCGATAAAAAAACAGCCATTGACATCCATATTGCAGGGTTTCTGCGCAGTCTTAAAATGTCTTAAATCCTAAAATCTAAATTTTAGGCCTTAAAAAGTCTTAAATTTACTGAAATGTTGTGTTGTAGGTCTTAAATCTTTTTTAAACAAGTCTTAATTTTCCTTTGTTCATGCATTGCTACCCAATCTTGCAAAAACCTATACAATCACCAACAATCCATCTCAATAAAACTTTAAACTTTTTATTTAAAAAGATCAATTTTAACTCTAAATATCATAATGGTTCAATTATTTTCCTTACAATAACATTTGTTTAATGTTTAATGTGTGCTCCATGTATTTACTGCTGAGAACACAGGCCTGGGTAGATTGTTGTGCATAGATTTAGTTTATTATAGTTTTTAAATTTTTTTTTTTTACAAAATTTTCATTTTTTGTTATAAGAAAGTTTATGTTGGAAAAAAGTGTATGGATACAAGTAGAGCTTGCTTGTTTTTACACAATATTTAAAATATTTTGCTATAAAGTATCAAAAAAAAAAAAAAAAAAAAAAAATATATATATATATATATATATATATATATATATATATATATTTTTTTTTTTTTTTTTTTTTATTATTATTATTATTTTTTTTTTATTGCATTATCAAATGTGTCATGTCATTTTCATCCGCTTATGTGGGGCCGGGTCACGGGGGCAGCAGTCTTAGGAGAGAACTCCAGACTTCCCTCTCCCCAGACACTTCCTCCAGCTCCTCTGGGGGGATCCCGAGGTGTTCCCAGGCCAGCCGAGAGACATAGTCCCTCCAGCGTGTCCTGGGTCTTCCCCGAGGCCTCCTCCCGGTGGGATATACCTGGAACACCTCCCTAGGTAGGCGTCCAGGAGGCATCCGAAACAGATGCCCGAGCCACCTCAGCTGACTTCTCTTGATGTGGAGGAGCAGCGGCCCTACTCCGAGTCCTCCCGAGTGACAGAGCTCCTCACTCTATCTATAAGGGTGCACCCTGCCACCCTGCGAAAGAAACTAATTTGAGCCGCTTGTATTCGAGATCTTTTCCTTTCGGTCATGACCCAAAGCTCATGACCATAGGTGAGAGTAGAAACGTAGACTGAGCGGTAAATCGAGAGCTTTGCCTTTTGGCTCAGCTCCTTCTTTATCACAACGGACCGGTACATCGACCGCATTACTGCTGCCGCTGCACCAATCCACCTGTCAATCTCACGCTCCATCCTTCCCTTACTCGTGAACAAAACCCCAAGATACTTGAACTCCTCCACCTGGGGTAAGGACTTTATCAAATGTATTAAATTATAATTTTTTTTTTGATAGGGCAAATAAAAATCTCTTTCATCTTGTCCATTTGAAAAATTCCTTAGCCTTTTGCCCTTTATGAGTCTAAATTTTCATTCATAATGGTCTTAAAGATGTCTTAAAGTCTTAAATTTAACTTGGTGTAACCTGCAGAAACCCTGATATTGGGAACAAAAAATATGCAGTTTTTTCCAACATTATTGTACAGTGTTCAACGGAAGAAAGAAATTTATAAAAATTTAGAACCAGCAAATTTTCATTTTGGGGTGAAGTGTCCCTTTAACTTAAAAAAGGCAAAATTAATAAATAAATAATAATTAAAACGCACTTGTCTTATAGTGGTTGCTTTTGCCCCACTTGGAATATGAACCTCCCGAAGAGCTGTGATCCTGTTTTCTGTACGTCAGAATTACATACATGTTTTACATGTGTCAGAAACAATCATTCAACATGAAATTAAAAGCAATATTGTTGTTGAGTATTGTGATAAAGATATTTCTTACAATATAACATTCCCTTTACAACATTTATATTAAAATAAACAGGTAAAATATACTTTAATATCTAATTCAGACTTAAAAAACTGTCAAGGTGCAAACATTAGTATTTAAAACATTATGAACCTCGCTCCAGCTCCAGCCAATAGTAGAACAGCAACTACTGGGGAGTTGGTAAAGTCAAGATAGGATACAGCTGCGGATACGCACAGCAATATAGCATACTTCTTGTGACACAATATAACAATAATTAATTTTAATTTTCAAAATATACATTTTTACTGTGCTGTGACGGGTTTAGGTTTGGGGTAGAGGTAGACGTAAAAAAATACAATTTATTGGGTAATTTAATAAATAGCATAAATAATACTCGGTACAACTACTGTTTTTACATTACTGTGATGGTTGGGTTTAGGGTTGGGGTAGGGGCAGACGTTAATTTAATCCGTAATTTAATCATTCATTCATTTTCTTTTCAGCTTAGTTCCTTTATTAATCTGGGGTCGCCACAGCGGAATGAACCACCAACTTATCCAGCACATGTTTTACGCAGCGGATGCCCTTCCAGCTGCAACCCATCACTGGGAAACATCCATACACACTCATTTACACATAGACGTTAATAAAATACAATCAATGGGAAATTTAATAAACAATATAAACAATTCGGTCAATAATTGTCATAATCATTTAGATCCTTGTTTACTTCTCTCTCTCTCTCTCTCTGTCAATATATATATATATATATATATATATATATATATATATATATATATATATATATATATATATATATATATATATATATATATATATATATATATATATATATATATATATTCTATAAATAAAGTTGGGAAAAAAAATAATATAAACAATTCTCGTTAATTTCCGGCCACAACCGTATCTGAACTAGCAACAACCCATAGATATTTACATTAGATGTCGCCTACCCTGTTGTTGTCTATTGGAAGGAATGCGTCAATAGAGCCGCCATTTTAGTACAGGGTAGCGCTCCTTTGAAATGAATGCGGGACAAAGCTGCAGTGGAGGACTGTGGCCATCTAGAGCCAGAGATATGCACATATACACATATATCTATGATTGGGAGTTCTCCCGGTGCTCAGTACGCAAATTTAATTACAAAAAATTAGAATTTTACATCACTTTTCTACATTGATGGATGTGACCGCATGAGCATTTCTGACAAAGAGTGAGTGTTTGTGTGTATGGAAATGTATTATCCTCCCTCCCTGTTTAATTTGATCTAATCCATGTCCTGTAACACTCCCCCTCTCCTGCTTTCACTTCTCATTCTAACAGAGGGAGTGATTCGTTTGTGAATGAATCTCCTTTATGAACGATTCGTTCACTTAGCCGACAATAACACAGTTTCCACCACCAAATATGTATTGTTGTCACATTTATTTTGCATTGTTTGCTTTTTTAACAAAAATAGTATAAGCCTAGTATTTAGGTCAAATTGGTGCTACTTTACCTTATAGTCAATGCAGTAAGTGACTGTATTATCATCAATAACGTTACTCGTTTAGCACAAAAAGTTCATAACAGACAAACACGTAAAAAAACGAAATCTCACCTATGAAATGTTCTGCATTTATGTTTAGTTTTCGTTGTTTGCTCGTTACACCTGTATGCAGCGATGCAGTCCAGCATCTTCACATTGGCTTAAGTCTTGACTAGTGCAGTTGAATGACATTTATGCTGGGAGCACTGTACAAATGTGGCGGCGCTGTTGACGCATGCTCAGGGGTATGCGATATCTAGTGTATAGACCAGGGGTGGGCAAACTCGGTCCTGGAGGGCCGGTGTCCTGCAGACTTTAGCTCCAACACTAATCAAACACACCTGAACAAGCTAATCAGTGTCTTCAAAATCAATAGAAATCTATATGCAGGTGTGTTTGATTAGAGTTGGAGCTAAACTGTGCAGGACACCGGCCCTCCAGGACTGAGTTTGCCCACCCCTGGTATAGACCATTTTGAGGAATGTAAACAAAAACAATAGTCCCGATGTATTGCCTGTTTTACATTTTTAATTTCTATAGCTTCAGAGAATCCAAAAGAGCCACATACTGATAAATAATGTTATGATAGCTGTTTTAACATTAAGTTATGATTGAATTGCCTCTTGTTACAGTTATGAAATAGTTTCATAATAAGCAGGAAATGTTCATGGGCCAATGACATCACCACATTGAAATGGTAAAGATAGTAAGGTCCCATCTGATTGGTCAAATTTAAATTAACAGCCAATGCATAAAATAAATGTAGTTTTCACATGTCTGCGATACATTGCATATATTTTCACCACGATGATGATATTTTGTTTCGACATATTGTGCAGCCCTATTCAATATCACCAAATACACCATTTTTCAGTTTTGTCATGGTAACCAGCTGCTGTCTTGTGCCGTCAGATGCAGCTGTTTCTGTCTATCCGTCACAAATCAATCTTAGAACAGAAGGATAATATATTATATAGCATAAATAACAATACATATTTTATCCTGATGTAAAACTAATACCAGACAAAACAGATTCAACAACAACAACAAAAAAGCTCATGTTGCCATGGCAACCAGGATGCTACGCTGCAGTAAACTAGTTTACTAAATGTAACTAAAATGCAGGATTATCAAATAAAGACAGACCAACCATTGAGATCAAGCCGCTTGAGAGCTATCCAAACCGTGCAAAGGATGTTTTCAGTCATAATAAAGGCCAGTTGAGCATCCATATACACCTTTCTCGCCAGGATCTCTAGGGGGAGAGCTTGACCCAGTGTTAACTAGCAACCTGAACTATTTTCATAATAAAAGTCCTAAAAGTATTTTATTTTATGCAATTCTTTATGACAGGAATCACAGAACATCCTCGCTTTTCTTTCATGCATATTTAACATAGATTTTTTTTTTTGAACTTGCTTTGACTATCAGAGTAAAAACAACATTTTTTTTTTCATTTTGGACAGTTAAAAATAGGGTTTGGGACATTTCATATGCTGCAAAACAGTTGCAGGATGACACTGTATGTCTGTAACAAAATCTAAAACATTCAAAGTATTTTAAATTATTAAAAAATTTAAAATGTGCTGTCCACGTATGTGGACACTCGGGCCCTAGCAGGGTATAGAATTTTTGTTCCAAGCAAGTTTTATTTAAAGGATTCGTGTGGGTTTCCTCCGGGTGCTCTGGTTTTCCCCACAAGTCCAAAGACAGGTGGTATAGGTGAATTGGGTAAGCTAAATTGTCAGTAGTGTATGTGTGTGAATGAATGTGTATGGATGTTTCCCAGTTTAGGGTTGCAGCTGGAAGGGCATCCGCTGTGTAAAACATATGCTGGATAAGTTGGCGGTTCATTCCGCTGTGGCGACCCCAGAATAATATAAAGGGACTAAGCCGAAAAGAAAATGAATGAAATGACAGTTTAGTTACCAATTTTGTTTTTACTATACCATGATTATAGAGAGCAACACCGCGCTTAATTTGTGTTGTTTTAAAATGATTAATTTCCAAAACGTCAAATTAATACTCACAAGTTGAAAATATCAGTAGTATGTTTGACAGAATTATTCAGTGTGCACGATACTGTAATATTTACATTTTTAAATGGAATAACACACATAAATATTAAAGAGACACCTAAAAACCCAGCTTTCAACATAAGGACATAGTTTATTTTGAATCTATAAAGTTGTGTTCATTCATGTTGGCCATACCTGATGATAATACCCTTTTTTGTAGGAAAACCATAATTTCTGTTCATCTTAGTATTAACATCTTGATTCATTGTTTTTTTGTTTTTTAAACAGACCGTGCACTCCAAAAAATCAATTTAAGCAATTGGTCAAACTTTACAATAAGGTTTCATTTCTTAATGTTATGTATTTACAAACAGGAACTAAGAATAAACAATACTTGTACGCCATTTATTAATCATCATTCAACATTTACTAATGCATTATTACAATCCAAAGTTGTGCTTGTTATCATTAGTTAATGCACTGGGAGTTAACAAGAACCGGAACAACCCTATTTTCATTAACTAATATTAATAAATACGCTAATAAAAGTTTTTGCAGTGTTTATTTATGTGAGTGTAAAGTGTGGCCACTTGATTTTAATTTTGTTTATCGACCTCTAAATTTGCTGTATGTTGTTATTTTAATCACTTTGAAGCCTAGTTAATATATTTACGAAAGACTTTTATTTTGGAAAAAAATGACCCTGTTGTCAGTGATGTGAACGCGTTTCTCTTGGTTTCTATCTTCACGCGACAGTGTTGTCGGGAGCGCGCGCGCGTGGGTCTTCTTGCATATGAACTGCGCTGGCTTTGGGATGTGCTGAATAGATTTGACGTTTGTTGGACTAGTGTATTTCATCCTTATGTGTTCATGAACGTATCAGTGAAACGAAAGGAATAGAGAGAAAGTCGACCCAACAACAGAATGAATGAGCCCGAGGGACTGCGGTTCAGGAGGTTGAACAGACCTCACATAATCACAGACGAAACCCACGAACCCCAGTATAAAGCCACAAGGTGAGACACTTTCCATTGCTCTGTACCACACATTTAGTCATTTATTAATTAACATTTCACGACGGTCGGTTTAATTGATATGGAATAATGTGTAATAAGCATGTGTGTGTGTGTGTGTGTTGCAGCACTTACAGTGGGAAGGTGTTCCGTGTGACTTTACTGACCCTGGTGGCTTTTCTTCTCTTCCCTCTGCTGGTGGTCGTTTTTGTGCTGGAGTCTCCCATCCAGCCGGAGGTCTTCAGGTTAGTTTAAAGGGGTTGTTCACCCAAAATCGAACATTTACTCACTATTTACCCTCCCTCAGCTGGTTCCAAACATTTATGGGTTTGTTTCTATCACCAAGGAAGAGAACTGTAAACCTTAAAGTCTTGACATACATAGTAGGAAAAACAAATACTATGGAGGGCAATGGTTAGAGGTTTTTTAACTCTTTTCAGAGTATCTTATTTGTGTTTAACAGAAGAAAGAACGCATAAAGGTTTGAAATGAGTAAAAGAGGACAGAATTTTCATTTTTGGGAGTACTATCCCTTTAAAGGGGTGGTCCACTATGTGATCATATTTTAAACTTTAGTTGATGTGTAATATAGCTGGGTGAATATAAACAACATCTCTGAATGTAAAGTTCAATGCGAAGGGAGACATTGGGTTTTACAGAGTTAGCTTAGCAATGCTTACAGCGAACGAAGTTTTAGGACTACAAAAATACACCCTGGTTAAGGAGATCACAAACACTAACTGTACGTTCACACCGAAAGCGGCGAGAGCGTCAAAGTAGCCGGAAGTCATTCATTATTAATGGGAGCCGGTGCCATGAGAAATCGGGTCCCCCCTGCAATCGAGTCCGCTTAGGACCCCGCTTAGGTCGTCTGCATTTAATGCCTGATCAAAAGTGCTTTTTATAGTCTATTCTCAGTCTTGAGATTTTAACAACACTTATCATATTAGCAACATTATTTTAACAAGACTTATCATATTATAAGTAACATTATTTTAACAAGACTTATCATATAAGTAACATTTTTTTAACAACACATATCATATTAATAACATTATTTTGGGGAAGTACAAGTTAATGACATGCATAGTTAAAATAATAGAAATGGTTCTAAACATTTAATGATGCCTTTTTGATGTTTTTATGTATTTATATGTAATAATATATGTTTATCTAACATAAAAGCATGAAAGACAAATTATCCATGCCACAACACATGCCACATTATATATATATATATATATATATATATATATTAATCAGGCGCTACAAACTATACCTAATACGACTCCAGTGAACCAATAGGATCACCCAGGACCCAATTGTCAGGGGGGACCCGATTTCTCATGACACCGGCGGCGAGGAGCAGCGCGGCGCGTCTTTGCCAGTGTGGGCGTCAAGGAGAGTTGAAATGAAGTCAACTTTATGGTAATGAGCTATGACGCGGTTCGGCGGCAAGCAATCAGAAGGTAAAGTCTAGATCGTATACGCGGCCGGCCGGAAGTGCGATATGCACATTAATATAGCGGCATTTTTTTATGACACTGTATAACAATAATGAATATTTTTACAGAACTGTGACGGTTGGGTTTAGGGTTAGGGTGGGGGTAGGGGTTAAATAATACATTCATTCATTCATTTTCTTGTCGGCTTTGTCCCTTGCGGGGTCGCCACAGCGGAATGAACCGCCAACTTATCCAGCACGATTTTACGCAGCGGATGCCCTTCCAGCCGCAACCCATCTCTGGGAACTAAATAATACATTTTATTGGGTAATTTAATAGATAAGATAAATAAAACTCGGTACAGCTACTGTTTTTACGCTTCTGTGACGGTTGGGTTTAGGGTTGGGGTAGGAGTAGACGATAATAAAATACAATAAATCAGAAATTTCATAAATAACATAAATAATTCTCGTTAACTTCCGGCTGCAAACGTATCCGATCTAGCAACAACCCAATCAGAATGTAGAAGTCCACCGCTTGAGAGGAGTCAGAGAACACAGTCACTGTGAACTTTGGTTCCGACCACAGTTGTTCCCAAGGGTTTGATTATTGCGGTCGCTGGATTTCCAATTATTTTCAATGTTTTCTTACAGGAATATAAATTTAAAATTTACTGGCGAGTTACTGATGTGCAGAAATGTTATATATGTATTTTTTTTTCTTAAAAAAAGTGGGAATTTCATGCGACAATACAAAACAGTATTGCTGCTTCAGAATATTTCAGGCATATGGACACATCGTGGAGCAAAGCCACACCACATGCAACTAGATCTTGCGTAGTTAAGTGAATTTGACAATAAGTTTGCAACATCTTCACGCTAGAAAGCATGTTTTAATCAGAAATGTAACTGATATGATATGCTGGAACGGCTCCTTTAAATATGAGATCAATGTAGCGAATTTTGACGCTCTCGCCGCCAGAGCTGAAGGCAGACAGCGTTGCGGCCAGTGCGACCTTTGACGCTCTCGCTGCATTCGGTGTGAACGTACAGTAATGCACCGCGCGCATACACTCTGCGCAGTGAAGGGGTGTGGCCAGAGGCGCTGTAATGTTATCCGCTTGTTAAGTCGTGACGTATAGACTGATGTCACGCGGCCGCCATTAACAAAGCGAAATCGAGGCTGCGGTGGGAAGAAACCCGGGAAGTATCGCCTGAGTCACACAGGAATATTGTGTACCTGGATGTATATCTTATCAGCGAAGAGAAAGAGACACAAGTTTATAATTTCACTGTCTTCCGACTGACCCGAAGGTCCGTTCTGAATGGAAAGTGAAAATAAAAAGGGATATCAGACCCTATTTTCAGCTAAGTTAAAGGAAATGGCACTAGTTAGTAAACGTTTTCTTTCCCAAACACACGTTTTAGATGTCATTTATCAAACTCAAGGTAATGAACTGATTCTTTCACTATAATAGAGCTGTCACGATACTGAATTTCGGTACTAAAATGTATTAAAACTGTAAATTTCCCACTAACATTTAAGCGCTGTTGAACGCAACACAGCTGATTTGCCATGGTGTTCACTGGTGCTCAACAGAAATGACTGTGATTGGCCGTGGAGGTCATCGGTTCACTGCACTTCATGTTTACCGTGTGCAAACACACACGAGCGATCTGCTGATGACTCGACTGATCTTTGCCGTTTTAAAACGCTCCAGTGTTCGTTCATCTGTGTTAGCACTCGGTGAAGAGCGGTGAACTGATTACCTTCACGACCAATCACAGTCATTTCTGTTGAGCACTGGTGAACACTATGGCAAATCATCTGTGTTTAAGAACGCACTCCGCGACGCTTAAAAGTTAGCAGGATATGGGCGTTTTTAAAACTTCAGTACCGAGACAACACTATTACAGACAACACGAGGGTGTGCTACAGAGGACTGCGTTGTTTTATCGCTCACCGGGTTACATAGGCTGAAGCAAGCAGGGAAGCCCCCACAGTGTTTACCTGGTGCTATAAACTGAAGCCTAGGAGGACACTTTTTGAGATCAGAGATTGTGATTAAATTGATGCCTAATTAATGATGCTATTAATTGTTTAAATTGAACTGAACTGAATGATATTAAAGTGATTTTTACACCATATCTGCATTTTGAAATCGCGGCAACAGCTGGAGGTTTATAGTCCACAACATGTTGATGCAATGTTTACAGTGCTGATGCTATACTTCCGGGTTTCTTCCCACCACAGCCTCACTTTCGTGTTTTAAAATGGCGGTCGCGTGAAATAAGCGTATTGAATACTGTTTCCGGGTCCAAGCTGCTACTCCTGTGAATTGAGAAAATATTCGTTTATGGCCCCTTTTTAGTCCTATCACACATTAAAGTGATTTTTTTCCCATCTCATACACTACGGACAATTTAGCCTACCCAATTTACCTGTACCGCACGTCTTTGGACTGTAGGGGAAATTGGAGTACCCGGAGGAAACCTACGCGAACGCAGGGAGAACATGCAAACTTCACACAGATAACGCCAACTGACCCAGCCGAGGCTCGAACTAGCGACCTTCTTGCTGTGAAGCGACAGCACTACCTACTGCGCCACTGTGTCGCCCATTTCTTTCTTCTGTTGAACACAAAAGAATATATTTCGAAGAAAGCTGAAAACCTGTAACCACTGACTTCCATAGTATTTGTTTTTTTATACTATAGATGAATGTCAATGGGTACAGGTTTACAACATTCTTCAAAGTATCTTCTTTTGTGTCCAACAGAAGAATGCATCTCAAAAAGGTTTATATCCACTTGAGGGTGAGTAAATAGTGAGTAGTGATGGGAAGTTCGAATCGTTTTACTGACTCAGACCTTTGAGTGTCGTTCATTGAAATGAACGAATCTTTTTTTCGAGTCATTTCGTTCAATTTGCCAAAATAACATTAAAATGTTACGAGATGCTTCCAAACACATCTACAACTAGCCCAAACGTTGATCACACTACAAACAAGTCATAACTAGAATGCTACTATACTAAGAGAAAATAATCCTTCATTGTTTACCTGGTGTTTTATCTATGACTAGCTCAGCTCATGTCTTCAAATTTGAGTAGTCCGTTCAAGTCACACTGACAGTTCCATATAAGCTTAACCAACGCATACAGTCTGAACCGAAAGGAGCCATGATTAGTCTTAGGTTGCGTCCGAAACCGCCTACTACTCAGTAGGTACTGCGTTTGAATTTAAACGTACTACTCGGCCGTTAGAAAAGTACGTTCTATACAGTATGAATGTGAGCAGTATGAATGGAATTCGGACGTACTACATCCGCCATTTTGTCATGGTCACGTGACCTACCTGCGTCAGTTGCGTCGCTTCACTTCCATTCATGAATTCTCTCGCGGGGCATCATGGGTTAGCGCAGCGTCCATGGGATGCGCACTTCAGAATCTCGCCGGAAGTAGTAAGTCATCCGGGTACTTCTCGCATACTGATTTTCGAATTCTATGAATTCGGACGTACCACTCGGCTCGCATACAGATTTTAGTGTACTGTATAGTATGGAAGTATGCGGTTTCGGACGCAGCCTTAGTCTTCTGGTTTTCAAGTCGTTCGTCCATCACGTGACAGCATGCAAAGAGAGATAACTCAAAACCGAAAACTTAAGATATGAACGGATCAAATCTTTTTTCGGCTCGAAATGCATATGAGGTCGTCACGGTGGTGCAGTGGGTAGCACGATCGCCTCACAGCAAGAAGGTCGCTGGTTCAAGCTTTGGCTGGGTCAGTTGGCATTTCTGTATGGAGTTTGCATGGTCTCATCTTGTGGGTTTTCTCCGGGTGCTCAGGTTTCCTCCACAAATCCAAAAACATGCGCTACAGGTGAATTGAGTAAGCTAAATTGTCCATAGTGTATGTGTGTGAATGAGTGTGTATGGATGTTTCCCAGTGATGGGTTGCAGCTGGAAGGGCATCCGCTGCGTAAAACATATGCTGGATTAGTTGGCGGTTCATTCCGCTGTGGCGACCCCAGATTAATATAGGGACTAAGCCAAGAAGAAAATGAATGAATGAATAAGTGCATATTATTGGCTTCTACCTTTTACATGATGAACAAATGGACTCAAACCGAAGACTAAAGAAATGAATGGATCAAATCTTTTTCCGGCTCTAAATGCATATGATTAGCTTCTGTATTTCACGTGATGAACGAACGACTCAAACCCGATAGAGGACTCGAAAAATGAACTAATCTTCTCCTCCACCTGCACAAATGTACGCATGCATTAATGAACTAATCTATTCCTGAGAGTACTCATCGTTCTCGAGTCTCATAAAAGATCAGCGAATCAAAATGAACAAATCATTCAAGAACAACCCATCACTGATAGTGAGTCGATATTCATAATGAAGCACAAATCCAAAAGTACCTTAGTCAGTTTTACTATGGATGTTAGTTATTAATAGTGCTTCCTTGTTATTTAAAAAGATTAGTTTTAGCTATTTTGAATGGAAGTTCCCTAAACCAGTAGTGCAACCCATAACTTTAAACTCCATAACTGTGTAGTAGTCATATTTTAATGGTTACTCTTATTTTTGATTCATTTAGGAGAAAAGCAAATACAACAGGATATTGCACATGCATGCTTGATGTTGCATAAGTTAGTGTGTGAAATGAACAGTGTGCACTGGGTTACAGAGAGAATACGGTTGAGACATTGTGTCATACAACATTGCTCACATGCATTGAATCATAGTAATTGGCCTAACTGTGTGTTCTCTTACTATATGCCAGTTGTACATTTTATTGCGAAATCCCATAAATACCTTTCTGTGAAAGAGCTTCAAATGTTGCAATCCAAAAGAAGACTTCTTTCTTAAAGTATGCTGCTTTTAGGGTGTGGCAGGTTTGGTCTTTTTAAAGGGTCTGCCTCAGAGTCTGTCCACACGAACACAGGTTTTTTCAAAACTGCATTTTTTCCTACACTGTTTGTCCACATGAAAATGCAGTGTCAGGTGACTGAAACCCAAGCTTTCTCAAAACTCTGGCCAGGGTGAAGCTCTTTTCTCATTTCTAATTGGTCAACATAGCTGGGTTGATGGCAAATGCAGAAGATACAATTGAGGCGAATTTCTTGTGTTCACAACAAACGCAACACACATCCTGTGTCATTCGCACTAGAGGTCAACAAATCTGGACCCGACCAGGGGTGCGTTTCTGAAAACCATTGTTAGCCAACTAAGGTCGCAAGTTGTGTCGTTACAATCATAGTTCATTGATTTGCCGTTTCCCAAATCCATCGTTCCAATGAACATTCGCAAACTGCGTCACAAAATGGTCATAATGCTCAAACATACCTGTTTTTTTTCTTTTTGCTGAAGCTTAATCTTCCATGATAGTCTCTCTGCTGCAGATCTTCTCTGGTGTGCAATGGAGAAATTCCTGCTGCTGTTTTCACTTCTTTTACATATTTTATAACGTCTTCACGAGTTTTCAGCTGATGAAAATACCATCAGCCCAACTAGCAGCATTGTTCAAGGTGTTTGCAAATTTTGCCTCACAGCAAGAAGGTCGCTGATTCAAGCCTCGGCTGGGTCAGTTGGCATTTCTGTGTGGAGTTTGCATGTTCTCCCCGCGTTCATGTGGGTTTTGAGTGCTCCGGTTTCCCCCACAGTCCAAAGACATCAGGTAAAAGGTGAATTGGATATGCTAAATTCTCAGTAGTGTATGTGTGTGAATGAGAATGTATGGGTGTTTCCCAGTGATAGGTTGCAGCTGGAAGGGCATCCGCTGCGTAAAACGTGCTGGAAAAGTTGGCAGTTCATTCCGCTGTGGCGATTCCAGATTAATAAAGGGACTAAGCCAAAAAGAAAATCAATGAATAAAGATTTGAAAAACTGTTCAGTACATAATTGTATGGACTGCTTTTATGGTGTTTTTGTTCTTTTGACCTCACACCACCTTGTCATAACAACCTCTGACATCCTCCCTTAGACATGCACTACCTGACAAAAGTCTTGTTGCCTGTAGGAGCAACAAATAATAACTTGACTTCTAGTTGATCATTTGGTATCAGAAGTGGCTTATATGAAAGGCAAAGGCCTCTAGATTACACTTATTTTACCAAAATAAAATATGATCATGCCTTCTGCAGTATTTGTGATGCTTGGGATGCAGTTCAACAGATGATTCATCTGAAAAATCTACCTTCTGCCACTTTTGCAAATGATCAACTAGAAGTCAAGTTATTATTTGTTGCTCTTACAATTGGGATCGACGACAAGACTTTTGTCAGGTAGTGTAATTATGTGTGTCACAGAAGGCAAATCATGGAAAACAGTAGGACTCCAGTGTTCTGATTGGAAAACCTCTTTCATAATTCTTTATCTTTTTGTTTCTGATCTGCTGCTGCAATGTTCTTGAGTCACTGCAAGGTCCAATATAAATCTTCCGCTTAAGCCAAGTCCCAGTGCGCGTTCTCGTTTTATTTTACTTCTGACAATAGTTAATAATTGATGGCTCTGCAGTTGATATGTAGGGCATTTCATCTCCTCCAGCGGTTCCCCATAAGACTGGCCTTCGCTTCAGTGCAGAACATCTTCTCAACGGTAATGAACATGACTTGACTAATGCTCTTCTTTGTTTTTTTTCTCTCTCTCTCTCTTTCTTCTGTTTAATAATTAGTCTTAATGAACCACCTCCTATGACTGGCTGTTATGAGCCCAACTTGAAACTCAGGCAGGCTGAGCGACTGTTTGAGGAGCGGCTCATTGGCCCAGAATCCCTTGCCAATATTGGAGGTCAGTATTTACAACACAATGCAGGCAACCATCGAACTTTCACCTAGTTTGTCCCAGCTGTTTGACACTGTGGGATAGATTGCGCTTGTGCTGCCAAAACAGCTGAAAGTTTACTTCACTGAATGTATGATAAGCTATTATTATATTGGATGTAATATAAATTTGTTACATAGCTATTATTATATTATAACTCATTCCAGGATTGCAGGTATAGTTGAAGTCTAAATCAACTGTCGAACCTCTTGTCAACCTCTTGTGATTTTTATTTGTTTATTTTTTTAATCCTTTTTTTAAATATTTCTCAAATGTTTTTCAAATATTTCTTGCCTAGTTAACCTAGTTAAGCCTTTAAATTGTACTTTAAGCTAAATACTAGTGTCTTGAAAAAAATCTAGTCAAATATTATGTACTGTCATCATGGCAAAGATAAAAGAAATCAGTTATTAAAACTATTATGTTTAGAAATGTGTTTAAAAAAAAAAACCTTCATTTCATTAAACAGAATTTGGGGGAAATATACAGGGGGCTAATAATTCAGCGGGGCTAATAATTCTGACTTCAACTGTATATTTCAAGCATTTCCCATTAATTTTTCCTAAACTGGCATGACACAATAAATAGTACTGAATCCATTATTAATGAAAAAGATGCTAAATGTTTAAATATGATGTAAAAATTAGGCTCTGTTACTACTTGTTGTTAAATTTTGTTAAACATTTTTTTTAACAACAACAGAGTTGAGGAATAACAGAGTTGACGTATGACAGGGTTGAGAAATAGCAAGGTTGAGGAATAATAGGGTTGATGAATAATAGGGTTGACGAAAACCAGGATTGGGCAACCCAGTGGCGCAGTAGGTAGTGCTGTTGCCTCACAGCAAGAACGTCGCTGGGTCGCAGGTTCGAACCTCGGCTGGGCTGGGTCAGTTGGCGTTTCTGTGTGGAGTTTGCATGTTCTCCCTGGGTTCGCGTGGGTTTCCTCCGGGTGCTCCGGTTTCCCCCACAGTCCAAAGACATGCAGTACAGGTGAATTGGGTAAGCTAAATTGTCCATAGTGTATGAGTGTGAATGTGTGTGTGGAAGTTCCCAGAGATGGGTTGCGGCTGGAAGGGCATCCGCTGCGTAAAATCGTGCTGGATAAGTTGGCGGTTCATTCCGCTGTGGCGACCCTGCAAGGGACAAAGCCGACAAGAAAATGAATGAATGAATGAAAACCAGGATTGAGGAATAACAGAGTTGACATATAACATGGTTGAAGAGAAACAAGGTTGAGGAATAACAGGGTTGAGGAATAATAGGGTTGATGAATAATAGGGTTGACGAAAACCAGGGTTGAGGAATAACAGAGTTGACATATAACATGTTTGAGGAGAAACAAGGTTGAGGAATAATAGGGTTGATGAATAATAGGGTTGACGAAAACCAAGGTTGAGGAATAACAGAGTTGACATATAACATGTTTGAGGAGAAACAAGGTTGAGGAATAATAGGGTTGATGAATAATAGGGTTGACGAAAACCAGGGTTGAGGAATAACAGAGTTGACATATAACATGGTTGAAGAGAAACAAGGTTGAGGAATAACAGGGTTGAGGAATAATAGGGTTGACGAAAACCAGGGTTGAGGAATAAATGGGTTGAAGAAAAGCAGGGTTGATGAAAAAACAGGTTTGACGAAAAGCAGGTTTGAGGATTAAAAGGGGTGAAGAAAAGCAGGGTTGACGAAAACCAGAAAACCAGCGTTGAGGAAGATCAGGGTTGAGGAATAACAGGGTTGACAAACCAGGGTTCACGAAAACCAGGGTTGACGAAAACCAGACAACCAGGGTTGACGAATAACAGGGTGGACGAAAACCAAGGTTGAGGAACAACAGGGTTGACGAAAAGCAGAAAACCAGAGTTGACCAAAAGCAGGGATGACGAAAATCAGTGTTGACGAAAACCAAAAGACCAGAGTTGACGAAAACCAGAGTTGATGGAGAAAAAAACAGAAAACCAGGGTTGACGAATAACAGGGTTGACAAAAAGCAGGGTTAAGGAATAACAGGGTTGACGAAAACCAGTTAAACAGGGCTGAGGAATATAAGGGGTTGACGAATAACAGGGTTGACAAAAAGCAGAAAACCAGGGTTGACGAAAAAAGCAGAGTGGACAAAAACAGGGTTGACATTTTCCACGATTTTCTGCTTTAACTCAAGATGCTAACCTCATGGCATGTCTAGAACACCATCGTATGCATTTAAATATTATTATTGTTTTAAAAAGTAAATGAGAATTTCACTGAAATATCACAGTAACAGAGCTGATGAAAAAATTATTCAACTGTTGGTGTATTCTAAACATTTTGTACTAAGTAATGAGTGAAAATAATGAAATATCTTCCAGAGTTTCCCTGCTTTGAGATAATTTGTGTTATTTTGTACTGTTTAATTAACTTTTTTTGTTTTGTTTTTAATAATAATAATAAAGATGTCACTGCTGGAAATGTATTCAGTAATCAAAAGGTGCTCCAAAATCAAATAGTGTTCAAGAGCTGGAAGAAAAAAAAAGGAGTATTTATGAGAGTAGTCTATAAATCAATAAATAAATAATATTATGTTGGGGTTTTTTTACTGAACGAGTTTGTCTTTTATTTTCGATTTAATTTAGTTTATTTCATGTGTGTCAATGAAATGTATGTTATTAAAGACCTAAAATAACATATATAATTCTTTTATTTTTAATTTATTTTAAATTTAAACTTTACTGACAATACTTCTGATATTATGATGATTCAATTGATTTTTTTTATATCATTTGATTTGTTTAATGTGCCTTCTGTAATATAATGCTGAATCTGTATATTGAGATGTTTGAAAATGTTTAATATGGATATGCGCGTCCCTCCCCCATCAAGCTGTGCTGTAAACTGCTGACAGTTAAAACAAACATAAAATGTGCTCGGAATATGTAATTGTTGACTGCCTAAAGCTATTTGTTCCATCCAATTATTTAACAACAGTAGAGTTGTAGAATACGTGTTACATTGATTAGATATACAGTTAAAGACACAATTATTAGTGAAATTGTTATTTTTTTTCAAATATTTGTGTTTAACAGAGTAAGGATATGCTAACATTATAAAAAATCTTCCTGAGAAAGTCTTAATAATGAAATATCTTCCAGAGTTTGCCTCCAGAGGACGTGACATCACTTGAAGAAAGTCACATGCTTTTCTATCTGTCTATCTATGTCTTTTTATAACCGATGTAACAGAGTTGACCAGACAGCAGTGAAAGACACAATGTATTTTTTTATTTATGAAATTACAAATAACACAAAAATATGTTTCATACAAATCTGTATTTAACTTAGGACAGTAAACACACACACACACACAAATTGTAGTCTTTAAGGGCGTACTCACACTATGTACAGTTGCCTTGAACCGGGCCAAAGCACGCTTGTCCCCCCTCCCGTCTCCCCCGACGGCCCGCACTCACATTACATTCGGGCCTGGGTACGCTTACGTCATCGTTCATGCGCTGTTCAGTAAGCGCTTTCGCTCAGCACAGTGGAGATTTCTTTAGTTATATCGTTTAAGTCGTTTGATATGCGATGACACAAGGTCAAATATTTCGCCGAACAGGTCAGCCAATTGTGACGCTCATAAACAATCACAAAGTCCTCGTGCTGCAGGAATTAGGAGGTTTGCTGAAGGTGCAGCTGTGGTGCAGTGAGAGGTTTGTGTCTTTAATAATCTACGACAGTTTGCGTTCATTGAACAGCACGAATGGTTAATTAATCCATATCAAACAGTCCCTTAAAAGTCACGTCTCGCTTTCAGTTTCGGGCTCAGGCACGCTTGCACTCACACTGGAAGCATACCACGCCTGAGCCCAAGTGAACTGCGCTCAGGCCCACCTCTTCCAACCGGGCCAAGGCCGGCCAAGTGGACCGTGCCTGATCCCGATTCAGAGCACTCACACTTCTCAAACGATCCGGGAAACGGGCCTGGGTACGGTTCGGATAGCATAGTGTGAGTACGTCCTAAGTTAAGCTTTTGTCTTTTCAAGACCAAATGTCCCTAAACACTCATACAAGCATTGCTTTCACAGATAACTTGATATAATTTGTCTTATTCTGTACTGTGTAATTAAATATATTTTGGGTTTGAATAATATGAGGTTAATCAAGGAGATCCAAAATGTACCTGCAATTCTGGAATTACTCCTATAACAAAGTAAAAGGGTTTCAAAAATGTAGAGAGAATCATTTATTATTTTAGTTTTATTTAAAAAGTAAGAAAAATTACATAGCATAAATAACATTTTTAAATAGAAGTAATGAAATGTATATTTATATAAATGTATAAATGTGATGTGTCCCCACTTTGCTTTAATGACTGTCTGTAAATGTCTCTAAATTATTCATGTTTTGTTTTTTTGTTTTTTAGATGTTTTCTACACTGGGACGGCTGATGGAAAGATAGTCAAAATAGAGGGAAGGAACATTCATGTATTAGCAACAATTGGCAAGCCACCATGTGGTAAGAGAATTCTGGACTGTTTCCTCAAACATAGTGTTGGATATGTCAACATTAGTGAACTTTGTTGTTTGCTTGGGTTTGGAGGTTTGTTGCACAAGGCTATGAGTCTTTGCAAATTATTCAGTAACTGTAGACCCCAGGTAGATATCATTGGAATTAATGTTTTTTTCTGAACAATTTGTATTCTTTTTTATATATATATATTTATTTCCCAAGTGATGTTTAACAGACCAATTAATGTTTATCACAGTATTTCCTACTATATTTTTTCTTCTGAAGAAAGTATAATTTCTTTTAATTTGGTTAGAAAAACCACAGTTATTATTATACAGGGTTTAAAGTCTAAAATTTAAAAATCTAAATTTAAGGCCTTAAAAAGTCTTAAATTCGCTGTTCTAGGTCTTAAATATTTTTGCACAGGTCTTATTTTTCCGATGTCCATGTAACGCTACATCTAATGCTCATTTAAATTCTTTTTGTTGTTGTTGCTTGGTTTTCGTGGTGTTGTAGTCCTTTACTTCACTGGTCCTAATGTAATTTGCGATATTACAACTACAAATGAGACCAGCATGCAATAACCAATCAGCTTTCTGTTATTGGGCTCAGTGCGCGCTGCGAATGTGACGTCATCGCTGTGTTTGCAGAGGTTCGCTTTCGGTGTGCGCGTCATGATTTCGGCTGGCAGCGTGAACAGATTTCAGGTGAACAGTTCGCCTGGTGCCGCGTTTGATTTGAGTTGAATATGAAACACTTTGAAGAGATTTTATCTGAAACCGGCACGACTGTATAGACATCTTAACGATCCGTCCATCCATGATCATCATAGAGATAACCAGATGACCAATAATTCTTGGCTAGAAATTGCAACAGCCGTGGAAAAGGAGGAAATTTTTTTTTTTAAAGTTTGGAAAAACCTGAGGGATAAGTTTGTTAAAACAAAAAAAAGAGGCCATGGCAAAAACAAAGACCTGTGTGGTTAATAGCTACAAACTAAAATTAAGTGACAAATTATGTCTTTGATAACTGGAAAAGAATATATGAACCTATCGGTTTACAATATACTGATGCCCAAATTATAAATAAGAAATTTCATATAAGTGTATAATGTATTTTCCAAATTATAAGACCAAATTATTAATAAAATTAATAAAAATGACCCTGTGCATTTAAATGTTTACATAAGCTTGATGCCTAATACAGTGTGCCACTTGCTGAGCTGTTAAAATGTCCAGGCTACTGCATATTTGAACTCTTTCCAACAGGGATCTTTTCACACTGAGGACAATTGAGGGAGTTAAACACAACTACTACAAAAGGTGAAAACATTTTAAAAGGTTCAGAAGTCTTTTAATGCAGCTTGATTTTGCTTTAACCATCAGAAAATGTTTTCACTTTCTGTATAACACAGTAGTTGTCTTTGAGGCCCCGTTTACACTAGTACGTTTTAGTTTTAAAACAGCATTTTAGAATGAAAACGATCCACGTCCACACTAGCGTTTCACCCAGCGGTTCTGAACAGCTCTCAGTCTACATTAAAACGGTGAAAACGCACATCACGTGATCACACACACACACACATGCACTGCAGTGTGCTTTGAGCACACACCCACACGAGAGCTGTGCACGTCGGACTGTTTATCACGGATCTCCCGCTGGATTTGTTAAACGTGATATTTAATTCATCTTGTTGTCTATATCTAACTACATATTCCCCGACTTTGGTCTTTTGAATCTATTACTTGTTCTCATGTAACGTGCTTTGGCTGAGCGCAAAGATAAATTAGGTTAATATGTTAATTAATGTAACCGCAGACACCGATTCTGGACATCTGACTGATTGTTTGCCTTATTTTCTCTATTGTATAAACTTATTGTGCGTTATACTTTTATAATGGCCATTATTGATCATTAAAATGGATATTCAATGAAAGAGAGGGTGTTTCGTATTTTCATTGAAAATGAAAGGAGGCAGTAATGTTATAGGCTCTGTTTTGTTATAAATATGCATGAAGATGACGCTCATATTAGGTAGCTACACGACGCCTCAACAATTTTAATGTCTGTTAAGTTAATATTAAAATGAAAATAGGCACTTCCTCACATCATGTTTTCATTTTATTGTCAAGATAGTGAAACAGCATAGCCAGGGTGATGTGAATGAGTTTATAAAGTACACACTCGGGAGTTTGTTTTCCATATCAAACTTGCGAAGTCTGAACTTACACGGAGAGGAATAAGACTGAACTGTGTGGAGGCTACTTAATATTGAGGAAAAGCCCCAATCAGATAGGCGAATATCTGCAGCCACGCCTTTGTTTTCAGATGTCTCTGTTTTCCCCCATCTACACTGAGACGGAGCAGCAGCGTTTTAGAATAAAAACCTCTCCAGCGTTTCCAAAACGCTCAATTTTCGGGGCTCGAAAACTCCGACGTAGTGTGGACGGATGGCGTAACCGTAGCAAAACTTATGCATTTTAAAACTAAAACGTATTCGTGTAAACGGGGCCTGAGTCTTTTAGATGTCCTCTGTTTGAAAAGATGGATATCAAAATCATACAGTCACTGCTGGAAATGGTTTCAATATGCACATGATGCTGGTATATCAAATAGTGTGCATGAGCTGGAAGAAGAAAAAAAGTATTAAGGAAATATATAACCTACAATATATACCTTACTAAAATATAAACCTTACTGACAATACTTCTAATATTATGATGATTACATATATTTTTATCTTGTTTGTTTTGTTTAATGTACATTCTGTAACATAATGTTAAATCTGTATATAGAGATGATTGAAAATGTTTATATATGCATCCCTCCCCCAGCATGGCCATGCTGTAAACTGCTGACACGGTTAAAACAAACATAAAATGTGCTCAGAATTTTAAACTGTTGACTACCTAAAGCAGTGGTTCTCAACTGGTTTGGCCATGGGACCCACATTTTTACATGGTCATCAAGCCGCGACCCAAACTTTTAGGAACTATAATATAATTTTAGGAATTATAATTAATTTGTATTTATTTGTTAACATACACAAATAGTGACAGATAAATCACAAGTCACCAATATTTACAAATAAACAATATTTTATTGCTGTCATTTAACAAAATGTATCAAATTATAGAAATATTACAAAGTAAGGGTAAGAAAAGGTTCAGTTACCATGAACTAAACTGAACTGTTAATAAAACATTAACACTGATCCTGTTGAACTGAACAAATCAGCAAATTACAGTAAAATTATTAAAACAATCATAAACATTTTTACATCTAATATGACAGCAATTATAAACATCTGTTTCACTTAACAGTAATTTGGGAAGCTAATGAGATAACTGAGGATGTGCTTTACTTATGATAAGAGTTTCAAAGTCTGGGGTGATGGTAGACCCGAAGATCGTGCTCTATGTCCAACCTGTTCCTTTGCTTTGACTTAAGCTGCACCAAGGAAGAGAAGCCACTTTCACACAAATACGTAGTGCTGAATGGTAGGATGGATTTGATCGCACGAATGGCAAGGGACGAATACTCAGAAAGCACTTTGCGGCACCAAAACGACTCCCCAAGCTGATTCTCTTTGTTGCTCGGCAACGTGACGCTTTCCACGTCGATTCCAAAGGGATTGCTCATCCACGGATCATCATAATGTTTATCGGGAAGTAGTCGGTACGGTTGTCGCGCGCGCATTTCAAAATAAAAGTCCGGTATAAGCAAAATAAGTTAAAAAATGAAACTTTTGTTGTTTTTTTGACCACACACTCCGCGACCCACTGAAAATGTTCCCGCGACCCACTTTTGGGTCGCGACCCACCAGTTGAGAAACACTGACCTAAAGCAATTTGTTCCTACCTAAAGCAAGTTGTAGAATACTTGAGCTACTTTGATCAGGGTTTCTGCGGCATCTTAAAATGTCTTAAATTTCAAAAGCTAAAATTAAGGCCTTAAAAAGTCTTAAATCAGGGTTCATACGGTCATGGAAAACCTGGAAAAGTCATTGAATTTTAAACATGGCATTTTCCAGGCCTGGAAAACTTTTGGAAAAACAGAAAAACCCACAAAGTTTTGGAAAAGTCATGGAAATTAGTTTTACAAATATCTGTAAACTTGAATATGGATTAGTTGTCTTTACTTCTTTTCTGTCTTTGGCCAAAAACATGATCCCACATTATGAATGCTGTGTAAGCATTCATCCATTTTCCTTCGGCTTAGTCTCAATTTCAGAGGTGGCACAGCAGGAAAGAACCACCATGTGTAAGCATTATCTAAATAAATCTTACATACAATAGATATAAAAAATAAATTCTAACTAAATAGATTGTTGTGTGTTTTATGATATGCTATAATACATTTAAACATACATTGTTTTTTATTATTATTTACCATGTATACATAGACATTAGGTCATGAAAATTTACTTGAATGTCCTGGAAAAGTCATTGAAAAAGCATGGAATTGTAGTAGTAAAAATGTGTATGAACCCTGTTAAATTTACTGAAATAATGTCTTATAGGTCTTAAATTGTTTTAAACGGGTCTTAATCATTTTAAACAGGTCAGGTCTTAATGTACATGCAAAGCTACCCAACCCATCACCAACTATCCATCTAAAAAAAACTTTGAACAAAACTCCGTAACTATTTAACAATATATTTAGGTTTTTTATTTAATAATTTTTTTAATTAAATTTTTTTTTGAAGAAAAGTTATGTTGAGAAAAATGTGCAAGTATACAACTAGGGTTTGCTTGTTTTGACACTTTATTTAAATATGTGGCTAAGAAATAACTAGTTAGAAAATGTTGGATGGGGCAAGTAAATATAATAAAAAATAATAATATTTCGTGGCACCAGCCAGGCTATTAGACAAAATTCTTAGTGTTTAGTCCTGTATAAGTCTGAAATTTCATTCATAATGGTCTTAAAGTCTTAAATTTAACCCTTTTGATTAGATCTACAGTTAAAAGCAAATTTATTAGTGAATTTTCTTTTTTTTTTCAGATATTGATGTTTAACAGAGTAAGGAAATGTGAATATTATTTTAACAGTATTTCTCTTTCTGGAGAAAGTTTTATTTAGTTTGGCTGGAATAATAGCAGTTTTTTAGGTCAATTATTAGCCCTCTTAAAATGTGTTTATTTTATTGATTGATACAGAACAACGAAAAACTGTACAAAAGCACGCACATCCCTCTTAACTGGGTGCTCAACCAAAAACGCAACAGGTGCAAAATTATAAATTCAACCAAGGCGGCAACACCAAAGCTCCGAAAATACAAATTTATTCAATTAAAAAGGCTGACACAAAGGTGTTGCCGCCTTGGTTGATACAGAAGAACCCCATTTTTGTCTAATGACTTGCCTAATTAACTCAATTAAATTGCCTAGATAAGGCTTTAAATTGCACTTTAAAGGGGTCCTATTATGCCCCTTTTTACAAGATGTAAAATAAGTCTCTGTTGCCCCTATAGTGTGTATGTGGAGTTTCAGCTCAATGTACCACACAAATAATCTTTTATAACTCTTTGAAACTTCCACTTTCAGGCTTTGATCCTAATTGTGCTGTTTTGGTGACTGTCGCTTTAAATTCAAATGAGATTGTGCTCTTTTTCAAAAGAGGGCGGAGCTTCAAATGCCTGTGTGTCAGCATAGTGGCAGATATGTAACCAAGACTAATGTCCTATGCTAATGAGAGGGAGATAGTCACTAATTTGTGGGACTTTCCCCCTCTGATGACACGTAGAAAGGGAGACTGTCAATCAAAGTGTTTCTGCAGACTGTTCTTATAGGTGTGGTTATAAAAAATAAAATTAATACATTTTTACCATTAGAAGCTGGTTATATTCATACACATTGCCACACAATTGTGATTAAACCCCTTATAGAAGTGATTTTTGCATAATAGGTCAGCTTTAAGCAGAACACTAGCTAGTAAAATAGCTAGTAAAATGTTATGTTATTAATGGAGTCATCATGCCAAAGACAAAACTATTTGATATTAAAACTATTATGTTTTAAAATGTTGATAAATCTTCTGTCCATTAAACAGTACTTAGGATATATTTAAAAAAAATAGTTCATGTTAATAGTTTTGACCTGAAATATAATTGTGATAATCAAATGCTGTTGTCTTCAGTGTTGAACACTAGAGTCATGTGTTCCCTTATTCACAGGCTCTCGGGAGCACGAGCACACATGTGGACGTCCTCTGGGAATCCGAGTGGGACCCAACGGCACCTTGTTTGTAGCTGATGCCTATTTGGGACTGTTTGAGGTCAATCCCGTCACAGGTACAGAAGGGAATCAATCCACATACTCCAAAAGAAAAAGTCGCAACACATTGAAACAAGTTTTTTTTTAGTTCATTTGTTTAATAAACTTTCACAAAATAAGCAGGATAAATGTACCGGAGAGTATAAACGAATATTGTTCCCAGCCCTTCACTTAAAATAAATGGAAATTACAATTACAAACACAAAAAAGGGTCATAGTTGCAGTGTCAGTTGTGTATAAAATACAAGTTGGTTTGTTAAAATTTAGAAATAACCCATGTGCAACATGCATATGTACATCGACGTACAAAAACGGCGAATGTACTATCCACAAATGCTTCTGTTCAGTTACAGAGTTTGTACTGGAGCTGGGTTTGCTTGAAAATGTGTGAATTTTAATTTAGTTTTCAAGGTTTGATTTTGGATAGTGCTTGAAAAAGTCATTGTTGTTTTTATACAGTAATAATATATCTTACTATATAGGGGATAATAATTAAATATTTTAATAAGATAAAATGTATCTTCATGTAAATGTAAAGAGAGTAAATGGCAGGAATTCAACATTGGGCTTTGGGCAGACATGCCATCAAAAATTGTCCTTGGAATACTATACTACACTACGTTATACTATACTTATACTATACACTTACTACAGAAATACACTTCATTGAACATCTAATAATAATTAATAATTCCTTACATTTATATAGCGCTTTTCTGGACACTCATTACACATTTTAGGGGGAATCTCCTCATCCACCACCAGTGTGCAGCATCCACTTGGATGACGCGACAGCAGCCTAATTGCGCCAAACTGCACACCACACACCAGCTGATTGGTGGAGAGGAGAGGGATGAAGCCAATTATCATATGAGGATGGTTAGGAGGTCATAATGGGCAGAGGCCAGTGGGCAAATTGGCCAGGATGCCGGGGTTAAACCCCTATTTTTTTCCTGGGATTTGTAATGACCACAGAGAGTCAGGACCTCGGTTTACTGTCTCATCCGAAAGACTCTAAAAGCAGTATAGAGTCCCCATCAATATACTGGGGCATTAGGACCCACACAGACTGCAGGTTGAGCACCACCTGCTGGCCTCACTAACACCACTTTCGGCAGTAACCTAGCTTTCCCATGTGGTCTCCCATACAGGTACTGATCGGGCGCAGCCCTGCTTAGTTTAGTGGATGACCATTTGAGAGTTGCAGAGAGCTAGCTGTCAACTGCAATCTACACATAGACAAACATTTATATATTTTTAATAAATTTGCAATTTCAAAAAATCTTTTTCACATTGTTATTATGGGGTATTGTGTGTAGAATTTTGAGGAAATAAATGAATCCATTTTGGAATAAGGCTGTAGCATAAAAAAAATGTGGCAAAAGTGAAGCGCTATGAATACTTTCCGGATGCACTGTAGAACTGATGATAAATAAACACTCAAGAAATAAATGGTATTTTTATGATATATTAAAGTCCACATGACATCTAAATTTACAATGTTTGTTTTGCTAGTGTACATTGTTAGTCTTATGCCGAGTTCAGACTGCTAGATTTTAGCCCCGATTTTGACTCGACGACTCTGAAATCACAGGCAAATCGGTGCTCGTTCACGTGAGTGACAATCACACAGTGGGAAATATCAAAGACGTGGTTTGAGAGAATGACCGATGAGTCGCCAACACCCGTAAGATATTTGGCATGCTACATATATGGATCTGTCGGCGATTCAAATCATGCCGTGTGAATTGTGCTCTGATTGGAAATAACATCAGCAATTACCTACAGCCAATGAGAGAGCAGCATCCACTAGCATGGGTATCTCCAGGCCAGCGGGAGGTTGGGGGAGAAGTTAAAATTGCTCATTTTCGTTTTTTTTGGACCCGAGAAATCAAGGAAAAACTAGTGGAAATTTGGCAGGAGCACCCGTGTCGGTTTGACGTGTCATCTGAGCAACATCACAACCGGGTCGAAAAAGAAAAAAAGTTGAGGAGAAATTGCTAATTCCCTTCAAACCCAGGTGAGCAAATATGTACATTTTCTACCCCATTAAAGGCTTTTTTCTCATTATGTAGTTAATAACAAAATACATACTACATGTTTTTGGCTGTGAAAAGTAGTTTGTTGTCAGCGATTCTCCTTTTGTGAAGTCATGCAGTGTGAAACTCCCTGTCGCCGATCCATCTTGCAGAGTAAACAAAGCAGCGACAAAACGCTAGCCCAGATAGTCATGCAGTGTGAAAACATCTGTGACACGATTATTTTGAAAATCGTGCAGTCTGAACTCGGCATTAGAGTGCACCGTTAATCTGTGACAGTTTAAAATGCTTAAAGCAGGGATGTCAAACTCAATTCCTGGAGGGCTGCAACCCTGTACAGTTTAGTTCCAACCCTAATTAAAAACACCTGATCAAACTAATTAAGTCCTTCAAGCTTGTTTAAAACCTACCAGTAAAGCTGCGGTCACACTAGAGTTTGAGCTTGCGAAATTCTGTTGTGCGGTACTGTGAAAGGGGGCGGGATTAAACAAGAAGATTAGACATTAAAAAAAGCGAGCGATTGCTCCATATTTAAAATTTCTGTCCAGAGAGGTCATGTTTTGATCCTCGATTCGTCTCACGCAGTCAAGTGATGCGAAACTTGACACATGACCTTGCATTTCTGGTCTTGACGCATTCGTGTGCGTATAAATGGAAGTCTATGGGGAGAAAAGCCCAGTGTGACCGCAGCTTTAGTGTGTTGAAGCAGGGTTGGAACTAAACTGTGCAGGGCTGCGGCCCTCCAGGAGTTGACTTTGAAATCCCTGTCTTAAAGGGATGGTTCATACAAAAATCTGTACCTCCAGTCCTATATATAGTTAATGTTAGAACAGAAAAGCAGGCATTGAGGCATCTTGACACCACATTATTTTAAAAGTGGCCACATCTGGCAAGCTCTAAAAAGAACAACACTTTTTTTTCTTCTTTTTTTAATCCAGGTGAGGTAAAATCTCTGGTGAGCACGGAGAAGAGGATTGCCGGTCGACGTCTGGGCTTTGTGAACGATCTAGATGTGACTCAGGATGGGAAAAAGGTGTACTTCACAGACTCCAGCAGCAGGTGGCAGCGCAGAGACTTCATGCACCTGATCATGGAGGCCACAGCAGATGGACGGTAACTGGGTCATGACCAATTCCTGTGCATTTCAGGGCTTTTTGCACTTTTGTTGTGCATTTTGGCATCTGATTGTTTTTTTTTTTATTGGAAATGCTGTGATAGTAGAGCGTCTAATGTTTCTCGTGTGGTTGTTTCAGAGTGCTTGAGTATGACACAGAGACTAAGGAAGTTAATGTGATGATGGAGAACCTCAGGTTTCCTAACGGCATCCAGCTCTTCCCTGATGAGGAGTCTGTTCTGGTGGCTGAAACCACAATGGCAAGAATCAAGAGGTGATGCTGCTCGCTAGTGTTTACATGCAGTTGAATCAGAATTATTAGCCCCCCTGTATATTTTTTTTTTCTTAGTTTCTGTTTAAGGGATGAAAGTTTTTTTTTAACACATTTCTAAACACAATAGTTTTAATAACTCATTTATAATAACTGATTTATTTTATCTTTGCCATGATGACAGTGCATAATCATTTACTAGATATTTTTAAGATACTAGTATTCAGCTTAAAGTAACATTTAAAGGCTTAATTAGGTTAATTAGGCAAGTTAGGGTAATTAGACAAGTCATTGTATGCAATGGTTTGTTTTGTAGACAATCGAAAGAAAATATTGCATAAGGTGGCTAATAATTTTGACATTTAATGTTTTTTTAAAAAATTCAAAGTGATTATATTCAAGCCTAAATATACAAATAATGCTTTCTCCAGAAGAAGAAAAAATATAGTAAATACTGTGGAAAAATTCCTCGCATTATTAAACATCATTTGGGAAATATTTGAAAAAAAAAAAAAAATAATAATAATTGGAAGGCTAATTATTTTGGCTTTAAATGTACAGTTGATTTGGTTAACCATTTTTTAAAGGTTTGACTCCAGGTGAAAATAAAAGTGTACACTAAAATATAACGAAATACAATTAAGTACATTTGAAGTACAATCTTATTTTTGTACTAAATAAAGTTAAAAATATATATACTGCAAATACACTACCTGACAAAAGTCTTGTCGCCTATCCAAGTTTTGGGAAAAACAAATAATAACTTGACTTCTAGTTGATCATTTGTTATCAGAAGTGGCTTATATGAAAGGCAACGGCCTCTAGATTACGCTTATTTTACCAAAATAAAATATGATCATGCCTTGATTTTGATTTTCTTGATTTTTGTCTGACTTTGCTTAGACAAAAGTCTTGTCACTTAACAGCAATAATGTACAGTATAGAATATAAAGTCATGGTGCAGTGGAAACAGAATGAACAGTGGCGGCTGGTGTTAAAAAATGTGAGGGGGGCGCATTTTAAAAGCCATTAAAAGCCATTTTTCAGGTGATGTACCAAAAAACTAAATTGACTAAAGCATACAATAAATGCATCACAAATCAGTTCATTTAGTTCAATTTGGGTTTATCAGTAATGAAGTAATCAAGATAATCAGTAAACACACACACACACACACACACACACACATAAATGTTGCCTAATCACTGGCAGCACTACTTAAAAAATCATTTTGCTCTTCTTTCTTTCTGGCTTGCAAATTTCTTAATGAGCTTTTGGTTAAAGTCAGTCATCTCAGTCACCAGTCTCTTCTCTATTGACAGCATGGCCAATGCATTCAGCCTCTCTTGCGTCATGCTGTTTGAAACAGCAAACACGGAAATAGTAAAAGGCATGACTTACATCTCAACTTACCAGCCAACTCCGTTTGTCATGACAAGTGCTGGAAAAGCCCCGAATATACGCCCGCTCGCGATCACTTGACTACTGGTAAATTTGTTTTCATTAGTTTTGCAAGGAAGGTCGATCTGGTCCAAGCTCCTTGATTATTATTATTTTTTTCTTCATCCAAACGCCTTGTGAACGGATATCTTTGCAAAGATACAACAGAATTTTCCTTCATCTTGCACTTGCTTTCACTAAAGGTCAGCACAGCTAACTGACGAGCTGCTGCTGAGTGAACGGTGTAAGTGAGAATGGTCCAATCACATAAGGCCAATCATATAAAAACAAATTTGATTCGTTCTAACAAAAAAATGGGAGGGTTCGGGACACAGAGCGCTGCGCCCCAAAGACAATTTAAAAACGGCCAATTAGAGCTTATCGTTGTATCACATGCTTTGCAAAAGTTCGTGTACCCACATAGACACCCATTAGTCCGGCACCCCGTACACACATGAAAAAATATCGTTCATACATTTTTTTTTCAATAAATGTTAGTATGACTACAATAAATGTTAGAATGTTATAATTAAATCCGTTGATTTTGTTAATATTTGTGATAATAAACATTAACATATTAAAGGAGTCTAACTTGACGGGGGCCCCAGCGCCCTCTATTGACCAGCTGCCACTGAGAATGAATATTGTGTTTGACTCCCATGAGCTCGAAGGACTGCATCCACACATCCCTGCAATGACTCAGATAACTTATTAATGAAGTCATCTGAAATGGCAAAGAAAGTGTTCTTGCAGGACTCCCAGAGTTCGTCAAGATCCTTTGAATTTATCTCCAATACCTTCATCTTGCCTCAGACATGCTCAATAATGTTCATGTCTGGTGACTGGGCTGGTCAATCCTGGAGCACCTTGACCTTCTTTGCTTTCAGGAACTTTGATGTGGAGGCTGAAGTATGAGAAGGAGCGCTATTCTGCTGAAGAATTTGCCCTCTCCTGTGGTTTGTAATGTAATGGGCAGCACAAATGTCTTGATACCTCAGGCTGCTGATGTTGCCATCCACTCCGCAGATCTTTTGCACGCCCCTATACTAAATGTAACCCTAAACCATGATTTATCATACACCAAACTTGACTGATTTCTATGAGAATCTTGGGTCCATGCTGGTTCCAGTAGGTCTTCTGCAGTATTTGTGATGATTGGGATGCAGATCAACAGATGATTCATCGCAAAAATCTGCCTTCTGCCACTTTTCCAAATGATCAACTAGAAGTCAAGTTATTATTTGTTGGTCTTACAACTGGGATCGACCACAAGACTTTTGTCAGGTAGTGTAAGTGTATTTATACACGTACACACTAATCTGCTGTTTTACTCCATAGAACTCCATATAAAAACATTTTTGCACAGGCCTATCTAAAGGGTTAATACTGCCAACTGATGATCAACCATAAAAGTTACAAATTGCCCCTCTTCCCAACAGGGAAAACCACCAACAAACAAGAATGCATGATTATATGCTGTCATGGCTTTGCAATCAAAAATGTCATTATAATGGAAGTCAATGGGGCAAAAACAGCAACAAATATAATGATAGGGTTGTAAATTTGAACAACACACAAGGGTTAAACACTGTTCTACCTTCAGGCTGATTCATTATAAGGTCAGTTTAAACACATCAGTCCTGCCCTGTCACATGGTTATTGGCTCTCACAGCTCACACCTCTCTTGATTTGTGTATTGCTCATTCGGTGCTGCTGGAGGCACAGGCTGTTCTCTACCTGGACACACGATGATCCAAGGCTACAGGCTTCTTCATTAAGCGTCCTGTGTGCAGAGATGCATAGCGTGTTTCTCTGAAGCTAATGTGCTCTCAGTGCTGTGGACACTTTATTATTTATGCACCTTCACCTTGTGCGCTGGTGATCTGGGATGCTCTGGTTGAATCGGTAAAAGTGATGCTGGGGAAACATGACTCTTAAGGACAGGCACTGCATGCTTTTTCATGCACTTGTCAGTTTTTTTTTTTATTCTTCGCTTTTCGTTTGCGATTATCGTCAGCGTTTTTCCCAGATGTTTTTCCGGATTCAAACCCAAGCGATTTTCACAGGCGTCGAGCAGAAGAGTATGCAAAATCACTCCTTGACGTTAGATGGCGCTACACAACTTTAAGCTTCTGACACCCGCATGTAACTCAGAAGAAGAAGAAGACAAAGTTGACACGCTTGTTGTTATGGATGGTTCAAGTAGCAGCTCTTGCGATGAAGAAATGATTGTTGTTCACCAGTGCAATAAGCAGCTCCACGTTCATATCGCCTCTAGGCATCTTCTTCAATGTACGCTCGCATTGACAGTTTTGCACTTGAGCGCCTCCAAGTGCTGTTTACTGTAACTTCAGCAGCTCTGTGCACGTGAACAAAAGTGCCAATCTAATTGGTGGAGAAGGTTTTGACGCGCACGAGCATGAGGCGTTTTTTTTAAATGAGGCTTTTGCGCCTGCCGTTTTGCGCGTTGGTGTCAGTGTTGCCAGATTGGGCGGTTTTGAATCCAAGTTTGCGGTTAAAAAATAACATAGACGGGTAGTGGATATTTGGGCGGTATTGTAAAGGTACGCCCGCCTGCCCGCAATCTCCCGTAACCCCCCTACTATTCGTGAAACTTGGGACCAATCCCCCCACTTTTCGTGAAATATGGGACGGTCCAACCACCCCTCATACATTTTGGAGCGTCCAGCAACCCCCCCAACCAACCCCCCCCCCCCCCCCCCCCCCCCCCCCACACACACACACACACACAAACTTTTCGTAAAATCGAGGTTGTTGGGCGGGTGTTTTTGCACTTCGGCGGGTTTTTGGGCTGGAAAAAGTCAGTTACATCTGGCAACACTGGTTGGTGTGCACAATCACATTGGCGTCCTTTATTTAGTCACGAGGCGTTAAACGTTGCCAGAAAACGCGAGCAAACGACGTCTCCGTGTGCTCGGTTCTTTAATGTAAAGAAAATATCCCAAAAATGTTCTTTTTTCACTATTCTATTTGTTTCTAGAGAGTTTAACAGGGTTCTCACACATCTTGAAAGTACTTGAACTAGAGACATATGGATTCAAGGATCCTTGGACAAACATGGGTCCATGAAATTGCTTGAATTAAATTTGTTTATGGTGTCATTTCAACAATTATACTGTGCTTCTGTCAAAACAGAAAAAAATTAAGATTCTTAATTTTTTAAAAATCCTAAATTTAAATAATTTGATAAATATTTTAGAAACCACATTTAATTATTACCAGTATTGAACTCAACATATTTTAGTAATGGTGCTGTATGTAAGTTTTTGACTCTTCTAAAGCATAAAAACACCATATGTTTGCAGATATTTAGGAAACATGCTAAGTGAACATTCTTTTTTTATCTGAAAAACAATGATTAAGTCAGATATTCTGCTTTAAAAATACGCGTTACATGCCGGAATTAGTCTTTTTTTTTATTTATTTATTTTTTTTTACCTGCCCAATGCCAGTTTAGCCAATTGTAATTCAGCACCCCGGTTGCCTTGCATATTTCATTCACTCATGTTCTAAATGAAGCAACGGCATGTGATTTAAGGAATATTTTCCACATTAAAAGGAGTTTTTTCCTAACCAACACCTGAAATTTATATTTTAGAAACGGCTTCTTTTTCTCGCAGCTGAACAACAGAAAACTGACAATGATCACCTCAGGAACACCTCATGTACTTTATTCAGTGTTAAATGCTAATAATGCAAGTTTGAATGCCATTTTACATGACATTTATTGCCATACTACTGAAAGCAGCAGCAGATAGTTCACCTCAGATCTTGAAAATCAAATAAACCGTTTGAAATTGAAGTTTAGAACTGTGACTCGGTGTAAACCAACACATATCAGTGATTCAGCATCTACATTTAATAATGTTAAAGAGGTTTAATGTGTATTAATTAGATTATAAACCTTGCCATTTCATTGAAGTAGAGTAAGTGCAAATGAAAGAAAAGGATAAAACAAAATCAACTAACCCATTTACCTCCTCCGCTAGAACTACAAAATAAAGCAAAAAGTAAACCTTCAATGTCTGAGACGTCGTATCTTACTCTTTCCAAAGCAAAACCTACAGGTGTGGCACAAATCTGTAAACCTAGTGTGTTTAATTAAAAGAATGGTACACCATATATACTATGTGACTGAGCTTACCTACTCCATCTCCTCCATTCAGAATAATACACAGATACAACATTCACACTCCAGTTCACAACTGAGTTTAAACAAACGTTTCGAGATTTACATGGTAAACTACAGAAGTCCTAAGAGGCCATGCATTAAAATATTTTTTATAACAACTCGTTTTCTTGTGATCTCGACATAACAAAAAGTTGTTATGTCGTGATCACGACTTATTATTTTTTGCTTTTATTTATTTATGTATTTATTATTATTATTATTATAATTATTATTATTATTATTTATTAATATCTGGCAAATGTCTGGCCAGAGAGTCTACACCGGCCCTGCGAACAGGGAGAGAATAGCCCAACTGCAGACACGCATTTGTGCAACACATTAAAGGCGTTCAGAACAGCCATAATATGAGAGCAAACGCTCGTGTTCACGATTAATGTACATTTCTGATTATATTCACGTATTTGATTATATACCATTATTTACAATAATATTCCCTCAACTGTTACCATTTTAAGGCAACTCTATATGGCACTAAATAAGTTGCTGCATGCATGAATTAAATTATGAAGAATGATGAAGGTCCTGCACTTGCTTTGATCCTTTCCGCAAATTATTTACTTATTATTTACTTATTTAATTATTTACTTTAAAGATGCGCCATAGAGTTGCTTTAAAATGGTAAAAGTTGATGCAAATTATTGTAAATAATGATCATATACATGAACATAATCATGAATGTACATTAATCAGGAGCACGAGCGTTTGCTCTAATATTATGGCTGTTCTGAACGCCTTTGATGTGTTGCACGAATGCGCGTCTGCAGTTATTCTCTCCCTGTTCGCAAGGCCGGTGTCCTGACATTTGCCAGATATTAATACTAATACTACTACTCTACTACTACTACTACTAATAATAATAATAATATTAATACATAAATAAATAAATTAAAGCAAAAAAAAATAAGTCGTGATCACGACAAAACAAGAGAGAAAAAATATTTTAATGCATGGCCTCTTAGGACTTCCGTAGTAAACAAAGCACACTAACTAAAGTCAAACAAACAATGGCAGAACAAAGCAAAAAGGGAAAGAAACACACATTTAAAAAAAAAAAATCAAACAAAACTCAAGTTCACACAAAGTGCCGGCTCTCTCGAAACTGATGCAGCGTTTGCTTGTATACTATTCCACCATCCTGCAGCGCAGCGATTGGAGCTCCTCTCAAATTACGTCATCCAATGTCAGTTAGTTTCCCGAAAGTTTGGTGTCTGACACAGCCAACTCGCGTATCCTTTAAACGAAAAACGAAACCGGCAAAAACAGAAACAACAGTCCCCAAACGGTATAACGTCATATGGACGTAACAGTGCTCCATCACAAACTGAGTTTTTTTGTAATATTTAAAACATGTTCAGGCAACATTGTGTCCTAGTAATATAAAAAGGATGTTATATTTTGAGGTTTCTAACAGTTTTTTTTCACTGTGTTTAGTGCTGCGTATTGAATCTTTGCTTTGTTCTCTTCCCAGAGTTCACGTGTCTGGTCTCAATAAAGGAGGAATGGATACATTTATAGAGAACCTGCCGGGTTTTCCAGACAACATTCGGCGCAGTTCTTCAGGTGGATACTGGGTGGCCATGTCTGCTGTGCGGCCAAACCCAGGCTTCTCCATGCTGGACTTCCTTTCTCAAAGACCCTGGCTGAAGAAACTCATCTTTAAGGTGAGCTGTCTCTGTCTACTAAAAGGCCTACTATTTTATCGCCTTTTACAAGATGAAAGATAAGTCTTTGGTGTCTCCAAAATGTGTCTGCAAAGTTTCAGCTCAAAATACCCATCAGATTATTTATTGTACAATGCAGAAAACTCACTTTCTGGACACTCACTCTGAATGATTCGTTTGAATCAGTGAGTTGTTTACAGGAGACTCACTCTAATTAGATAATTTGAATCTGTTAATTGTTTTTCTGGAAACTCATTTAGAATATATCATTTGAATCAGTGAGTTTTTTTTTTTACTCGAGACTCTCTGAGTGGATCATTTGAATTGATCAGGGCCAGACGGAATCTGTGGATGTTTTTTGCTATTTCTGCGGAGAATTTTGGTAAAAATCTGCGGATTTCTGCGGAATTATTTTGGGAGTATCATAACTAAAACCTTAATATGTTAAATAAAAAATAATATCTTTTTAACTTGTATTTAATGTTTAAAATGCAAATCCAATTAGATTAACTGTAAATAGTTAACTTTAAGTAAATAAACAGAATTAATGATGGGCTGAAAATCTGCGGAATTCTGCGCGTGCAGATTCCGTGTGGGCCTATTGATAAGTTATTGAATCACTAATTGCATCATTTAAATCAGTGAGTTGTATATTGGAGACTCACTCTTAATGGATCATTTGAATCAGTGAGTTTTTACTGGAGACTCACTCTTAATGGATCATTTGAATCAGTGAGTTTTTACTGGAGACTCACTCTTAATGGATCATTTGAATCAGTGAGTTTTTACTGGAGACTCACTCTGAATGGATCATTTGAATCAGTGAGTTGTTTACAGGTGACTCAGTCTGAATGGATCATTTGAATCAGTGAGTTTTTTTTTACTGAAGACTCACTCTGAATATATCATTTGAATCAGTGAGTTTTTTTTTTTTACTGGAGACTCTGAGTGGATCATTTAAATTGATGAGTTATTGAATCACTAATTGCATCATTTGAATCAGTGAGTTGTATATTGGAGACTCACTCTTAATGAATCATTTGAATCAGTAAGGTTTTTTACTGGAGATTCACTCAGAATGCATCAGTTAGTTTTTTTTAAACTGGAGATTCTCTCTGAATGGATCATTTGAATCAGTTACTTTTTTAACTGTAGATTCACTCTGAATGGATCATTTGAATCAGTGAGTTTTTTTTTTACTCGAGACTCTGAGTGGATCATTTGAATTGATCAGGGCCAGACGGAATCTGTGGATGTTTTTTGCTATTTCTGCGGAGAATTATGATAAAAATCTGCGAATTTCTGCGGAATTATTTTGGGATTATCATAACTAAAACCTTAATATGTTAAATAAAAAATAATATCTTTTTAACTTGTATTTAATGTTTAAAATGCAAATCCAATTAGATTAACTGTAAATAGTTAACTTTAAGTAAATAAACAGAATTAATGATGGGCTGAAAATCTGCGGAATTCTGCGCGTGCAGATTCCGTGTGGGCCTATTGATGAGTTATTGAATCACTAATTGCATCATTTGAATCAGTGAGTTGTATATTGGAGACTCACTCTTAATGGATCATTTGAATCAGTGAGTTGTTTACAGGTGACTCAGTCTGAATGGATCATTTGAATCAGTGAGTTTTTTTACTGAAGACTCACTCTGAATATATCATTTGAATCAGTGAGTTTTTTTTTTACTGGAGATTCTCTCTGAGTGGATCATTTAAATTGATGAGTTATTGAATCACTAATTGCATCATTTGAATCAGTGAGTTGTATATTGGAGTCTCACTCTTAATGGATCATTTGAATCAGCAAGGTTTTTTACTGGAGATTCACTCTGAATGGATAATTTAAATCAGTTAGTTTTTTTAACTGGAGATTCACTCTGAATAGATCATTTGAATCAGTTAGATTTTTAACTGGAGATTCACTCTGAATGGGTCATTTGAATCAGTTAGATTTTTTTAACTGGAGATTCACTCTGAATGGATCATTTGAATCAGTGAGTTGTTTACAGGAGACTCAGTCAGAATGGATAAATTGAATCAGTAAGGTTTTTTACTGGAGATTCACTCTGAATCATTTAAATCAGTTAGTTTTTTTTTTACTGGAGATTCACTCTGAATAGATAATTTGAATCAGTTAGATTTTTAACTGGAGATTTACTCTGAATGGATCATTTGAATCAGTGAGTTGTTTACAGGAGACTCAGTCTGAATGGATAATTTGAATCAGTTAGTTTTTAACTGGAGATTCACTCAGAATGGATCATTTGAATCAGTTAGTTTTTAGGTGCGTTCGACATGAAGCACAGCTGCAGCCGGTGACCAACGAGATTAGCCGTGCGCAGGCGGGGGCGGAGTTGAAAACGGAGCCGTCAAGCCGGACACTTCGGGGCTCGAAGTTGCTGCTGTCATGATGACCGATCACATGGCGGGATCATTCATTTATTTATTTGTTTATTTATTGCAATAACAACAAAATATTTACAGTACAAATAAACAGAATACAGTCTCTACAAACTATAGTTCATTTTTAAACAAGGGAATTATGAATTAAATTTAAGTAGCTTATATAACAAATGCACGAGAAATAAGTGGAAAATGAGAGAGCACATAATAAGCAAATAAATATCCACAAATAGGCCAATTAAACAAAACAATAAGCACATATTCTTGGAGTTTAAGCATCAGTCTTTGGGCTACTAGATGTTCAATACTGTTCCAGTGCTTGTTTGAATATGCTAAAAAGGGGTTTTCATTTATTTACATTTATAGATATAAAACTTTGCAATATATATTAGTGTAAAGCCCAAAACAAGGTGTTTTGATTAAGTCTTAAACAATGATTATTTTGGATAATAAAAACATTTTTTTAAATTAATCCATAGAGATTGAACAAAAGGACCACAATAACTAAATAGAAAATACCCAGAAAGAGCAGGTACATCAATGTCACTTTTAACATTTCTGCATAAACGGCTTAACAGGAAATAAAATATTTTATAATCATATATTTTTAGATTTAATAAAATATTTTTACTTAATTTAAGAAATCTTTATAGGGGTGTCAGGATCAATGATGATAATTATTTAATTATAAGTCTGTAAGACTTATTTGAGTTAATATTTGGTCATTCACTAAAATGTATAATACAGTAGTCTGTATAAAAAGGCAGAATAAACCTGTTCAAACAATCTAGACATTATGAACAAATTATTTAACAAAAGACGATACTGCAGTAAAATATTTAGTCTTTTAATAAGCATGATGTGTACAAGATAGAGAGGGTATGAACAGTTAATTGTTTGTTTTGAAATTTGTGAATCGGAATTTGTCCAGTGATAAACCCGAAACACAAGTGGTTCTTGTCATGCTGTGAACTCGGCCAATCGTGTAACATCAGTGTCGTCATCGCAGCTCCAGCAGGCGCTCTTCAGGTGCTGCGCGGGCTGAGTCAGTCGTCTGATCTCGGATCGCTGTCGCGGTACTTTAATGCCACATGTGACAGTCACATGGCGTCAGCGCAGCATCAATCCGGCCAAAATTTCTAACTGGCATGCACCGCTTTAAGACAGATTTCGATCGGTCTGCACAACGCTGCATGAAGTCGAACGCACCTTTTAACTAGAGATTCACTCAGTGAATGGATCATTTGAATCAGTTAGTTTTTTAACTGGAGATTCACTCTGAATGGATCATTTGGATCAGTTAGTTTTTAACTGGAGATTCACTCAGAATGGATCATTTGAATCAGTTAGTTTTTAACTGGAGATTCACTCAGTGAATGGATCATTTGAATCAGTTAGTTTTTAACTGGAGATTCACTCAGTGAATGGATCATTTGAATCAGTAGGGTTTTTTACTTAAGATTCACTCTGAACAAATTGTTTGAATCTGTGAGTTTTTTTTTACTGGGGATTCACTCTGAATGGATCCTTTGAATCAGGTAAGTTGTTTACACAACTGTAATAATAAATACTGTTGTAGTTTAATCTTGTTAGTGATTTCTGGATGTTTTTTATGTGTGTTTCAGCTCTTCAGTCAGGACACTCTGTTGAAGTTTGTGCCGCGTTACAGTCTGGTGGTGGAGCTGCAGGGCGACGGGACGTGCGTGCGCAGTTTCCACGATCCTCAGGGCCTGGTTTCGGCCTACAGCAGCGAGGCTCACGAGTACAGCGGACATCTCTACCTGGGCTCCTTCCGCTCGCCATATCTGTGCAAGCTGGATCTAAGCAAAGTGTGAAACTCCACAGATGCTCCGCTTAACCGTGGCTTCCAGACGAACAGATTTTCAAGCAATTAAGGCTGGCATCGCATCAACAAAAACACTTATCAACTTCTTCCAGATTACACTCAACAAATGAACAAACACAGTCCTTTCATTTGATCCCCATATTCTACTTTTAGCTCCAACAGATGCCTAGTTTTTTGTTTTTCATTAATCTGCGTGGGTGATTTTTTTCCTTTTTTAGAGCCGTGTGACGCATAATGAGCTCTCAGACAGGCTGTTTTTAAATCAAAAGACGTGCCATTACTATTTTTGTTTCTCGGTGCAGATTCTGAGCTCGTTTTATCTGCACCGACCTTAATATAGAGCTGCCAACTGGTTTTCTTGAAGATGCTGAACAAGACGGCAGAATAGAGATGTTGTTTGAGGGAAGTGAAAGGACATTTCGGGTTCATTATGAATCTCTGAAATGCACAGCTATAGCTATTTCTGGTTTTAAAAGTGTGGTTATTTTGAATCGAGTGGTTGAAAGTATTAATTCTTCATTATTTGTATATGTTGCCGTGTCACTCTTGCCCGATAAATAATGCTGGCTTTACAGTATTTAGCACACCTTAGTTTTTTCCCCATTCATATTTCTTTAAATGTCCATGAGAATTATCAGCAATAATGTCATTAAAACAGTGGTTCTCAAATGGTGGGTCGCACAGCGGAGAACAACAGTGCTAAATGGAAGTACTGGCATAGGAAGTCAAAATATTACTATATATATTTTTAAATTTTACATTCCAGTAGTTTAAACAGTAAAGCATGAAGATTGGCTGGGTTTGATTCCCATGAAAGGCATGAGTTGTGAAATGGAGACACTGAACATGTAACTTTAAATTAAATCTTCAAACCAAAGTCATGTTGATGTCTAAGATTGTGTTTAAGGTTGATGCTAAATGGATCAAAGGAAAATAGACTGTCTTAAATTATATCTACACAAAAAAACTTACTTTTGCTGCTTGTTCCAACTAATTTCTTAAAATCATCACAATTCTTGAGTTTTTTTTTGGGACAACTTAAATGTTTTATTTTCAATCCACTTAAATTAGGCGAAAACAATCAAGTTAACTTATTCCGTTTGTATTGGGACAACAGGTAAGAAATTGTGTGGAAGGCAGAGATTTTTACAGTGTGTATCTACAGTTGAAGTTAGAATTATTAGCCCTCCTTTGAAATGTTTTTTCTTTTTTAAATATTTCCCAAATGATGTTTAACAGAGCAAGGAAATTTTCACAGTATGATAATATTTTTTCTTCTAGAGAAAGTCTTATTTGTTTTATTTTGGCTAGAATAAAAGCAGTTTTTAATTTTTTAGAAACCATTTTAAGGTCAATATTATTAGCCCCTTTAAGCTACATTTTTTTTTCGATAGTCTACAGAACAAACCATCGTTATACAGTAACTTGCCTAATTACCCTAACCTGCCTAGTTAACTTAATTAACCTAGTTAAGCCTTTAAATGTCACTTTAAGCTGTATAAAAGTGTCTTGAAAAATATCTAGTCAAATATTATACTGTCATCATGGCAAAGATAAAAGAAATCAGTTATTAGAAAAGAGTTATTAAAACTATTATGTTTAGAAATGTGTTGAAAAAAAATCTTCTCTCTGTTAAACAGAAATTGGAGAAAAAAAATAAACAAGTCTAATAATTCTGACTTCAACTGTATATAGATATAACATACGCATAACTAAAGGGCAGTTTACACTGACTGTATCTAAAAATAAAACTTGTTTTATGTTTTTGATCATTTGTTTACATTCCAACAGCATTTTCAGGACCTTTTTGAAATCAGTAACTTCATAATCTGTGTAAATCACAAAAACGTGAAAGAAAAAAGAGAAAGATATTCATGTGCGAGTGCAAAAAACCTAAAGAAAAACAGTGGACTACAGAAGCATATAAGTGAATTTTCACAAACTAAAGCTGCGGTCACACTAGAGTTTGAGCATGCAAAATTCTGCCGTACGGCGCTGCGAAAGGAGGCAGTATTAAACAAGATGAGTAGACATTTAAAAAGCGAGCGATTGCTCCATGTTTTAAATTTCTATCCAGAAAGGTCATGTTTTGATCCTCGATTCGTCCCACGCAGTCAAGTGATGCGATTTCACAGGTCAGAATTCACCAAGCTTGAACTTTGCACCGCAGCGACCTGCGAAACTCGACGCATGACCTTGCGTTTCCGGTCTGACTCATTCGTATGAATGGAAGTCTATGGGGAGAAAAGTCCAGTGTGACCGCAGCTTAATTTCGAGAGGAGCACGTGATATGATTGACCACAGCTGGTCTCTCATCTACAATCATTAGTTAGCCAATCAGATTAATCCAAACTCACTATAAGTAGCCTAGCAAAAATTACTCCCTTATCTTCGTTTTCCGAAGAAACCCCCCATCCACCCCATCTCCCCTTTACCAAGGGGAGCTCTCGAGAACTACCTGATCTCGTACCCCCTTACATGCTCAATCGACCAGGCGGGAGCCCTGGGCTCAATTATCTCCGAGCTCAGGGTTCTCTCCCGGGACAGGATGCCAAACCTGCTAACATTTGTCAAACAATATCTAAGTGTGAACTCTTGAATTGTACTTTATACAGAGAATATCACCAAAAACTTGCACTTTCAAACCCGTTCACAAATGCCAAAAAGCTTTTAGATAATCGTGTTGTAGAGTATACATGCTCCTAGGTACATTGTAAATGTGTTAACATACAAGCATACTGTACATGTACATAAAAAAGTCAACTTTTAAGATTCCTCGTTTTATGGATTTATTACTAACAGTTTTCATTTTATTGAGTAATCTACTGCTGAATATTTATTGCAAAATCGAAGCGTTGATGTTTACCAACACTGTAAAAAAAGCAGGGTTCCATACAATTCATTAATGTTGTCCCAACACAAATCGATTACAGTAGGCAAGTTTATTTATATAGCACATTTCATACACAGTGGCAATTCAAAGTGCTTTACATAAACAGGAATAAAAGAGACACGTATAAGAAAATAAAAACTAATAATAAAAGTGACTAAAATGTGTTATAAACAGGTTATAAAAGAATGAAAAAGAAATGAAAGACAATAGTGTGAATGTGGGATGCAGCACAGTGCTCATTCAGTAAAGGCACAGCTAAACAGATGTGTTTTCAGTCTTGATTTGAACTTTAATGTTGGAGCACATCTGATCATTTCTGGAAGCTGATTCCAGCAGTAAGGGGCGTAGAAGTTGAATTCACTCTGATTTGACTGAACTCTTGGAATTTCTAGTTTAGTGATTTTATAGACAAGTAATGATGCGTTAAAGTCTATTCTGAATGTAACTGGGAGCCAGTGTAAAGACCTGAGGTGTGATGTGCTCTGATTTTCTGGTTCTGGTCAGAATTCTGGCCGCATCGTTCTAGATGAGCTGCAACTGTCTGACTGTCTTTTTGGGAAGGCCAGTGAGGAGTGCATTACAGTAATCCATCCTGCTGCTGATAAAAGCATGAACAAGTTTCTCTAAGTCCTCACTGGAAACAAAGCATCTAATTCTTGCTATGCTTTTGATATGGTAGTATGCTGATTTACTTACTCCTTTGACTTGACTACTGAAACTCAGATCCGACTCCAGAATCACACCAAGATTCTTGACCTTATTTTTTGTTGTTTAAGCACTAGAGCCAAGGTACGCATTCACCTTGAGAACCTCATCTCTCTTAACTTAAAAGTTAACTTCAACATATTTAAGTGGATTGAACATAAAGCAATTAAGTTGGAAAAAAAAGTCAAGAATTGTGTTTGTTAATTTTAAGTGAAGTTTCACAAACCAATTTCGATAGGAGCAGGTGACATCATGCGGCTGATCTCATTTGTAATCATTAGTAAGGCAATCGGATCATTCCAAACTCACTATAAGTATCCTGACCAGCATTACTCTCTTATCTTCATTTTTTTTGAAGAATCCCTCATCTCCTCCTTTACCAGGGTAAGCTCTCGAGAACTACCTGATCTCGTACCCCCTTACATGCTCATTGACCAGGCGGGAGCCCTGGGCTCAATTATCTCCGAGCTCAGAGTTCTCTCCCAGGTAAACCTCCTAATAGCGTCAAGAAATAGACAAGTGTGCACTCTTGAAATAAGTAGTCTGAACACATTTCAGTAGACTTTTTTTTCTGTTTTTTTGTTTGCATAGAATAAAAATGCCATGTTTTTTTTTTTTTTTTTCAGACATGTTTATATTAATTTTTAGACATCAGAAGAGTTAGAAAATCCATATTTGATGGAACAACCCTGACTTTCAGTCACAATACATTAAAACATGAAGAGTTCAGAAACAAAAAGCTCTAAGTGCCATCAGAAATTTTCTTCTAAAATGAGCATTTTTCCTCAGCGTCCTATTTTGTTGTTGTTGAGATATTTTACTCGAAGTGCAGTTAAGAGAACCTAATATTTGCCTTAAAAGTGAAATTAATAAACCTACATACATGAGACAGAAAAACACCAAAATGTCAGGCACTTAAGAGTTTTTTGTACATATGAACTCTTCAGTTGTTATTCTAATAAATTGACACATCATGAATGTTAATGAGATTTTATGCATGCTTATTACAACTGTTATTAAGTGTCATTCATTTAGTTATGTCATTTTAAATCCAAAGATGTTTCTTATGACAACTTGACAAACAAATGCACCACAACCAGGCCCCGTTTCAGAAAGGAGGTTAAGTGAAAACTCAGAGTATGTTAACCCTGAAATGAGAGAAACTCCGGGTTTTCCATTTTAAAATGGCAGGTTTGTCAAACTGGAGAAAGCAGGGTAAGTCAAGCCTGTTTCTGAAAGAGATGTAACTTTTACTCAAGAGTCAGTTACCGTGGTAACTTACTCTGTAAACCTAACCTGGTCAGGAGCAGGGTTTATTCTCTAAACTCTGAGTTTCTGTCTGTCTCCTCCCCTTTTTTTAAAGACGAAGCCTTAGCCTTACATTTCCACCCACCTGTTTTTATGCGCATTTTGGATATGGATGCACATAACTTTTGAAAAAGGCATAAAAAAACATTGGAGCATAACTGAGTTGGATAAATTTTATTCAATAAGAAAAGATGCCCATAAACTACGATGGAAACACTTTTACCAAACAAATTCCAGTATGCGCATTAAAAAAGGTTTGTTAGGAGAGTTAATGTGATGATAAAAATGTGTGTGAATAGACAAACCAGCAGGCTGAGCACATTGTAAAACATCTGAAATGTTGTTTTGGTCATTCTAAAATGCCTTAACCGTTTTAGTGTTATTATATTATTAATGATTTCCAGAGCATCTGGAATGTGTCAAGAGCGTCTGTTCTCCACGTCTCATGGCTTTAAACGCCACACCATAGTGTCAGTGTGTGTCAGCATTGTCTTCTGAGGTGAAAGTCATTTATTAAATGAAGAAAAGATTCACGCAGCTTCTTCTACTGCAGTAAATTCTGTTTTGCTGTTGATATTTGGCATCAGTTAATCAGGAAGTGACGATTTTGTTCTCTTTGACTGGTTGGATGGAAGCGCTGCTTTATTCGCACATCTTTTATGCGATAATTCAGTTTTGCACATAAATGTAATTAGCATTTTTGGATGGAAACAAAGCTATTGTCTACATTTCAGTCACACAAAGAACAAAGTCACGTACGAGAATGGCTTGTCCTTTTTTAATAAATAATTAGCTTAAATTCACTGACCTTCGACACGGACATGTACTGCAACTAGATTAATGGGATTATTACTCATTCTAAAAACTATTTTTTAGTTCTGCTTACGTTCTAAATGTCATCTCAACCTCCACTTGATCAATAATAAAGGCAGACACACACAAGTGCACTTTTACATCTATTTAAAAACTCAGTTTTAGAAATGTTATCTTAAACTGATCAACGTGCGTAAAATTGGGAACCTTAAATTAAACATTTCCACTAAACATTAGGTTAAGGTTATCTGCATTCTTGTTTTGTCAGATTTGTTGTAGAAACTATGCAGTAGCTTATTTTATGTAATTTAATGCAATTACACATGAAATAACTACAAAATTACAGCCAATTCCCCACTTTTTCAAGTGTAAATTTAATAAACGTCACACATTATTTTATTATACTTAAATACTTTAAATGTAAACTTGCGCATTAACTTGAGCTGCTGTGTTTTCTGATGCTAAGTGTGTCTGTTTCACAGATGCAGTGGTGTTGCTTTTTTAAATATATGCTCATATTTGCTATATCTTTGCATGAGCACATCAACTTCAGCTGGAGAAAGAAATGCTGATCTCCTTTTTTTTTTTTTAGATGTTGCCATGGTCACTCGTAATATCTGTGCTCCATTGATAATGCCTTTTTATAGTCACGGTGAGCGCACTTAACTCTTGAGTTAATCTAAGTTGATTGACCCAACTCAGATCAGCTATTCTGAAGCCGAAAACTCTGAGTTTTTAATCTCTCGGGTAGAGTTGGTTGAACCTCCTTACTGAAACAGGCTCCCCCACTCTTCATCTTTGTCAACTTGACATTACTTAGACAACATAACTTGTCATAAATCTATCATGCACATCGTAAGGCATTATAATTGTGTCATGAATATTTGTTCTGATCAAGTTTTCAGTGGAACTAATCGTCTTACCCCCGGTTTCACAAACAAGGTTTAAGGCTAGTCTTGGATTAAATTGCATGTTTGAGCCGTCTCAACTGAAAATAACTTGCAGTGAGATGTCTTAAAATACATCAGTGTCATTTTTTGTGTACAGGTGCACACCAGTAATGTATTTTTCTAAGGCTGATTTTATAAATGTGGCTTAAATGGCCTAATTTAACTAAGGTCTAGTTCTGGCTTAAGCTAAACACTGTTTGTGAAACTGGGCCTTAATGTCTAATTAATGTCTTATTAAAAGTGTCATAACTCATCATTAATCATTAATATTTAATGACAAATTCAGCCTGTACCACTGTAGTCGAGGTCAAAAAAAATATTAATGACACTGTTATAAAATTCATGACACACTTATAATGGCTTCATAACGATCATGTTTATGACAGATTTATGACAGTGATATTGATAGTCAAGTTGTTATGACAAAAACAGGTTGTGATGCATTTAAGTCAAGTTGTCATAACAAACAATGGTATCTGTGCATTTAAAATGCCATAACTGAGCGAATGACACTTAACGACTCATTAACATTCGTCACATGTAAAAGTGTGACCCCTTCAAATAAAGTGTTACCAAAAATATCTTCAGTTTACTCAAACCTACACCTAATCATCTTTTACATGAGAATATTTTTAGGTTAATGCGTCTGAAATCTGCTTTCTGAGGTAAACCCAGTTGAGAACCACTGTCCTGTCCAGCTTGTGCTCACCTCATGACCATATATGGACTTCTGAATCTAGGACAAGTACAGTATGTTATACACACTAGAAAATAGATTAAAAACCCAATAAATCAGTTCCTACAAACCCATCATATGCGTTTGTGTATTTCTAGGACCAGTTTACTCATGAGATGCGGAAGGTAAAGATTGAAGCGACGGCTCCTGATCTACTGGAGGTGCGTAAAAACTGCCTCTGAAACACCACTGAATAATTTACACTCAAGCTCAGCGTTTGATCAGCTGAAGGTCACTGGGAGATACTGCACACGATGACCAATCACTGCACTGCGTCTGGTTATATTTGCACACATTTAGCACGGTGTTAAATTAGCATGAGTTTTTTTTAGAGGTATATCCACTGAAAAGGCTTGTCAGAGGTTATCAAAAGAACGACAATTAAAATATTCGGTCATCATCTTCTGCATCCAGGGAATGGACCATACGTCAAAGTGGCAGAAGAAGGTCTGCGAGAGAAAAAGATCAATATAAATACAGTATACAATATAAATTCATTTATATAGGCTTGTCAAGGAAATCAGGAAATGTATATAAATGGAGAGTTGCAGGCCTGATCAACTTCCTGCGGTGCATATTAAAATATTGCACATTAAAAGGTGCAGTATGCAAGTTTGACACCCAGTGGTGAAACTAGGTATTGCACTCCTGGATCTAAACACATTTTCACACAGCTCCTCCTCTGATGAGTCCACACTAGGGTTGGGCGATGTCGACCAATTTGGCATCGTACGATGTCTAATGTGAAACATCGCGATGGACGATGACATTGTCGTCATAGGCGCAGGTGAATTATTTATGAATAATTAATTAATTCATAACGTAGCCTCCCGCTTCAACTACCTGACCCGCATGGTCTTTGTTTTACTCATAACCAAATCATAAATAAATAAAGATAAGTTACACACAAATTACCACCTGTCAATCACTTTTACTGCGGGACTCTGACATGAATAGGCAGAGTGATCTGTGTCGTTATAATGGCGTCAACAAACTTGGTTGGTAAAAAAGGTGCACAACCAACGGTGTCTGAGGTTTTCGCTAAAATTACTAAGTTCAACCGTGAAAGCGAAAGATTGAAGCGGTGTACTGACACGTTATTTGATAGATTCAAAAGACCGCAGCGTCGTTAGATAGTGACAAGATTAATTAAATATCACGTTTAACAAATATAGTGAAATGCGATCCAGCGGTACATCCTTGATAAACTGTCCGACGTGCACTGCTCTCTGTAGCTCAGACGAGCGCATGACAGTGTGGGTGTGGTCACGTGGTGTGCGTTTTTTTTAGCGGAAGGAGGGCCGTTCAGAAATGCTAGATGAAACAACAGTGTGGACGTGGATAATTTTAAAATAACATTTTAGAACGAAAATTAAGACGTTTTAGTGCAAACAGGGCCTGAGGGTCTATTTTTCGCGACCGGGGTTGCGGCGGCCGCGGGGCGGAGGATCGGCAATGCCGGCTCAGCATCGTGATGTCTATCAGTCATCGGCGATGGAATCGTCTGCCGACCCAACCGTAGTCCACACAAGTGCAGGTTGCCAGATTGACAATTGTGTGCCTGACTATCCAGCCTAAAGGCTGATTTTAACCGTTTTCTAACTAACAGCAACAGCACACTATAGAAGAAACATTTTCCATACTGAGTTTTTGTCCTAACCAACACCTCGAATTGATTTTTTAGAAACGGCTTCAATTTCTTGCAGCTGAACAACAGAAAACTGACAATGATCACCTCAGGAACACTTCATGTGCTTTATTCAGTGTTAAAGGTTAATAATGTGAGTCTAAATGCCATTTTACTTGCCATTTATTGCTTGACATTTATAAGCAGCAGCAGATAGTTCACCTCAGATCTTGAATATCAAATAAACCGTTTGAAATTGAACTTCAGTGTTAACCAACACATATCAGTGATTCAGCATCTACATTTAATAATGTTAAAGAGGTTTAATGTGTATTAATTAGATTTTAAACCTTACCATTTCGTTGGAGTGCAGTGAGTGCACTATTCTGTGCTTCTGAAAGGCTGTATAAAAATTTCTGTCTTGTTTCGTCTGGTGTAAACAGCCAAATGGCGCATCACTGCAAATCTCATCAGGTAGCGTGTTATAATGTGACACAGGGTTATAATGTAACCTGCTCACCTAATGTTTACGTTCGTAATATTTAGATCATTTGCTAAATAATAACCTCATGTGGAACTCTGAATTTGCATCTCATTTCAGAGTCTGCTACTGTCCACCGGAGGTTTCATTTCGGTCACGGACGCATGCTTTAAGAGCCTTCCTGAATGAATGAAATGCGCTGTTTTCCACAAAAGGCAAACAGGGGTGCTGAAATATAATTGGCTAAACTGGCAGTGGGCGGGTTAAATGACCAAAACAAAGACAGACTTTCCGATATGTAACGCACATTTTCAAAGCAAAATATCTGACTTCAGCATTGTTTTTCAGATAAATAAGAATGTTCACTTAGCATGTTTCTTAAATATCTGCAAACATATTATGGTATTTTATGCTTTAGAAGAGCCAAAAACTTAAATACAGCATCTTTAAATATTTCTAATGTGGATTTGACGTAAGTGACACAAAAGGCTATTTGAATTCATTCACACTCAAATTGTGATTTAAATACATATACATGGTTTTGAAATATCTAATTTGATAAATTTTTAAAGTAAATATAGCTAATATTTTTGGTGTATTTTAACAAAACAGTTTTATTAACCATTTATGTCCTTTAAAATAAGAGTGTGTTCACTCAGGCAACGCAGTGGCGCAGTAGGTAGTGCTGTTGCCTCACAGCAAGAACGTCGCTGGGTCGCAGGTTCGAACCTCGGCTGGGCTGGGTCAGTTGGCGTTTCTGTGTGGAGTTTGCATGTTCTCCCTGCGTTCGCGTGGGTTTCCTCCGGGTGCTCCGGTTTCCCCCACAGTCCAAAGACATGCAGTACAGGTGAATTGGGTAAGCTAAATTGTCCGTAGTGTATGATTGTGAATGTGTGTGTGGAAGTTCCCAGAGATGGGTTGCGGCTGGAAGGGCATCCGCTGCGTAAAATCGTGCTGGATAAGTTGGCGGTTCAATACGCTGTGGCGACCCCGCAAGGGACAAAGCCGACAAGAAAATGAATGAATGAATGAATGTGTTCACTCAACATCTTTAGGAATAGAAGGATAATACATTTAAATTATTGCAAAAAAAAAAAAAAACACCTCAATCCAATAGAGCAGATGTGGGCAAACTACGGCCCGTGGGCCATATGCGGCCCGCTAAACTCTTTCATCCGGCCCGCAAGGGAGTTTTTAAAATGCTGGTTTTGAGTAACGGTTTGGTTTCAGAACTAGTAAATTAATGATGCAATACAAGTGAACGCCATTTGATGGCAGTATTGCATGCAGTACAGTTAGCGCAACCAGTACAATTAGAACACACTCTCGGATATTAAAATACACTCGACCGTTAATGACTGAAAATGAGAAAAAAAAAAAAAAGAAAAAGAAAAATGGACTCTGAATGTCATGTGTTAAGGAAGACTGGACAACAAAACCAATATCGGACAGAAAGCGGCATGTCTAATATGCCAAGAAAGTATTGCTGTTTTTAAAGACTACAACCTAAGTCGGCATTTTTCACGCAAACATTCAAATTATTTTTAATGTGTTAATATGAGAATTTTCCTATCAGACAAAATCTTTTCTATTCTCCACTGTAAAAATTATTACATTATTATTCTTATTCTTATATTTTATAAGGCATTATTTTATTGTTTTATGATGATTGATAAGTAAATATAAATAGCAGTGCAAATTAATTTCACTTGTAAATTTGACTCAATAATAAATATTAAAAAAAATGTGTGTTAATGTGAAACGTTTCTGTCCGATATTACATGTTCCATGCATACTGCCACTATAAATAAAAGTTATTTTTTTGAAGGATTTGACATGTGGCCCTTCACTTGGTTTGCAAAACTTGATGTGGCCCTCGGGTCTAAAAAGTTTGCCCACCACTGCAATAGAGCATCTTTGGGATGTGGTGAAATGGGAGATTCGCATCATGGACGTGCAGCCGACAAATCTGCAGCAACTGCGTGATGCTATCATGTCAATATGGACCAAAATCTCAGAGGAATATTTCCAGTACCTTGTTTAATTTATGCCACGAAGGATTAAGGCAGTTCTGAAGGCGAAAGGCGGTCCAACCCAGTACTAGTAAGGTGTACCTAATAAAGTGGCCAGTAAGTATATCATTAATATACAGTAGGTCAAATTATATTGTCGTACTTTAGTTCCATCCATACATTTCTAAAAACATAAGAACTTAAAAAAAACATTCCTTTTGGTGTGACATTATTTGCTAGTTTAAATTAACAATTTCACTGAAAACTTTCACTATTAAAAGTATTTTTGTCTCGGAATTTTTAAATTTAAAACTTGTTTGGAACCAATATATAATGAAGTATTTTTGTCCTTTGTCGTGACACCCCAATGTTTAACAAGTCATCGAGGGATGTGTGGGAACCCTGTACATAATTTCTCATACATGTAATGATTTTTATATCCCCTACTTCTAAACCTAATCCCCACAGGAAACAACCTTCATATTTTACATTGTCAGAATACTTCATACTGTGTGATTTAGGAGCCGCGCAGACCAAAAAATGTGTTTAAAATTGCAACACTAATGGGTACATTTGGTCCCCACAATGTAAATGCAAGGTACACACAGACACACACCTGTCGCAGCAGACTGTCTGTCTGGAAGGGACAGTTGATCAGATCCTCATTGTGGCTCATCTTCCTGCACACAGTCCGGGAAATCTCCACTTCCAGAATATAGCGGACGCCTTTGACTATCTGCACAGGAGGACATTCATATTAGAACACTGTGATTGTTTTTACACACACACACGCACACACAGTGGAACAAATGTATATCTGACGCTGCACCTGTCTCTTTGCACAATCAACAGCTGATGCTTTGAAGAGGAAAGCGTCATTGGATTTATTGTTAAAAGAGTAAGTTCCAGTCAGGACGGCCTTCTTCACCCCGGTGTCATTCTTACTGACGTTCTGCAGAGCTCCTGGGATCGGCCTGCTGAAGACTCGGTGGACTCCACCTTTCTCTGTAGTCAAAACAACTCACATCTGTCATTTTCAGCTTAGATCTTGACAGACAGCAAAGAGCACATAAATAAAGGTAAACGATCAGATCAGGGCCGGAAATTAAAGAGGTCATGGATTGAGAACTCTACTTTTACTTCTGTTATATAAAAGGCCGTCATACTAAAAGAATATCATGTACATTTCTGAGCTGAAATTATCCTCGCTACTGAAATAAAAGCTGCTATTGAGAGCAGGCCTAGAAAAATGGCAGATCCTGGAGTGTCTATATGTGTGTAGGTTAAACACCACCTACACTCATTTCTGCATGACTGAAGCACAGATGAGGAATAAACATGTTTAAAAAAAATAAAAATAAAAATCACATTCAATTTACAATATTTTTTTAAACAAATCAACACAGGCTCATTGGAAAAACACTTAATCACAGTACGTTTGCAGTTTGTAGACAACAACTCTTGTTTCCTTTTCATATTAATGCCATCTAATGCCAATGATTTCTTTAGCCATCTTAGTGGGAGATGGCTATAGAAATCTATTGGCTTTAGTTTTGCTGGTGGTTTTTCCGCACACAAAAATGTACAATTCAGATAGCTATTGTTTAAAACAAGATTCAAAATAAAGTAAATGCTCTTTAAATCAGCTACAGTGCATCCGGAAAGTATTCATAGCTCTTCACTTTTTTCACATTTTTTCTGTTAAAGCTTTATTCCAAAATGGATTAAACTCATTTATTTCCTCAAAATTCTGCACACAATACCCCAAAATAACAATGTGAAAAGATTTTTTGAAATTGTTGCAAATTTATTAAAAAATAATAAACCTGAAAATCACATGTACTTCAGTATTCACAGCCTTCGCTCAATACTTTGTTGATGCACCTTTGGCAGCAATTACAGCCTAAAGTCTTCTTGAATATGATGCCACAAGCTTGGCACACCTGTCTTTGGGAATTTCTGCCCATTCCTCTTTGCAGTACCTCTCAAGCTCTATGAGGTTGGATGGGAAGCGACGGTGTACAGCCATTTTCAGATCTCTCCAGAGGATATTAGGTCTCAATAGAATTTAGGTCTGGGCTCTGGCTGGGCCACTCAAGGACATTCACCGAGTTGTTGTGAAGCCACTTGATATTTTGGCGGTGTGCTATCTATATATAGAGTTATAGAGTTAAAAAATACTGAGGAAAATCTCCTCTAAAGTTGTCCAAATTAAGTTCTTAGTAATACATAATACTAATTAAATAATTTAGTTTTGATATAGTTATGAATGTAAATTGACAAAATGTCTTAATTGAACATGAACTATACTTAGTTTTCTAATTATTTTTGCCATTAAATAAAAACGGAACATTTTGACCGATACAATTCCCATGGACTTTAAGGGTCACATGCATTATAAGAAAAAGAAAATAATATATATATATATATATATATATATATATATATATATATATATATATATATATATATATATATATATATATATATATATATATATATAAAAATTATAAAAAAAAGAATCTATATTAAAAATAAATACTAAATAAATGATAAAAAAAATACATTAAATAAATAATTAAAAAACTTCTAAAAATAATAAAAATAAAAAATTATAAAAATATTTTAAAAAATACAAATAATTACAATAAAAAATAAATAAATAAAAATAATAAAATAAATTTGAAAATAATCTATAATAAAATAATAAAAATAATAAATTAATTAATTAATTAAATAATAAAAATGAATAAATAATAAAAATATTTAACAAAAAATAATAAAAATAAATAAATTCTAATAATAAAATTTAAAAAACAAATTATAGAAATATTATTAAATATTATTAAAATTACAAAAATAAATGTGAATAAAAAATTATAAAATAAATAAATAAATAAATAAATAAATAATAATAATAATAATAATAAATTCTAAAAATAAAAAGTAATAATAAATGAATAACAAAAATAATAAAATAAATATTAATATAAATAAATTCTACAAATAAATAAATAATAAAAATAAATAATATAAATAAATACATAATATAATTCAATTCATCTTTATTTGTATAGCGCTTATACAATGTAAATTGTGTCAAAGCAGCTTCACATGGAAGATTATAGTGAACTGAAACAGTGTCAGTTCAGTTTTCAGAGATTAAGTTCAATTCAGTTTAGCTCAGTTCAGTGTGGGTTAATAATCACTACTGAGAGTCCAAACACTGAATAGCAAATCCATCAATGCGCAGCTCTACAGATCCCGAACCATGCAAGCCAGTGTAAATGAATAATAAAAATAAAAGATATTACTTACACACACACACACAATAAATGTTGCTCATTGCCCAGTTTTTGCCCGTAAATATACCATAAATTGCCCTATAATGAAATTTGAAAGCATAAATTATCCAGAAATCATCAGCTACTTTAAGTTTTAACAGTGTGTGATGAGTTTTTCATTTTACTATTCCTATAAGAAAATACTTTTCGTTCTAACTTTACTTTTGTGATTGATTGGAGTTTGTTAAAACGAAGCATCAACATAAAAGACACCATGGATGATTCTAACAACTTTGTGAAGAAAAAAAGTCCCACCAGCTAATCAATTTTCAGGAGTAAAATTTTAACCCTTAATAAGCAAAGTAACTTCTGACCCAAAGTGCCATTTAAGTGACAGATAAACAAAACCAAACAAACAGCTCAATCCACAGAAACAGAAGTATGAGAAAAGCTCTTACCGGGTGAACATAAGCCTGCTAAGAAAAGCAAGACGAGTAGCTGATAAGAGCCCCTCATGTTGGTCTGTTGGAGCTCTTGAATCTGCTCTGCAACTTCCTGTTCAGCAACACTTCAACCACCAGCCAGCCGTGTGCTGCATGCAGGCCTCCAGACAGCACACGCTTTTCCCATTGGCCTAGAGCTCCTACATGCACTCCATTGAGCCTCCAAAATGAACACAGGTGAAGTCAGTCCAGTGCTGATTACTGCTGGACAACTATCTCATGTTCCTTTATTGTAAAACATCTAGTAGCTTATTTTTAGCTTAGCTTTGTTTTGATAGCTTCAAATACATGCAGATGTTGAGGATTATGAATATCATATTAGTAGAATGGAGTGAATTTCTCCACAAAGTGAACTGAAAGAGGTTGTGTGTTGGTTGAAAGGCTTTGAAAGATGTTGAGCGAGCTCGTGTGGTTTCCTCCCACATCCGCTGATAAAACGCAATGAGAACATATGCTGATGAATGGTCACCTACTGTCTTTAAATAGCTGAAGAATATGTGCTGAACTTTCAGTAGGAGTGACCACATTTCAGTTGAAGACATTGTGTTAAAATTTTAACTATATAATAAATAAAAATTCTGCGTTTAACACATTTTAGATGACATGGTTTCATTTAAGTAGGTTAAAGTTAATATCAGTAGAAATAAAATTCATTTATTCATTTTCCTTTGGCTTAATCTCTATTTAAGAGGTCGCCATTGCAGAATGAACCGCCAACTATTCCAGCATGTTTCACACAGCAAATGCCCTTCCAGCTGCAACCCAGTACTGGGACAATTCACCTATAGTGCATGTCTTTGGACTGTGGGGGAAACCAGAGCACCCAGAGGAAAACCATGATGAGAACATGCTAACTCCACACAGAAATGCCAACTGACCCAGCCGGGACTCGAACCAGCGACCTTCTTGCTGTGAGGCAACAGTGCTAACCACTGAGTCACTATCCCACCTAAAAAATCTATTATTTCACTTTTAGAATGTTTTTTAGGATACGTTTTGTTTTGTATGTTCAGATACTTGTCCTCTTGTACACATGCAGGTGGGGCTTGACCTAAGCCCTAACCTAAACCTTAATGAATAGTGATCTCAAACACAAATGTAAGAAAAAAGTACACAGCAACCATGTAGTTTTACCTGGATTTTACATTGCATTTATCAATTTTTCTGGAACCGTGCTTCACCAAACTCAAACCCGAGCACCCTGCATCACAAATTTAACACCGTACAAGTGAACTACCGAGCAAACTGATCAAGCCAGAAAGGTTGTCCATAGATAGATAGGTGAGGCAAACATATTCGATTACAAACCATAGACGCCATTAAGTTGCTTTCTGGTAATTATTTCCAAAGAACTGCATCAATAATTCAGTTCAATTCGTCTTTATTTCTATAGCTCTTTTACAACGTAAATTGTGTCAAAGCAGCTTAACATAGAAGTTCTAGTAAATTGAAACTGCGTTGCATGAAAAGGGACAAAAGATGTTGGTGACGTGTAGCCTTTATTTTACGCAGAAACTGCAGTCAAACACTGTACATCGCTGCGGTTTCACAAAATATAGAATGAAGCACATGTTTTCAATGATCCTGTGTCGCAATTTAAATATATTGTTTATAAAAATAAACTTATGTGTATATACACACATCGGCCACTTTAATAGGTACACCTGTCCAACTGCTCGTTCACGCAAATTTCTAATCAGCCAATCACATGGCAGCAACTCATTACATTTAGGCATGTAAACATGGTCAAGACGATCTGCTGCAGTTCAAACCGAGCATCAGAATGGAGAAGAAAGCTGATTGAAGTGACTTTGAACGTGGCATGGCTGTTTGTGCCAGACGAGCTGGTCAGAAACTGCTGATCTACTGGGATTTTCACGCACAACCATCTCTAGGGTTTACGGAGAATGGTCTGAAAAAGAGAAAATATCCAGTGAGCATCAGTTCCTTGTTGATGCCAGAGGTCAGAGAAGAATGGCCAGGGTTTGAGCTGATAGAAAGGCAACAGTAACTCAAATAATCACTCGTTACAACCGAGGTATGCAGAAGAGCATCTCTGAACACACAACACGTCCAACCTTGAAGCGGATGGGCTACAGCAGCAGAAGACCACACCGGGTGCCACTCCTGTCAGCTAAGAACAGGAAACTGAGGCTATAATTCACACAGGCTCACCAAAATAAATTATTCACACAATAGAAGATTGGAAAAACGTTGCCTGGTCTGATGAGCTTCGAATTCTGCTGCAACATTCGGATGGTACTTTCACAATTTGGCATCAACAACATGAAAACATGGATCCATCCTGCCTTGTATCAATGGTTCAGGCTGCTGCTGGTGGTAGTATAACGGTGTGGGGGATATTTTCTTGGCACACTTTAGGCCCATTAGTACCAACTGAGCATCGTTCTTGTAGTTCTTTATATATTGTTTGTAGTTCTTTCATAGATCTTAAAGCAATAGTTCACTCAAAAAAAAAAAATTAACTCACCATTTACTCTCCTTTATGTGGCTTTAAACATTAAAAACATTCATTCATTTTCTTTTCAGCTGAGTCCCTTTAATAATCCGGGGTCGCCACAGCGGAATGAACCGCCATCATTAAAAACATTAAACACAAAAGAAGATATTTTGAAAAATACTGGCTCATGATACACTGATTTCCATAGTAGGAAAATACTTTAAAAGTCAAAGGGGTACCATCAACCAGCATTTCTCAAAATAACTTCTTTTGTGTTCAACCGAAGAAAGAAACTCAAATAGGTTTTGAACAAGTGAAAGGTGAGTAAATAATGACAGAGCTTAAACTTTTGGTGACTTCCAGTGTTGCCAACTTAGCGACTTTGTTGTTATATTTAGCGACTTTCAGACCCCCTAGCGACAAATTCTCAAAAAAGCGACTAGCGACAAATCTAGTCACTTTTCTTTGTGTTACTGGAGATTTTTATAGACTCATTTGTCCATACTCTACTGTCCCTACTCTTCTCAATGAGCTGCGGGTGATGCCGTCGGCCCCTGACAGGCGGCCCAGTCCTCATACAGCAGTCTCTCCCACCTGCAGCCTGACAGCAGTTTACCCCTCTGCGTACCGACAGCAAATAATTTAGCACCGGCAGTGTGAAGGTATTTCCCTTGTACAGTCAAACCGATCTACTTCTCCTTTGTTTTAAATTTAACAGTTTAATTTGACTGTTTATTCTTTTCTTGTTCACAATCACAGATATTTTAAGGGAGAGTTTCGGAACTTGTCTGAGTTTATTACGTCTGAGAGATTACTGCAAATTCACTACACATCTATATTAATATACTGTATTCAAACAGCAATAAATTTAGTTAAATTGACATGTTTACATAAACCATAGTGCAAATATAGATATCACTTTATTCACCATAGGCTGTTAAACAAACAGAAATGGTAGAATGTGCTGACGTCAGTAATATACAAATTGACGCATGACGTAATCTAGCGACTTTTTGGGCATAGCTTAGCGCCTTTTCATTGAAAATAGTTGGCAACAGTGGTGACTTTCACCTGAGGGTTTCCATAGTAACTGTGTATTATTATCCTCTCTTACCTTTAGATTGCTATGGGAAAAATAGCAAATGAAAGTCCCGCCCCCTACTACTCAATATTCTGTTTTAGTTGGAAGTACATCAACATACTGAAATAAAAGTCTCAGCTACTCAGTCCGATTCATGTGGACTTTAATTATGCCAGCTTAAAATATTGGGTGATCTGTCCCTTTAACAAAATCCTATTTGAAGCACGGGTAGCATCACCCTTTAGAGTGACTTTTGACATACTCTTTTCAACGTACTGTTGAACTGGCACAGTAATTCTAATATTACAAGTCATTTTGGACAGATTATATGCACACTAGGAAGCTGGAAATCGGTAGGTGGTGACAAGTGAATCCTATGAATTATCCATTTAAACAATTTAAACACAGTTATTCAGGAAAAACTACCCTGCTGAAAAAAACTGCTTAAACCAGCCTAAGCTGGTTGGCTGGTTTTAGGTGGTCGACCAGCCTGGTTTTAGAGGGGTTTTGGCCATTTCCAGGCTGGTTTACAGCCATTTCCAGCCTGGTTTTAGCTGGTCAGGCTGGAGAATGACCAGCTAAAACCAGCTTGGCCAGCCTGGTTTAAGCTGGACATAGCTGGTTTTGGCTGGGCAACTCCCAGCCTGACCAGCTCAGAACAGGCTGGAAACCAGCCTGGAAATGGCCAAAACCCATCTAAAACCAGGCTGGTCGACCAGCTAAAACAAGCCAACCATCTAGGCTGGTTTAAGCTGGATTTTTCAGCAGGGTAAACGCGGTTGTTTTACGAGTCTTTTTGTTGTTGATAACAAACCTATCTGATATTGCTTTTATTTTACAGTTTATTGAACAACAACCAAACATTGAATAACTTGCATTTTAGAAAGTATCGCTAGTCGTATTTTCTTGTTTCAATATGTAAACTAAAGCTTCCATTATTCACCTGGTTAATGCCTGAAGGAGCTGTTTGCTCTAGTCCAGCAGATGGCGCTGTGTTGTCAGTGCAATATAAGTGTGTATCCTGTTGCTCACGTTTTCTAGAAGCTCTTGTTTTTGACCCTGTGCTGGATATATAAGAGCAACAAGCCACTACACATGTCAGAATTCGTCCTGCAATCACACACAAAAAAAAAAAAGCACATTTAGCTAGCTTTTCAATTCACAAAAGCGAAAATCTTGGCTTTACTTCTCACTCTTCAATTTCCGGAGCTCCTCGGCTGCTCATATCAAGTGTTTACTCTTGTGCTGAGAACATGAAAAGGCGAGTTCCAGTAGTGCCACATCCTTCAATCTTGCCTCCAGAATTGCTTCTCTGCTTTAAGGATTGAAGCCTGTTTTTGCTTGAACAGTGTGGATTCTTTTCATATGACAAAAAAAATCATTGTCACGATCCCCATACCACAACAGCTTCTTTGACATTTCCCAACATGCAAACAATCCATTGTCAATGTCAGTGTTTGTGTGTAAAGTCCACGTGAAATCAAAATTTAGTTTATAGTGCTAGCTCACATTGTTTGTCTTAAGGCGAATAATTAATCAGTGAGTTAATTAATCCGAAAGTTCATTCATTCATTTTCTTTTCGGCTTAGTCCCTATATTAATCTGGGGTTGCCACAGTGGAATGAACCGCCAACTTATCCAGCATATGTTTTACGCAGCGGATGCCCTTCCAGCTGCAACCCATCCCTGACAAACATCCATACACACTCATTCACACACACACTACGGACAATTTTAGCTTACCCAATTCACCTGTACTGCATGTCTTCGGACTTGTGGGGGAAACCGGAGCACCCGGAGGAAACCCACGCGAACAAGGGGAGAACATGCAAACTCCACACAGAAATGCCAAATGACCCAGCCGAAGCTCAAACAAGCGACCTTCTTGCTGTGAGGTGATTGTGCTCCCCACTGCGCCACCGTGATGCCCACATCAGTGCAAGTTAATACGCTTAAAAAAAGTTTGTTTTGGTACTCTTCAATGAAAGTCTGAGCATTCGCGTCCATGTTTGAAGTGCGGGCCATCTGTTGATGTCAACCTGAAGGATTACATAGCAACTGTATTCATGGGGCCCATATTTGTGTCCGATATGGTCACACTCGCAACCACAGCACATTTTGATGAGACTAAATGAAATCAATATTTTGCTAAATAATAAACAAATACTGGTTCTGATGCTTCAGATGATACCTCGAACTGTGTTTTGTTCCTTCAAATTTGTGACGTGTTTGTCTCAACTTTCTTTTTTTGTACATTTTATTCATGGCTTCACTACTGTTTGCCGTGGCCATAAACTTTAAGACATACAGCCTATTACTGGTGATCAGAAAACTCACCCAAAAACAACAGTAGTTAAAGAAAATACATTCTGGAGATCTACTGAACCATAGAGTCTAGTAATAACCTAAAACACCGGTGAAATGTACAGTGCAATCGGAAAGTATTCATAGCTCTTCACTTTTTCCACATCTTTTTATGTTACAGCCTTATTCCATAATGGATTAAATTCATTTATTTCCTCAAAATTCTACACACAATACCCCATAATGACAATGTGAAAAAAGATTTTTTGAAATTGTTGCAAATTTATAAAAAAAATAAAAAACCTGAAAAATCACAAAAATTCCTCTTTGCAGTGCCTCTCAAGCTCTGTCAGGTTGGATGGGACGCGATGATGTACAGCCATTTTCAGATCTCTCCAAAGATGTTTAATGGGATTTAGGTCTGGGCTCTGGCTGGGCCACTCAAGGACATTCATTGAGTTGTTGTGAAGCCACTCCATTGATGTTTTGGCGGTGTGCTTTGGATCATTGTCCTGCTGGAAGATGAACCGTCACCCCAGTCTGAGATCAGGAGCACTCTCAAGCAGGTTTTCATTCAGGATGTCTCTGTACATTGCTGCATTCATCTTTCCCTCTATCCTGACTAGTCTTCCAGTTCCTGCTGCTGAAAAACATCCCCACAGCATGATGCTGCCACCACCATGCTTCACTGTAGGGATGGTATTAGCCTGGTGATGAGCGGTGCCTGGTTTTCTCCAAATGTAACACCTGGGATTCACTCCAAAGAGTCCAATTTTAGTCTCATCAGACCAGAGAATTTAGTTTCTTATGGTCTGAGAGTCCTTCAGATGCCTTTTGGCAAATTCCAGACGGGGAGTGGCTTCAGTCTGGCCACTCTACCATACAGGCCTGATTGGTGGATTGCTGCACAGATGGTTGTCCTTCTGTAAGGTTCTCCTCTCTCCGCAGAAGAATGCTGGAGCTCAGACAGAGTTAACACCGGGTTATTGATCACCCCTGCTGAAAAATCCAGCTTAAACCAGCCTAAGCTGGTTGGCTGGTTTTAGCTGGTTGACCAGCCTGGTTTTAGAGGGGTTTTGGCCATTTCCAGGCTGGTTTCCAGCCATTTCCAGCCTGGTCTTAGCTGGTCAGGCTGGAAAATGACCAGCTTAAACCAGCTAAAACCAGCTTGACCAGCCTGGTTTAAGCTGGACATAGGTGGTTTTGGCTGGTCAAGCTGGTTTTAGCTGGTCAACTCCCAGCCTGACCAGCTAAGACCAGGCTGGAAATGGCTGGAAACCAGCCTGGAAATGGCCAAAACCCCTCTAAAACCAGGCTGGTCGACCAGCTAAAACCAGCCAACCAGCTTATGCTGGTTTAAGCTGGATTTTTCAGCAGGGACCTCCCTGACTAAGGCCCTTCTCCCCCGATCACTCAGTTTAGATGGCCGGCCAGCTCTAGGAAGAGTCCTGGTGGTTTAAAACACCTTCCACTTACAGATGATGGAGGCCACTGTGCTCATTGGAACTTTCAGAGCAGCAGAAATTTTTCTGTAACCTTCCCCAGCCTTGTGCCTCGAGACAATCCTTTCTCTGAGGTCTACAGACAATTCCCTTGTCTTCATGCTTGGTTTGTTCTTTGACATGCACTGTCAACCCTGGGACCTTATATAGACAGGTGTATGCCTTTTCAAATCATGTGCAATCAACTGAATTTACCACAGGTGAACTCCAATGAAGCTGCTGAAACATCTCAAGAATGATCAGTGGAAACAGAATGTACCTGAGCTCAATTTAGAGCCTCACGGCAAATGCTGTGAATACTGATGTACATGTGATTTTTCCGTTTTTTATTTTTTAATAAATTTGCAACAACTTAAAAAACAATTTTTTCACATTGTCATTATGGGGTATTGTGTGTAGAATTTTGAGAAAATAAATTTAATCCATTTTGGAATAAGGCTGCATAAAAAAATGTGGAAAAAGTGAAGCGCTATGAATACTTTCCAGATGCACTGTAAATTATACTGTAGCTCGCATTGTTCGGAGGACAGTTTGCAATGCCCTAAACAGAATCTATGACACCCAAGCAACTGATTTGCAAGGCCAACATTTTAACTTGAAATCTGTTCAATATATGGTGCACACCCATTAAAGCGTAACCAAAGTAACACAAGTTTAATAGCCTTGTCAGAAAAGCATTCAAACTTTACTTTTCTCATTTTTCCCCTATATTTTTTAGGGGGTGGCAATTTATCACTGCATGTCAATAATCCTCAGTGCACTGCTGGATATGTATGTTGTTCTGTGGAAATTGGGAACTCTATCGATTCCTGCAGTATGATGTATGACTAAGTTATTCTAAGAGATGTAGTGCATCATTAATCAGCATGATGTTGGGTGCTGTTCCTCCTGCTGGCCAGACTGACCTCTAGATTAATCTGCCGCTAATGGATTCAACCTGGTGTGCTACAGGAAAACGATTGTCTGTGCGCTACGGCCCATCTGGCTATCGAGATCAAGATGTGAACATGTTTTGGTGTGTGTGTTTGGTGGGAGACAGGTGAACTTTTATAGCAAGGTTATGACAGGGACTGTAGGCTAATGTGGATTTTTACATTAATATGTAGAGCACTGAGGCCACATGGAAATAAAAAGTGTCACATGCCAAGGTCAAGAAGGCAGCAGCTGATCATTAAATGTCTTTCTAAGCAGTAAGTCTCTCAAAAACGAACTCTGGTCTGTTTGGAAGTGTGAGGACTTTTCGTGATTATTATTTCACTAACATGCATAATCCTATTTTGTAATATTAAGGTTCTCCTCAGACTGGGCTGAAGGTTACCTTCCAACAAGACGATGACCATAAGAACACAGCTAAAATAACAAAGGAGTGGCTTCACAACAACTCCATTACTGTTCTTGAATGGCCCAGCCAGAGCCCTGACTTAAACCCAAATGAGCATCTTTGCAGAGACCTAAAAATGGCTGTCAATTAACGTTTACCATCCAACCTCACTGAACTGGAGAGGATCTGCAAGGAGGAATGGCAGAGGGTCCCCAAATCCAGGTGTGTAAAACCTGAAAGCATTTTTGATTACTTGCACTGAGTCTATTACAGCGCTCTGGAAGAATTTTGGCCCACTCATCTTTGCAAATTTGTTGTAATTCAGCCACATTGGAGGTTTTTTTTTTGAGCATGAACCATCTTTTTAAGGTCATGCCACAACATCTCAATTGGATTCAGGTCAGGACTTTGCCTAGGCCACTCCAAAGTCTTCATTTTGTTTTTCTTTTGCCATTCAGAAGCGGACTTGCTGATGCCTTGGATCAATAGCCCCTTTCACACATATAGACTTTTGAAAGAGTTCATGTGTGAACAGGTCCTTTTTAAAAATACTGATAAATTCGTTCCTCCAATTTGTGGCATATATTCAACAAGGTACTGGATTTTGGTCCATATTGACATGATAGCATCACGCAGTTGCTGCAGATTTGTCGGCTGCACATGCATGATGCGAATCTCCCATTACACCACATCCCAAAGGTGCTCTATTGGATTGAGAACTGGTGACTGTGGAGGCCACTTGAGTACAATGAGCTCTTTGTCATGTTCAAGAAACCAGTCTGAGATGATTCACGCTTTATGACATGGTGCGTTATCCTGCAGAAAGCAGCCATCAGAAGATGAGTACACTGTGGTCATAAAGGGATAGATATGGTCAGCAACAATACTCAGGTAGGCTGTGGCATTGACACGATGCCCAATTGGTACTAATGGGCCCAAAGTGTGCCAAGAGAATATCCCCCACACCATTACACCACCACACCAGCCTGAACCATTGATATAAAGCAGCATGGATCCTGCTTTCATGTTCTTGACACCAAATTCTGACCCTACCATCTGAATGTTGCAGCAGAAATCAAGACTCATCAAACCAGGCAACGTTTTTCTAATCTTCTATTGTCTAATTTTGGTGAGACTGTGTGAATTGTAGCCTCAGTTTCCTGTTCTTAGCTGACAGGAGTGGCACCCGGTGTGGTCTTCTGTTGCTGTAGACCATCTGCCCCAAGGTTGGACGTGTTGTGTGTTCAGAGATGCTCTTCTGCATACCTCGGTTGTAACGAGTGGTTATGTGAGTTACTTTTGCCTTTCTGTCAGCTGGAACCAGTCTGGCCATTCTCCTCTGACCTCTGGCGTTAACAAGGCATTTGTGCCAACAGAACTGCCAATCACTGGATATTTTGTCTTCTTCAGACCATTCTCTGTAAACCCTAGAGATGGTTGTGCTTGAAAATCCCAGTAGATCAGCAGTTTCTGAAATACTCAGACCAGCCTGTCTGGCACCAACAACCATGCTACGTTCAAAGTCACTTAAACCACCTTTCTTCCCCATTCTGGTGCTCGGTTTGAATTGCAGCAGATCGTCTTGCCCATGTCTACATGCCTGAATGCATTGAGTTGCTGCCATGTGATAGATAGTTGGACATTCATTCATTCATTTTCTTTTTGGCTTAGTCCCTTTATTAATCCAGGGTCGCCACAGCGAAATGAACCGCCAACTTATCCAGCACACGTTTTACGCAGCGGATGCCCTTCCAGCTGCAACCCATCTCTGGGAAACATCCATACACACTCATTCACACTCATACACTACGGACAATTTAGCTTACCCAATTCACCTGTATGTCTTTGGAATTGTGGGGGAAACCGGAGCACCCGGAGGAAACCCACTAGTACGCAGGGAGAAAATGCAAACTCCACACAAAAACGGCAACTGACCCAGCCGAGGCTCGAACCAATGACCATCTTGCTGTGAGGCGACAGCCCTACCCACTGCGCTACTGCGTCACCGATAGTTGGACAGGTGTATCTAAAAAAAGTGGCCGGTGAGTGTATATCAGTTGTGCATATATATATATAGTTAATATATTTTAATTTGTATTAAATTTCAGCACTTACGAAAATACGAAACGCAATTATGAAATGAAATATAAAAATGTATTTAAGTATGTAAGTAAGAAATCCGGGCAACGCAGTGGCGCAGTAGGTAGTGCTGTTGCCTCACAGCAAGAACGTCGCTGGGTCGCAGGTTTGAACCTCGGCTGGGCTGGGTCAGTTGGCGTTTCTGTGTGGAGTTTGCATGTTCTCCCTGCGTTCGTGTGGGTTTCCTCCGGGTGCTCCGGTTTCCCCCACAGTCCAAAGACATGCAGTACAGGTGAATTGGGTAAGCTAAATTGTTCATAGTGTATGAGTGTGAATGTGTGTGTGGAAGTTCCCAGAGATGGGTTGCGGCTGGAAGGGTGCGTAAAATCGTGCTGGATAAGTTGGCGGTTCATTCCGCTGTGGCGACCCCGCAAGGGACAAAGCCGACAAGAAAATGAATGAATGAATGAAATAAGAAATCCCACACTCCATTCAGGTCATTCCATTTAATATAGCCTTTAAACTCATATACATTAATATAAACACAATTTAGTTTTGCTTAAGTATTGGGATTTTGTGATAAGAAGGCTTTACTAAGGACCTCAGTTGCTGATTGCAGAGGGGGTTTTTATTTCCAGAAATGCTTATGAACAGGGTTTTGAATAAAACTGCGGTAGCAAAAAATTTGGTCTTGATTTTGACTTGATTCAGGAGAAAAAAAGCCTTTCACAGCAGAAAGCAGCTCTGACATATTGTCCCTGCAGGAATGTTTACAGGATGAATAAGATGGATTGTGACAATCATCATATTCAGCACTTGATGCAAATTGCAGACTTGCGTTCAAGTCCTTTGTGTGAACAGATATTAGACACACTCCGAACAATCCCTCCTTCTAGATCTTTGTACAAAAGAGGAAATTCAGTTGAGCATGAAAGGTCGTGTCAAACGTCCCATTGTAGTATTTCCTGTTTGAGTGATGGATGTTTGGCCTTTTCCAAAATGAATGTTAGACCACACCCTGCCATGGACTATAGTTGGTTGGTGATAAGGCCACATCTTGTTTGCACATGTCTATATTTACAAAGCCTTACATGTATATAAATGATGTTTAAGGTTGCATGCACTGGTAGTTTAATATCAAGCATCCCCTAAAAACCTCCACAGTCAACTCACATGAGGTTGTGCAAATCTATAGGGAAGTTAAATCATTATCAATTCTTCAAACGTATATTGCTATGAAATGCTTCTATTAGGGGTTTAAGCGTAGCACTAAAACCCTATTGTAAATGTTAGAAAGTCCAAAGGTCACCATTCTGCCTTTACACTGACCAGGCTGACCAAACAGTAAATCATAGAGATTTTTTGCCAGATAATAGTACCCTCGCCATGGGCGTTGCTAGGCCTATTTTAGGGGGGCTGTAGCCCCCGTATAATTCTACTCAGCCTCCCTAAAATTTTTGCGATTAGCTCATAAACTGTACAGTAAATTACTGCCTTAGTCCTCTTTAAATTTGATATGAAAACAGCGGCAGAATTTGGCTCCTCCCCGTATTTCGTTTTCCATTTGATCAGCAAACCAGAGCAAGAGAACAAGGTGTGTGTTTATCGATAACGTATTATAATATCTGCTTATTTGCTATAGATACACTTGTATCACTTATGTCAATGTCACAGAGGAGCAATCGGGTTTCCAATCTACTGTTTCCTCAGTGCTCACTTCCTCCAGTGAAAATGTAACTCTTAACGAACATTTCACTATTTTTATTTCAGAATGAACTATGAATATAAAGCACATTACAGTGCATGTGGCATTAACTAGTCTATACCGTACAGTCATGCACAGAAAAGATTAAACACAGTGACAGAACCACTTCGTGAATTATTTTAACTGTCAGTGTCACTGTTAGAGATTGAATAAAAACAGCATGTGTTGTCTTGTATTAAAAAATATATATTTATTATTTATTATTATGATTCAGATTGCTAAATGTGTGAATTAGCCTTTAGGTTTAAAAAAATATTTATATTTATGCCATTTAATTAGAAAAGTGGCAGTATTTACTTAATACATGGAAACATTTAATTAATAATATTTATTTCATTAAATATTTATTTAATACACTGTACTACAGTAAACAGGTGTGTTGAGCCTATTTGGCTCATTCAGAACTCAAATTGCTATGCCTGTCTATACAATAGAGTGCTAGTTTAACATACAACCTTGCCATATTAGTCAAACATTTTTAAATGTATTACTAATAAATTATTACTTATAAATGTAATAATAGGTTTATATATATATATATGGCAATGCAGTGGTGCAGTAGGTAGTGCTGTCGCCTCACAGCAAGAAGGTCGCTGGTTCGAGCCTCGGTCAGTTGGCGTTTCTGTGTGCATGTTCTCCCTGCGTTCGCGTGGGTTTCCTCCAGGTGCTCCGGTTTCCCCCACAGTCCAAAGACATGCAGTACAGGTGAATTGGGTAGGCTAAATTTTCCGTTGTGTATGAGTGTGCATGGATTTTTCCCAGAGAGGGGTTGCGGCTGGAAGGGCATCCGCTGTGTAAAACAGGTGCTGGATAAGTTGGCGGTTCATTTCGCTGAGGCGACCCCAGATTAATAAAGGGACTAAGCCGAAAAGAAAATGAATGAATGAATATATATATATATATATATATATATATATATAATTGAATTAATTTATTGAATTAATTAATTAATTTAAAAACTTTTTTTTTTACCTCATAAGGAGCTGAGCCCCCCTAAAATGAATATCCTAAAATCGCCCCTGACCCTCGCCATATATCAAATGAAAGAAGCTCATCCTGACCAGCCTGATGGTGGTGCTACAGCGGCCAAAAACTAATTTCTCGACTCCTAAACTGCCCGCTGCAAACTCAAGTGTTGTACATCATTGCAAACCTTGGATCAAGCCCTATAAAGAGGGCTTGCATTAGATCTGGCCACCACCCTGGTGATTTTCTTCAGGTATTGTGGCTTTTTTTATATACAGTTGAAGTCAGAATTATTAGCCCCCCTGTTTATTTTTTCCTCCCAATTTCTGTTTAAGGGAGAGAAGATTTTTTTTAACACATTTCTAGACATAATAGTTTTAATAACTCATCTCTAATAACTGATTTATTTTATCTTTGCCATGATGACAGTACATAATATTTTACTAGATATTTTTCAAGACACTTCTATACAGCTTAAAGTGACATTTAAAGGCTTAACTAGGTTAATTAGGTTAACTAGGCAGGTTAGGTTAATTAGGCACGTTTGGTTTGTTCTGTAGAGTATTGAAAAAGAAATTAGCTTAAAGGGGCTAATAATTTTGACCTTAAAATGGCTTTTAAAAAATGTAAAACTGCTTTTATTCTAGCCAAAATGTGAAAATTTCCTTGTTCTGTTAAACATAATTTGGGAAATATTTAAAAAAGAAGAAATAATAATTCTGACTTCAACTGTATATATGTTTGCAAACAGGGTGGCACGGTGGCTCATTGCTTAGTAGTGGTTGCGGGTTCAAGTACTGGCTGGGCAAGGTAGCATTTCTGTGTGTAGTTTGCATGTTTACCTTGTGCTCGCATGGGTTTTCTTCACTGTCCAAAGAAATGCAGTATAGGTGAATTGAATAAATTGCAATGGGGCAGAAACAGTCATGAACAGTAAATTAGGGAGGAAAAATGAAAATTCATCAAAAACAATGCATCAAAGGCAATTTTGTTTCACATGTCCAAGACTTTGATAAAATGTAAAAAAAATAAAATCCAGTCCACAATTACTTTTTATATTGAAAATGGGTCATTTTGTGTGTGTTTTTTTCAGCAAATCATTTATGAATTTGGCAATTAAAGAGTTAAAATCTTGTAATTTTCTAGGCAATTAGTAGTTTTGATCAGGACTGAGGTTGATTAACAGATTTATGCAAAAATTTTGAAAAATATATTTAATATGTTTAATTTAGTGGATGTTTTTATCCCGAACATAACAAAAGGGTGGTCAATTTGAGTGTATAGTTTTTAAAATTCAAAGCATTTTCATACCAAGACAAAATTACATAAACTTTTTCCTGATACCTCTCCCTACTGTGATAAATGCAAGACGGACTTAGCCACTCCCTTACATAGTTATGCTCTGTGTTCTAAATTGATCCCATTCTGGGCTGAAATATTTAAAACTCTATCTAAAATTTTACATTGTGAATTAGTTTTCGACCCACGTTTGGTCATATTCGGAATTTCAGACAAAACTAGATCACTCCAAGATTCCCAAAAACAACTGTTGTCTTACAGCCTTGTTGTGGCAAAGAAGCTGGTGCTAAGGTTTTGGAAATCAACAGAATCCCCATCATTTAGATCTTGGCTGGAAGAATTAATTAAATTAGCACATCTGGAAAGGATCAGATTTCTTATGGCAAAGAAATTGAAAACATTTGACAAGATTTGGTCTCCTCTTCTTCTCTATCTTGAAAGCGTAGGTTTAATACCCAGATGGTGAAGGTCACACCAACAGTACTGCATAAGCTTTAGTCCCATGGATGGGGTGGGTTCTAGGGGTTAGACGTCTTGTGTTTGTTGAAAAGCGTATTCTGGGTCCATCCAAATTACTTGTTTATCTATTTATTTTTTTTATTTATTTATTTTTATTTTATTTTTTTTTATGTGTGCTATTTAATTTGTTGAATTATTTTATTTGTTAAAAAAAACTAGAGATGTTGTAATATTTGCTGTAATGCTGCAATGAATATCTCAATAAAAAACTTTTAAACCCTAAAATGCAAAGCATTTTCTCAAAATATGTGTCAAAATAAGATCTGTCAGCAAAAATCATTCTGCTAGCTGCAACACAGAAAAAGTTATGGCTAAATTAAGACTCAAAATCACCCCAGAGTGGATGAAAACATCCCCAACAGTACATAAGTATGATTTTTTTAGGCATGTTTCTTTTAAAGTGATGTCCCCATTAACCACCTTAATAGATTACAACCAGGTCATATACATGTCAATATACAAATGTATGTCTTTGTAAACCATCAAAACCAGTATCTGCTTGTTGGTGTGTGCGCTGAAAAAACAAATTCATTGGATATAATAAATATTTTTGAGGGAAGTGGTTGCAAACAATTTATATGGGTTGAATTGAACAAACTGAGTTGAACATTACATTTTATTTGTTTGTTAAAATTCACCCCATATAAAGTGTTTGCAACCACATACCTTAAAAAATATAGTAAATCCATTGAATTGTTTCAGTGCATTGTGTGTGTGTGTAAATTAACTTGAAATGAACCCTACTGTTGCTTTAAGCTAATAGTGTGAAGAACGTATAACAGAAGCTCATCACGGCTCTTCAGGATTGCTGCATCTGCACGATGAACTTTAACCCTTTTAGAACAAAAATGCAGATGCACATTTTTCACCCGTTTAAACAAGGCCAGACTGCTCCACCGCGCTGATGGTAACCTAGCAACAGTTCCCTGAGAAGTGATGCTGGATGAGTGTTTTACAACAAATCCCAGAACGCTGGAATCTGAGAGGCATCTACTCGAAATCTAGACATCCACACCGATAATCTATTAAACTGAGACTTTTATTCACAAGGGCTTCTGTTGAGAATCAGCATCTGGGGCGGCTCATGCTCTGCAGCATTTAACCCGAGCGAGACATTCATCAAAACCTGTCTTCCATTATTTTAGGGTTTCTATCACTTTCATTCTCGGTCAGTGTGAAAATTCATTTGAAGGTCAATAATGTCAACACTCTGATTGGAGTAATTAAGATTTTTGAAATATGCTCAAGGTGGCATCTATCTATCTATCTATCTATCTATCTATCTATCTATCTATCTATCTATCTATCTATCTATCTATCTATCTATCTATCTATCTATCTATCTATCTATCTATCTCTCTGTCTGTCTGTCTGTCTGTCTGTCCGTCCGTTTGTCTGTCCGTCCGTCCGTCCGTCCGGACCTATCCATGAACTATCCATCCATCCATTCACCCATTTGTCTGTTCGTCAGTCCATCCATCCATCCGTCTGTCCATCCATCCATCCATTCCTCCATCCAATCATTCATACATCCATTCACCCAACCATCCAACTATCCATCCATTCACTCGTCTGTCCGTCCGTCCAACTATCCATCCATCCATTCACCTGTTTGTCCGTCCGTTCATCCATCCATTCATCCATCCATCTGTTTGTCTCTCCATCCAACCCTTCATCCATTTACCCATCCAACTATCCATCCACACATCCATTCACCTGTCAAACTATCCATTCACCCATCCAGCTATCCATCCATCCATTCACTTGTCTGTCCATCCATCCATTCACCTGTCTAACTATCCATCCATCCATCCATCCGTTTGTCTGTCCAACTATCCATTCATCCATCCATCCATCCATCCATCCATCCTTTCACCCATCCAACTATCCATCCATCTATTCAACCATCCATTCACCCATCCAACTATCCATCCATCCGTCGTTTCACCCTTCCAACTATCCATCCATTTATTCAACCATCCATTCACCCATCAAACTATCCATCCATTCACCCACCCAGCTTTCCATTCACTCGTCTATCCGTCCATCCATCCATCCAACTATCCATCCATTCACCCGTCCAACTATCCCTCCATCCGTTTGTCAGTCCATCCATCCGTCCGTCCGTCCATCCATCCATCCATTCAGCCATCCAATAATCCATCCATCCATTCACCCATCCAACTATTCATTCATCCATCCATTCACCCACCCAACTATCCACCTGTACAACTATCCAACCATCCATCCATTCACCCATCCAACTATTTATCCATCCATCCATTCACCCATCCAACTATCCATCCATCTATTCAACCATCCATTCACCCATCCAACTATCCATCCATCCAACTATCCATCCATTCACCCGTCCAACTATCCCTCCATCCGTTTGTCAGTCCATCCGTCCGTCCATCCATCCATCCATCCATTCAGCCATCCAATAATCCATCCATCCATTCACCCATCCAACTATCCATCCATTCACCCGTCCAACTATCCATCCATCCATACACCTGTCCAACTATCCAGCCATCCACACATCCAACTATCCATCCATCCATTCACCGGTTCAACTATCCATCCATCCATTCACCCGTCCAACTATCCATCAATCCATTCACCCATCCAACTATCCATCCATCCATCCATTCACCCATCCAACTATCCATCCATCCATTCACCCATCCAACTATCCATCCATCCATTCACCGGTCCAACTTTCCATCCATCCATTCACCGGTCAAACTATCCATCCATCCATCCAACTTTCCATCCATCCATTCACCGGTCAAACTATCCATCCATCCATTCACCCATCCAACTATCCATCCATCCATTCACCGGTCAAACTATCCATCCATCCATCCATCCATCCATCCAACTTTCCATCCATCCATTCACCGGTCAAACTATCCATCCATCCATTCACCTGTCCAACTATCCATCAATCCCTTCATTCATTCATCCATTCAGCTATCCATCCATTCACCTGACACTTGACTAAAGCAGCTTGACTTGTGTAGCAGATTAACCAGTTTGGTTATTCTTTTTCTTTAGTTCTGTAGGTGGTATTTATGTAACTGAGTGTAAATGAATATCTGTTGAAGTTCAAATGAGCCATATGCTGCAGTTCTTGAACACAAGAGATATTTGAGATCTGAAAAAGCATACGCAGCAGCCTCTGGTGGATTCGCAAAAACAAAAACTGCAAACATAGCTCCTGGGATGTATATGGCGCTCTCCAGAAATGTATATAGGGGTACATATATAGGAGTACGTAATCAGAATGAGCCTGGGTTGGTTACATTGTAGGACGTGCAATATCTTGTTAGAGTCACTATAGAAGTACATATAAATTATAGTTGATTTACGGAGTCAATGCAAAGTTTAACCATACTAACACTTTTATAGTGAAAGTTTATCTTTCGCATCTTATTTTAAGCCCTGTGCACTGTGCCAGATTTTCAAGAGAGTGTAAATTATTTTGGCACAAGAAATTATGTTATATTATACACTACCTGACAAAAGTCTTGTCGTCGATCCCAGTTGTAAGAGCAACAAATAATAACTTGACTTCTAGTTGATCATTTGGAAAAATGTCAGGAGGCAGATTTTTCCGCTGAATCATCTGTTTAACTACATCCCAATCATCACAGATACTGCAGAAGACCTATTGGAACCCGCATGGACCCAAGATTCTCACAGAAATCAGTCAAGTTATAGGAAAAATCATGGTTTGGGGTTACATTCAGAGTGCATGCAGAGTGGACGGCAACATCAGCAGCCTGAGGTATCAAGACATTTGTGCTGCCCATCACATTACAAACCACAGGAGAAGGCAAATTCTTCAGCAGAATAGCGCTCCTTCTCATACTTCAGCCTCCACATCAAAGTTCCTGAAAGCAAAGAAGGTCAAGGTGCTCAGGATTGGCCAGCCCAGTCACCAGACATGAACATTATTGAGCATGTCTGGAGTAAGATGAAGAAGGAGGCATTGAAGATGAATCCAAAGAATCTTGATGAACTCTGGGAGTCCTGCAAGAACGCTTTCTTTGCCATTCCAGATGACTTTATTAATAAGTTATCTGAGTCATTGCAGAGATGTATGGATTCAGTCCTCCAAGCTCATGGGAGTCATACACAATATCCATTATTTCTCCACTGCACCATGACTTTATATCTTATACTGTACAATATCTCTGTTAAGTGACAAGACTTTTGTCTAAGCAAAGTCAGACTACTGTCTTAACGAAATAATTGAAAGTCAAGGCATGATCATATTTTATTTTGGTAAAATAAGTGTAATCTAGAGGCCTTTGCCTTTCATATAAGCCACTTCTGATACCAAATGATCAACTAGAACTCAAATTATTATTTGTTGTTTCTAAAATTTGGAGAAGCGACAAGACTTTAGTCAGGTAGTGTATAGCCACGGTGTCGCCCCAGCTAGATATACTGTATTTATAGCATATTCATATCTTTTAACTGATTAAATATAATAGTATTCAATTTTAACAGATTCAGATTGAATCTAAGGAATCTGACAACGTACATTTTAACAAAATGACAAATTGAACACAATCAAAAGGTTAAAAACAGTTAAAAATAAGCTTTATCATGATTCATTTTTTGAGTGTATTGCCCTTATTCCAATTCATATTAGAGCGCTGATTTTAGCCTCCAATATGGTGATTTATTGATTTCACCACAGCATAGTCTTTTCACAGATTTCTATACCCTCTGCCAGCATATAGCAGAGTCTCCAAAATAACAACAGAACCCGAAGCCAAGCAAAGTCACTTCAGGGAATCAGTCCACGGAGCATAAGAGTCAATCAATGCGCAATCTGAGGCTTGGACCGTTTCTTCTCTCCTATGAATATGTCATATGAATAAGGCATGACACGCAGGAGCCAGCTCAAAGCAGGTATGATCAGCGCTGCATTGGGTCCCTGGTGGCATTCTCAGAAACAGCACTTCAGGCTAAAAATGGGACTTGAAATATGACATGTTTTCCCAGCCTCTTTACTCAAGGGTGATTAGTTTCCAGAGCTGAAATCATCCCTGTAATTTGACTGACACGGCGCACGACGGGGACAAGTGGTATCATCTGGTAATTTGTGATTCATGATGGGGGTTTTTTTTCAGTGCTTGCGCCAAAGTGGTTTTGAATTCCTTGAACGTTGTTAGTTAAAATGTCTTTGGATGTACGAGTCAGTTTTCCGTTTATTTGGCACATTTGGTTTGATTGTTTAACCATAGTTCAATTTTGACACCTCGTATTTGAACATACCCAGCAGGCACAGGACATCAACATGACGTCAGGTTGATGTTGTACCCCAACAGAGTGGAGAAACTGTGACGTCACCTTGTAAGCCAATCGGCTGCTAGCATAAAACTGGTTCCCTCGATAAAATCCCTATAGTAATTTCCCATAGACTTTTCGAAGATTGCAAATAATAAGCTCTGTGTTCAAACACTGTTCATTACACTTACACGTTTTGTCCAACAGGATAATCCTCACACAATAATATAACTTTTAGCACTTTTGAATATTAAATGCAAACGCAAGAACTGAAAAGCTAACATTAGGCTATAAACAGTCTACAGTGCCTTCGGGGCGCTCGCTTGTTACGTCAGCACCACCCTGCTACAACTTTTCAAGCTTATTTTTAAAAAATATTGTCCATGACAACCCTGCTGAAAAAAACAGCTTAAACCAGCCTAAGCTGGTTGGCTGGTTTTAGCTGGTCGACCAGCCTGGTTTTAGAGGGGGTTTGGCCATTTCCATGCTGGTTTCCAGCCATTTCCAGCCTGGTCTTAGCTGGTCAGGCTGGAAAATGACCAGCTTAAACCAGCTAAAACCAGCTTGACCAGCCTGGTTTAAGCTGGACATAGCTGGTTTTGGCTGGTCAAGCTGGTTTTGGCTGGTCAACTCCCAGCCTGACCAGCTAAGACCAGGCTGGAAATGGCTGGAAACCAGCCTGGAAATGGCCAAAACCCCTCTAAAACCAGGCTGGTCAACCAGCTAAAACCAGCCAACCAGCTTAGGCTGGTTTAAGCTGGATTTTTCAGCAGGGAAAGATTTACTTTCTCGGTTTATTATATAATATTCCACGCTATATATTTTAAACATACAAATACGCAAAAACACATCTGTATTTAGACCTACCTGCCTTTTGGATAGTTTTCCCATGGGAAATGCATTTGTTTTGCTTTAGAGTTGTTGTAAAAGTTTTAAAACACGTACTGTATGTTTTATAAATGTGCCTACATAGTATTATTTCAAGACATATTTAAACAAGTGTATAAATACGGCGCACTTGCCTTAGTGATGAGGTGTGATTGACAGTTTTATCAAATGCTTGCAAGTTCTGTCATAGATAGAGAACAACATTAAATTTTCTTTTTTGTCATGAAGTACAGCGAAAAGCAGCCCATACAGTCACATATGCTACACATTTAAGGAGGAGTGTAAATATTGCAGTTATGATAGTTAAATATGTTCAAATGAAGAAAAAAATTACAAACTTGATTAATCACTTTAAATTGGCAGTTGATATTTATGTATTTTTACGAATTTATTCACTCATTTGCATTACTGAGTGCAGGAAAGAGACAGGCTGAACTGGTAAGCAGTATCTTCATAATATTGTTTAATTAAAATAAATGATCAGCAAATTAATCTGTCATGACGGTCTCTACAAGTGAAGGCATTATCTACACACAATATGAATTCCCAATTAGAAAATACTATTTAACTTAAAAATACTATTTATGAAAATACTTAATTAACAGACACATCCAAATGTCTAACGCAAGCGAGCTGCGTTCCAGTCCAGTTCAGCTCGATGACGTATAATGTCTCCGACATCTCCTGTAGTACCGTTTAGAACCGTAACCAATTTAAAAATTCAAGAGTGTGATGTAACTGATGTGTTTTATGTCGTAGAATAAAACGTGAAAATATCTTGAGTTTGTGGGAGCCACAAACCTTATTTACAGTTTTTCCCAATTGTTTACACACATTTTCTGAAAGCAAGTCTCATATTGTCAGAACTCTAAACACAAATCACAAAACACACACACATTGGGCAAAACCCTTCAATTTTCATGCAAAATGAAACTTTACATTCAAAACAATGTACTTCCTTCTCAAAATGGTGTTTTGTTTTCAAATGACACACACAAACCATCACATCTATAGACATTTATAAGAACCATTTGAACACTGATGTGCTTAATGTAAAACACTATGACCACTTCTTCTCCATTTATCATAATGACTTACTGTGAGACTGTGTTTTTTGTTCAGTGTTACAATTACTGCAGACAGCACACAGGCCTACAGAAGTGCATTGTAAAATTTTTCAGAATATTGTTTTTATCCAAAACACACAAATTCACAGTACCAAATATATTTGACTGTATTTTTCCCACAAAAACAGTGTACACAGTGTTCATCCCAACCAACACAAAGTTGCATAACGTGGTCTACATATGCCATCAACAGAAGTATTTACAGAATACAGTTACAGTAAAAAGAAAAATAATTAAAAATAAATAAATAAATAAATAAATAAAAGTGTGGATTTCGGTCACACACTCTCCATCCCCAGGCAGAAAAAAATTCCTCAATAGGATTGAGAAATGGAGAATATGAGATGAGCTCTGATTTCTAAATTACAATTATGTGTGACCGGTGTTTACCCATATGATGAGTTAGTATGCAAAGTAGGACAACTGACTGTACAGTTTTGAATAACAGTGTGTTCCTTGTGAAAACAAGAGATTTTCTGCATTAAAATTGTGCCAAATGCAGAGAATTGTGTGTAGTGTTTTGAAAAAAGTGTGTTTTAAACCTGCAATTTGAGTGTAAAGCAGGAATTGTGCTTCGAGTTTAGCAGAATTAGTTCAGGGGGTTGGTGCATCAGTTACATGTTGTAGTCATTGTGTCTGAAGTACAAGAAATTGTGTGTAAACAATTGTGAAAAACTGTAAGTTATTTAACCGAAATCCAATTCAAAAACCCATTGACTTTGGGACGAGTGAACAGGAACTGCTAAAATGCTAATTTGCTTACGGGTTTTTGCATACAAATCGACGTCATAGTTACAGCTTGATATTGTGTGGACGTTACCACCATGATGTCTATCAGATGTTGGATTTTGGTTGCCATACCTGACAAACAAATGTCAGTATTTCGTCACCATGGAATTATAAGGTTCTATCTGCGTTCTGAATGATTTTGAGATATTGAGCTTCAAAGTTTTTGCATTTCATAGCAAACAGTATTTGTTTTTTTTAAATATTGTTGTTTACACACAATTACTTGTACTTCAGACACAATGACTACAACATGTAACTGATGCACCAACCCCCTGAACCAATTCTGCTAAACTACAAGCACAATTCCTGCTTTACATTCAAATTGCAGGTTTAAAATACACTTTTTTCAAAACACTACACACAATTCTCTGCATTTGGCACAACTTTCATGCAGAAAATCTCTTGTTTTCAAAAGGAACACACTGTCATTCAAAATTGTAAAGTCAGTTGTCCTACTTTGCATACTAACTCATCACGTGGGTAAACACGGTCACACATAATTGCAATGTAGAAATCAGAGCTCATCTCATATTCTACATTTCTCAATCCTATTGGGGAATTTTTTTCTGCCTGGGGATGGAAAGTGTATGACCGAAATCCACACTTTTTTACATTTATTTATTTATTTTTTACTGTAACTGTATTCTGTAAATACTTCTGTTGATGGCATATGTAGACCACGTTATGTGCAACTTTGTGCTGGTTCGGATAAACACTGTGTACACTGTTTTTTTGGGGGGGAAAAATACAGTAAAATATATTTGGTTCCGTGTATTTGTGTGTTTTGTATAAAACAATATTCTGAAATATTTTACAATGCACTTATGTAGGCCTGTGTGCTGTCTGCAGTAATTGTAACACTGAACAAAAATAGGCTCACAGTAAGTCATTATGATAAATGGAGAAGAAGTGGTCATAGTGTTTTACATTAAGCACATCAGTGTTCAAATGGTTCTTAAAAATGTCTATTCATGTGATGGCTTGTGTGTGTCATTTGAAAACAAAACACCATTTTGAGAAGAAATCACATTGTTTTGAATGTAAAGTTTGATTTTGCAGGAGAACTGAAGGGTTTTGCCCAATGTGTGTGTGTTTTGTGATTTGTGTTTAGAGTTCTGACAATATGAGACTTGCTTTCAGAAAATGTGTGTAAACAATTGGGAAAAACTGTAAAATGTAAACAACTTAGAAAAAACAACCCATGATGTAAATAAGTTGACATTTAATACGAATATGTCAATAACTCAATTTTGACAAAAATGTCAGATAGAACCTGATAATTCTAAGGTGACGATTTGATGTCAATATGATGTTGGTTTAAGATGTTGGCTCAATGTTGGATTTTGGTCACTGCCCAACACAAGCTAAAATCAACCAAATTTCCTTGTTGGATTGTGGAATGTCTTTAGACGCTGGCTAGACTTTGAATTTAGTCACTTGACGTCACAACCTAAATCTTACCTAATATTAATGTCTTATGACGTTGTGTGCCTGATGGGTAAACGCACAGCACTATAAATATGACATGATATGATAAATATGATTCACACAGCTGCAGTCAAGCAGATTTTATATGTGTGTGCGTGTGTGTGTGTTACATTTTTTTATAAACAGGCCCGTAGCCAGGGGGGGAATCGGGTGGTTTGAAAAACCCACCTCTCGCTGACAAAAGTCCAGAATTTGTCGAATACATGAGCTCATTTGTCCTACTTTGACTGCTACGCCATCATAAACTGTTAAAAACAAATACCTGAAAATAACCCATCAAAGAATGAATAAACTAAATTGGCTCTAGTGTATGTGAGTGTGTGCAAGAGTGTGTGAGTGTTTCTCATGGTTGGTTTGTGGCTGGTTGTGGCATCTGCTGCGTAAAAACATATGCTGGATAAGTTGGCAGTTCATTCCGCTGTGGTGACCCCTGATTATTCAAAGGACTAAGCCGAAAAGAAAATGAATGAATGAATAACCCATCGAAGAAGGCTTTAAGACCAAGCGGAAACCTGTGTTGGTTGTTGGCTTCCTGTTTTGAAGTGACAAATTCAGCATCCCAAATTCCTAAAGGACAGTTGAATGTGCTCACCAGTTTGTTATTTGCCTAATTAATGACAATAGGCCACAGTTTTTAATGAAAACAAATGAATAGATTCCTATTTTTTCTATTGATACATGATGTAATATATTTGTATTTAAAAATAGGTATTGGGTCGGCGCCAATAGCCTAGTGGTTAGTGCGTCGACATATAGCACCCAGGTGCTCATGCCAACCCGAGTTCGATTCCTGGCTTGAGGTCCTTTGCAGATCTGTCCCCTCTCTCTGCTCCCCATACTTTCCCGTCTGTAAATCTCCACTGTCCTGTCAATTAAGGTGAAAACCCCATAAAAATAATTATAAAAAAAAAAATTCTTTATTGCAAATCTTTAGGAAATTATTTTCTTTATTCTCTATTTCCACCTGGGGCTACTCATTCTGAGGCCTCTAGAGATTGTGTAGTGCCATTGATGTGATCCAAGACCTGTAAAGAGATGATACCGAGGTTTCCATAATCCTGGACCAGGCCGTATCTTGAGCAGATGCTGTCCCTGCTGAAAAAAACAGCTTAAACCAGCCTAAGCTGGTTGGCTGGTTTTAGCTGGTCGACCAGCCTGGTTTTAGAGGGGTTTTGGCCATTTCCAGGCTGGTTTCCAGCCATTTCCAGCCTGGTCTTAGCTGGTCAGGCTGGAAAATGACCAGCTTAAACCATTTAAAACCAGCTTGACCAGCCTGGTTTAAGCTGGACATAGCTGGTTTTGGCTGGTCAAGCTGGTTTTAGCTGGTCAACTCCCAGCCTGACCAGCTAAAACCAGGCTGGAAATGGCTGGAAACCAGCCTGGAAATGGCCAAAACCCCTCTAAAACCAGGCTGGTCGACCAGCTAAAACCAGCCAACCAGCTTAGGCTGGTTTAAGCTGGATTTTTCAGCAGGGGTGGTGGTCATGGAGGAATGGAGAGCATGAGATCACAATGATAGACAAGTCTCCTCATTGATCCCGTAGGCCAGCCTGAAAACCTGCCAGTGACCTACTCATACCTGCAGCTTCTCCATGATGGATGTCCAGCGTTCTCCAGCCTCCGGCGCCTAGATTGCAGCTCTTCAGCTACTTTCATTAATTGGTGAAGTTTGTTCCTCACCACTGTCACCACTGGCTTGCTTGGTTTGGGACTTGTGGAGCTGCACATTGATGGATTTGCTCTTTAGAGTTGAAGTAAATTTAAACCACACTGAACTGAACTAAACTGAACTTCAACTCTGAAAACTGGACAGACACAGTTTCAATTTACTAGAACTTCTATGTTAAGCTGCTTTGACACAATCTACATCAGGGGTGCTCAACAATATTCCTGGCGATCGACCTTCCTGCACTTTTCAGTTGCAGCCCTTATCAAACACACCTGCTTGTAATTATCAAGTGCTCCTCACGTTCTAAATAATTGGTTCAGGTGTGTTTGATCAGGGTTGGAGCTGAAATCAGCTGGAAGGTCGATCGCCAGGAACAGGGTTGAGCACCCCTGATCTACATTGTAAAAGCGCTATAGAAATAAACATAAATTGAATATAATTTTATATATATTTAATATATTTCCCATTGTATTTTTCCTGAAATGTGATATATTTAGCAGTCTTTAATCCATAAATTACAACCGAACAAGAGCAGTATTTCTGAACACACAAAAACTATTCAGGTAAATAGTAGAAAGCAACCACTTTACCAACATTTTTGCCTAATTTCTGAGGTTATGCCTCTGAAACATAAACTCTGATGGACTAAAGCTGCTGTTTTTATATGAGAATGTAGGTCAGAACAAAATGCTTGTACTCTCATTCTCTTTTGAGGCTTTGAGGAATTACAGTGTAGGCTCAACACCAAAGACACACACACACACAGAGAGAGAGAGAGAGAGAGAGAGTATCTGGAGGCTCACTCTTCTCCCATTCCTCCCCCTCGCTCTCTGGATCCCTTCTTTTGTTCTTCTCCTTCCTCTATAGCCGCTGTATCGCTTCACATTGAGTTGTCATTATTTCCAAACACGTCTGCTTTCAATGTCAGCTGTCAAAGCGAAGGTCGGCCTGCTGTCTTTTTGAACTGACTGTATGGACTCATTTTGAGTGGCACAGAAGTACTAGAAAAGATGCTTTTAAACTTTTAAAACAACCGAACACAGGCATTTCATCTTAGAAAATCTCAGCAAGCCTCTTTTTAACACTGGGTCCTACCAACACGACAACCAGACATGATAGAAACATCAGAAGTGTGGAACTATACACTGCGCTCCTGGCAAAATGGACATGGTTTATGAACTAATTAATACATATTAATCCTCATTAAGATTCATTAGGAAGTATATGCTGAGTTACTATTAGAGTTTGTGCATGCGAAATTCTGTTGTACGGTGCTGCGAAAAGGGGCGGGATTGAACAAGATGATTAGACATTAAAAAAAGGGAGCGATTGCTCCATGTTTTAAACTTCTATCCAGAGAGGTCATGTTTTGATCTTCAATTGGTCTCACAAAGTCATGTGATGCGATTTCACAGGTCAGAGATCACCAAGCTTGAACTTTCCAATGCAGCGAACTGTGAAACTTGTTGCACGAGCTTGCGTTTCCGGTCTGACGCATTTGTGTGTATGAATGGAAGTCTATGGAGGAAAAAAGTCAACACCGGCTCATTCTGAAAACGTAGTCCCGTGGACGTTTCTGGAGACTACGAATTATGTAGCCAGAGGTACGTATGGCTGCATTTCATTTTTTTTTTTTTTTTTAACGAACGCTACGGGGGGTATGACGCCGTTCCTTTTCACGCTTACTAGCTAACCTCTTACCTCTGTGTGGAGGGCTTTCCCTCCACAACCAGCTTGTCCCATTAGCTCATCGTGTATGTCGGTGGACTTTAGATGCAGAGAGGAGTTGACCATGATGATGGGGTTCGAGTCCGGAGAAGAGTGGTTTCAGAAATCGGGTAAGATAAAAACAGAATAAAATAAAATGAACAAGTGAATAACAGGGTGAGAATGTGGTGAAATGTGGTAAAAATCAGATGACTGCTTTTCTTTTTCTGGACGGCTTTTGTAAACCACCGTTTGGGTTTAGGGGAAGTAAGTGGGTGGGCGGGTCAATCAATAAAACTAGTTGGGTTTAGGGAAGAAGAAGTGTGGGTCAGTCGATTGGATTGGTCGGCCGGCCAGTCAGTCAGACAGACAGTCGGTCGACAGCGGCCTCTGGTGAGTTTACGCGAGAACAGCGGGCGCGAATGGCACTCGCGAGAGAAATTTGAGACATGAAAAAGCCTTTGCGGATTCGCGAAAACAAAAACTGCAAAAATACGTACCTCCCGGGATGTATTTTGCGGTCTCCAGAAACATCCATGGAACTACGGTTTCAGAATGAGCCTGGGTTGAAAAAAGTGCAGTGTGACCATAGCCTTACAACAGGGGATTGTTAAAGGAAGGATCAGAAAATACTATATGGGACTTTGTAAGAGCTTGACAGGAACTTTACAGTACTCAGTTCATGGATCATTTTCTTCTTCCATTTCATGAGTGCAAGTAAGAGCGATTAAAATGGTTGCCTCCTTGCTTTCTGTAGCTTGCAAATTATGCATTTAATTGTGTTTTGTTACTTGTAACCACTTGTATGGTATCTGTTAACTCTTTATATTCTCATATCGCATCTAAAACCATGTTGAAAACGCAATGGGTGCCGCATTGTTTTCTGATTTAAATGCGTTTGTGAGCTCGCGTTCCACTGCGGTTTGTCTTTGCTTTGGCCACTGTCAGCTGTTCCTATACACATGCGACAGTCAAGTTTCAAAATAGTTCAGCTTTTGCCGCTGTGTGGATTAATACTGAATGTGTGTCATGGTTAAGAATAGAGCAATATGCTGGTGTTTAACTGCATTGATTTTTAAATCTGGCGTAAAATAGCATGGTAAATAAATAACCTGGTACCAGAACAAAACAGGTCACAAATAATGTTTGCACATCAAACGAAACGTTAAGTGGGCTTGAATTCAAATCACAATGCTGAAACGTGCTACTCAAAGTGCCTAATCAATGGCTAAAGTTACATTTTCCCTTGTTGAATTAGCCTAATTGAGTCATAAAATATCTATCACTCCTAGCGGTTGACTGTGGTATAGGTGATGGGGACCTGAATCAAATGCCTTCAGTTTTGTAATGAAATTGAAAAAGTATAAACATTAAACATAATGTTAAGCCAAAATAAGATTTTTTATTTGATTTTCTTCTTGGGGGTTCGGCCCCCAAGGAGACTGTATGGTAAAACTCTGGCCCTCTGACAAATATAGTTGATGACCCCTGACATACACTATTTATTATCCTACATGCGCTCAAACGTGACTTGAGAAAAGCCTGTCGTGCCCTCTGTGATGTTACATCCCGGCGTGTCCAGCATTTGCATAATAATTAAAAGCCCATTGCTGGATGAGAATTAGCATTTTGACTGCATTAATGTCTTTTTATAGGGTGATTTATTCTCTGCTTCTTCTGTTTGAATGAGCTCTTTGAGTGGCCGCCTGTTGTTGGTTTGTTCATTATGGCATCATCAGTTTCTCTAAAACCATCCTGTAAACACTGGATATCGGTCGCTGCTGTTCCATTTAAAGTGTCTCCTGTTCCGTTTTGCTTCAATGGTCATATTTCATGTTTGGAAAGTAAGTGATAAATGAACTTGAACTTGATAAAACTAATGCATGCATTTGTAGACATGGTCAAGATGATCTGCTGCAGTTCAAACCGAGCATCAGAATGGGGAAGGAATGTGATTTAAGTGACTTTGAACGCGGCATGGTTGTATTTCAGAAACTGCTGATCTATTGGTACTTTCACGCACAACCATCTCTAGGGTTTACAGAGAATGGTCCAAAAAAAGAAAAAATATATAGTGAGCGGCAGTTCTGTGGGTGCAAATGCCTTGTTGATGCCAGAGGTCAGAGAAGAATGGCCAGATTGGCTGGAGCTGATAGAAAGGCAACAGTTACTCAAATAACAACTCGTTACAACTGAGGTCTGCAGAAGAGCATCTCTGAACACACAACACGTTGAACGTTGAGGCGGATGGGCAACAGCAGCAGAAGACCACACAGGGTGCCACTCCTGTCAGCTAAGTACAGGAAACTGAGGCTACAATTCGCACAGGCTCACCAAAATTGCACAATAGAAGATTGGAAAAAGGTTGCCTGGTCTGATGAGTCTCGATTTCTGCTGCGACATTCAGATGGTAGGGTCAGAATTTGGCGTCAACAACATGAAAGTATGGATCCATCCTGCTTTGTATCAACGGCTCAGGCTGCTGGTGGTGGTGTAATGGTGTGGGGGATATTTTCTTGGCACACTTTGGGGCCATTAGTACCAATTGAGCATCATGTCAACGCCACAGCCTACCTGAGTATTGTTGCTGACCATGTCCATCCCTTTATGACCACAGTGTACTCATCTTCTGATGGCTGCCAGCAGGAAAATGCGACATGTCATAAAGCGTGAATCATCTCAGACTGGTTTCTTGAACATGACAATGAGCTCACTTTACTCAGATGGCCTCCACAGTCACCAGATGTCAATCCAATAGAGCACCTTTGGGATACAGTGGAACGGTAGATTCGCATTATGGAAGTGCAGCCGACAAATCTGCAGCCACTGCGGGATGCTATGTCGATATGGACTAGAATCTCTGAGGAATATTTCCAGTACCTTGTTGAATCTATGCCACGAAGGATTAAGGCAGTTCTGAAGGCAAAAGTGGGTCCAACCCAGTACTAGTAAGGTGTACCTAATAAAGTGGCCGGTGAGTGTAGACATGATTACTTTTATGTTTCGACATAATTGGTGGTTTGAGGTGTTGTAAATGACATTGCTCATAAGGTTAAACAAAGATCAATGTTCAAAATGACAGAATTTATTCAAGTCGAAGCGTACACTTTAAGGGGGTTTATTTTCCTACAAAGACCAAAAGTGGACATGCAGCAGGTGAAATGATAAGGCCATCATTTTTTACTTGGTCAGGTTAACATAAAGCGTAGTGCTGAATCAGTCCAGGAGATTTTGGTGTGATCGGTGCTGACGTTCACGACAGCCCTCGTGAGAGACCCGGAGGCACAGATCAGTTTCTTCATCCAGGATGAGAGCTGTGCCTCAGCAGAAAAGACAGCGAGTCAGGAGCATTTGGGTCTCCAGTCTGATCTTCAGCTCAACATTATATGTGCACTGACTGAGATTGATGGAGCTCAAAGTGTGTCAGAGCTCTATGGTTCTCAACATACGCATGCAAACCAATTCAAGAGAGGACCAGGGGCTAAAAAATAAGATTGAGACAAAAAAAAAGATGTTCACAATGCAAAAAATGTTGTTAGCATTCTATGATTTCAAACACTCTGTTTGTAGACAGTATATCAGTGCTCATGGACTATTTTCTCTAATAATGTATTATATTAATTAATGTATTAAAGAGATAAAAAAAACTAAAATTTATAGTTAATTGGGAATATGCGGAAGTATGCTAAAGGACTTTTAATTTGTCAGTAACCTGGGTTAAGTGTTTCCGGTGAACTGTATGTCATTGCAAAATCGGCGCGTTTAAGGTCTGTTTTCTTTTAAAATCAGCGATCTCCACTAGCTGAGTGATATCTGATATAAAGTGGGTCTCAGATTGTACAAGAAACACTGCATTAAATTACATTTTTCCCCGCCATGTCTTTAAAATACGAACATTTATTTTACCCCAGTATATTCAATGGAGCCTCTGTGCTGATTCTGACGGGCGGATGCGAGTAAACGGCTTTTTGTCTCGTTTTACGCTTGAGCAACTAAACGAATGCCAAAGTCTATTTAACTGATTGTATTTTAATTAGATTACAACATTGATGCTGTAAAAGGAACCGTATAAAATGGAAAAAATTCACATTAATCGTTCACCGGAAGTTCATCAGTATGGGAAGAAACACTAGCTCCGCATATACTGTACCCTATTGAATCACCCACAGGTCATCCAAGATGTAGGTGCCTTTCTTTCTTCAGTAGAACATGCAAAGAGTTTTAGCTGAATCCATGATTCATTTAAAGATCCTGTAGCGAATTAAGCTCATCAAATTATGAATATTAATAATTAATAATAACAAGTTATTATTTAATTATGAATATTTGGGTTGGATTTATTGTTAATGGTAGCCGAACTAAAATTACATTAAATCCAACTGCTCGTCTGTTGGAGCCTACAATTTATTTGTCTTTTAATTCAAAGATCAAGTAATTTCCTGGTCTGGAAAAATAATTAATCTTACTACATTAATGGATTAGTACAACCTGCTGTATCTTTGAGTTCAAGTAACTTGTTCTGTGAGTAAAAACAAGTGATCCGCGTGGGCTCAAACGTTTAATAATGTTAACAAAAAGGTATAGACAACACATATATTTACAACATGCATGTACTCGATCGGGAGAGAGAGAGAGAGTTTGTAACATTTGCCATGCCAATAAAGCAGTTATTGAATTGAGAGAGAGAGTTTGTGAGATAGAGAACAGGCCAGAGAAGGCCCCCGTGAAAAGAGAGTTGCATTTCAACATCAATAACCCAAAACAAATGATCAGAGAAAACTGAATCATCTTTATTTTAACAAAGGAAATAATAAACTAGCATATCTAATATCTAAATCAAAATCGCATAGTTCTTTTGTCTGTGGCTTACACAGTGCGTGCTGGCCTGGGGTGCGTTTCCCAAACAACAGCGTAACTCACGGCTGAACTATCATATTAAGATGCATCGTTTGGCAAAAGAACGATGTAGCGACGAGTGTTTCCCAAAACCCCTAGTTTCTCTGTCGCAGATCCATTGCTTGAACCACGTTAGTTATGACGTAAAACGCCCATAATGATGCTCTAAACAGGGTGGAGTAACTTCTTTAGAGAACAACCCCATCATTTGTTTGTGCAAATTAAATTGTTTTACACAAACACGCATTTAAAATAAAATCCAATATTAGTTTTGGTAAAAACATGCACTCGTTTACCATATTAATTGAAATAAATGTAAATGGCACATATAGGGCCTGTGTTTCCTTTACTAATATTATTGAGAAGTTGAACATTACATATTCTATTCTAAAACATAAAATCACTTACAAAAGCGAACACAATTCTAATATCAAATATAAATCATATAAATAAATAAATAATGAGGCGATTTATTATAAATATATTTACTTTAATAATAATATTAATGATGATGATGATGAATATTTAGGATATTGTTTATTTATTTTTAAAAAATTACAATTTAACACATGCAAACCACAGCAGAAAGTTTTAACCAACAGACCCATGTCATATACAGTAGAGATACTTAATAAAAACCCCACTTTAAAATAAAAGAATTAACGTATGCTATGTTTTTTATTTTCACAAGCTTTGGAGATGTAACATAATTTCCGCTTTTAAATATACCTATAGCTTTCGTCATGAGGCTGTGTTCAAAATGATATCAAAGTTTTCAAAGTGCACTGTGAAAAGAGCACAATTGTAAACATGAAGATCGCTAAAACTGAACTGTAAAAATACTTTGAAAGCAAACTACACCTAAGAGAGATGACCTTAATGCTTTTTTATTTTTAATAATTCCAACTTTGAATGTTAGAATGTTCTAAAGGAATAGGGCATAGGGGGGATAAGTGGGAATAGAACACAGCCAGGAACTATGCTTATAACTACAGCTCCAGAGGTGTAGTTTCAAGTGCTCAAGTTTGCGACGCAGTTTGCGAATGTTCGTTGGAGCGATGGATTCGGGAAACAGCAAATCAAAGAACTATGTTTGTAACGACGGAACTTGCGACCTTAGTTGGCTAACGATGGTTTTGGGAAACGCACCCCTGGACGTTTCTTGATAAGTCGTTGCTGGTTCTTCACCATTCTGTGGTGGGTTTCCCAAACAACGGCGTAACTCGCGGCTGAACTATCATAGTAAGATGCATTGTTTGGAAAAAAAAGGATGTAGTGACGAGTGTTTCCCAAAACCCGTAGTTTCTCTGTCGCAGATCCATCGTTTGAACCACGTTAGTTATAATGTAAAATGCCCATAATGATGCTCTAAATGGGGTGGAGTAACAACTTCTTTAGAGAAGAACCCCATAATTTATTTGTGCAAATTATATTGTTTTACACAAACAGGCATTTACAAAAAATCCAATATTAGTTTTGGTAAAAACACGCACTCGTTTACCATATTAATTGAAATATATGTAAACTGCACATATAGGGCCTGTGTTTGCTTTACTAATATTATTGAGAACATTACATATTCTATTCTAAAACATAAAATCCCTTAACACGTATTCTAATATCATATATAAATCATATAAAAAAATAAATAATGAAGCGATTTATTAAGAAATAAAATTTATTATTTATTAGCAAATGAAAGCAAATCCTACTTTAATGCTAATATTAATAATAATGATGATGATGATGATGATTATTTTTTTTATTATTATTATTAATCATCATAAAAAAATGAAAAGTCTACTTTTACAATTTGACAAATGCGAACCACTGCAGAAATGTTCTAAGCAACAGACCCATGACATATACAGTACAGATACTTAATAAATAACCCACTATAAATTAAAAACATTAACGTATGCTATATATATTTGTTTTCACAAGCTTTGGAGACGTAACATAAATTCTGCTTTTGTATAATGATAATATAATAGGTCACCTATAGCTTTCGTCATGAGCCACGGCTGTGTTCAAAATGACATCAATGTTTTCAAAGTGCACTACGAAGGGAGCGCAATTGTCAATATGAAGATCGCTAAAACCAAACTTTAAAAATGCTTTGAAAGCGAATTACACCCAAGAGAGATGATTTTAATGCTTTTTTTTTTTTTAATCATTCCAAGTTTAAATGTTAGAATGTTCTAAATGAATAGGGCATAGGGGGGATAAGTGGGAATAGAACACAGCCAAGAGCTATGTTTCTAACTACAGCTCCAGAGGTGTAGTTGCAAGCATAGAAGTTTGTGACGCAATTTGCGAATGTTCGTTGGAACGACGGATTTGGGAAATGGCAAATCAACAAACTATGTTTGTAACAACGAAACTTCCGACCTTAGTTGGCTAACGATGGTTTTCGAAACACATCCCTGATTAGTTGATCAGCATTCCAGCGAAGGTTTGAGTTCAAATTGTCCAGAATAGAAACTTGGCTTGATGCTAAAAGTCTCTGAAGAGTGAGAAGATCGAAGCATGGCAAGCTTGGGTGAGGCCTATGGCCCTAGGTCACATTTTGGCTGGTGACTCAGTGAAGAGAGGAGTTGAAGAAGAGGGTTCAAGAGGAGTAAGTGTAACCAAGAGAGCGGTAAGCGAAAAAAACAGCGGGTGAACTGGTCGTTCCTTCCTTAAATAGGATTGCTGATGTCTTGAACTCAAACGCTAAGTTAGCCAATGAGAAGTTGCCTTCTAGCCCGTTTTAGACTCTTTGTTTAAGACTTGATTTGCATATGTTTGGTAAGTGTTTGGCTTAGGTATGTGAATTATGACCTCACGGTGGGGGGTGTTTGTGAGTTTCTGAGGGCTGCTTAAAAAGTTTATGTGTCAATGAAATGTGTTTGATCTTCCTCCATTCGTTACAGTCCAATAAAATGTAAATAATGTTATTTAGATGTTGATATCTGTATGTTAGTCTTAAAGAATATCTATAAGCTAATGTGGTACAAAAGAGTGACAAAATTCGCATTTAGAAGATATTAAACTGATATAAACATGTAAAACTTGTAGTTTGTCATTTCCGCCTAAATAGGTCAACTTTTTTATCAGGTCACCTCATACTTCGGTTTCTCATCAAATCAACTGACCAATCAAATGCTCTATAGTATCTAACATGCCCCGCCCCCTTCTCACGTGCTTTTCATTTGATGTGCTTGAGCTCTACTACTTTCACTGGCTGAGCTGTGAGAAAACAAAACGCTATTGGCTGTTTTTTAGTGAAGTTTATTCATAAACTAATTTCGAGAGGAGCACGTGCTTATGATTGATTGCAGCTGGTCCCGTATTAGCTAATGAATGAGCCACCAATCTGATGATTCCTAAATCACTATAAATAACCAGAGTATCTTACCTTAGCCATCTTCGTCTTGAAGAATCCCCTCCTACTCCTCCCCTTTCCTTGATAGGGCGGCACGGAGGCCCAGTGGTTAGCACCGTTGCCTCACAGCAAGAATGTCACTGGTTCAAGTCTTTATCTGGCCAAGTTGACATTTCTGTGTGGAGTTTACATGTTCTCCCTGTGTTTGCGTGGGTTTTCCCTGGTTTTTCTGGTTTCCTCCCACAGGCCAAAAAACATGTAACAAGTAAACTGACCAAACCAAATCAACACCATAGACGAGCGATTAATCAGCAACATTTCTCTCCATAGTTATTCATAGTTTGCATTCACTATTAACAAGCAGTGAAGTTCTCGAGACCTACTTGAGCTCAAACTCCCCTCTAAAGCCTGGTTTATACTTCTGAGTCAAGTGATCGGCGTAACCCACGGTGCAAGCCTCGCGCGTAGCTGTGCATTTATACTTGTGCGCGCTGTTTCTGTTTCTCTGCAATAACACTTCCGAAACGCTAGCTGGCAGTAGGTGTTTATGTTCCTCTGTGTCGAGTTTCTTCGCTGCTGTTTTGTGTTTTCTGAACACTTCCTTAATGTACAAGTGGCTCAAATTTGCTCATTTTGAGGCGGGAACCGGCGGACGTGCAACAACTTTAATCATAAGGTAAACACAAAACAACAGTCTCCATCCGGAGCTCCTTCACAGGACTCCACACTTGTAAACACTCGCTGCATCGGGCGCACGGTTCTCACCTCCACCCACACTCGTCAGCGCTACCAAGCTGACCAATCACAGAGCTTGCGCTACGCGTATGCGTTACGTTTTTATAGAGGTGCGCATCAACGGCTCCGACGGTTACAGCGAGGGGCTATGCGCCCATGCGTAGGCTGCGCCGTAGCATACGCGTGCGATTGACACAAAAGTATAAATCGGCCTTACCCCTGCTAACAGGAGGGAGCCCCACGCTCGAGAATCTCATGAGCTCAGAGCTCTCTCTCGGGACAGCATGCCAAGCACGCTTTATAATCAATCATCAGTTAAGTGTGAACTCTGAAAAGGGGAGGAGCTACTCTATGTCTCTATGTCTTCATTTTTCAGTTGAAATTACATTAAACATCGCATAAAAAAGCACATTTCAAAGCACTTCACGGGACCTTTAATGGTAGCCAATGGTGAGTCTGAGATTCAATAGTCATGGCTCATGATGACACTGAGGTCTTGTGAAGCTACATGATTAGTCTGAAATTGAAAAATATTTAAAATATTATTAGCTGTAATCCACAGCCTGGTCAGTTTTTGGCGCATGCACGAATGTAGTCTGATTGTAGCCCTTGTCATTTTTCCTTGCCAATTTAGTTTATCCAATTCACCTGTATTGACCCAGCAGGTGATTGGGTGACCCAGCATTGGGTTAAAAAATAACCCAATGCATTGGGTTATTTTGATTAAATGTTATTTTTTTTCATTCTGGTATTACTATTGCCATATTACTAGTACTACTATTAATTTTATAATCATGACAGTGTAAATAAATAACATACAGTATTCAAAAATATTGAAAATGCTTTTTTCCATTACACTTTAGTTCCAGACACTTTTGTTAAAATAAATCAAGAATCACAAACAATGAAGAAACAGAACAAAGTGCAGACAGTTATAAACTGTGCAAGCAGAAAATCATGTGTTGATTGAGCAGAATATGGAGCTCTGTGTGCTGTAGAGACTGTCCAGCAGCTGCAGCAGGCTTCACTCAGTGTCCACAATGTACAATACATTTTAACCACATCCAAACGCTTCTAAAAGATGGTCTTGGATGGTGAAACGGATATATAAACACGACACAGAGAGGTAATTTGATAAAAAATAACAACAATATTATTGCGTTATAGCTTAAATAAACTTTATAACTCAAAAGCAACATTATGCACGCATATTAATACAGCTGTTTTGTGTCAGTTAAATCAGTTGACTGTTGAAATTCTAATTTTTAACCCAACCGGTTGAGTTATTAAATAAATAACTAAATAAATGTTAAAAATAACCCAACAAAGCACAAAATATTTAACTCAACTAGTTGAGTTATTAATAAAAAAAAATCTAATAAAGGTTAAAAATTATCCAACACAGCACCAAATATGTTTAACTCAACCATTGGGTTAAATAAATAACTCAACGTTTTTTAGAGTGTACCATAAATGAAACAATAAAATAATAATAAAATGAAAAACTGTGTGTATTACCCTTTTTTTGCAAATAAAACTGTGTCAAATGGTAGTAAAATCTGCACAGTTGTTCAGCCAGTGTTTGACAACCCATTCCTATTGTTTCAATATTTAATGCTTAGTTTTAAATTTATACTTCTCAATAATAAAAAGTCATTCAAACAATTTCTAGACTTCATATTATGCTTAGTTAATTTCATCAGGTTAAATTGAATTGTCTTTATGATAAATGAGTGATTTCAAAGAGTAAAACTGCAACGCAGAACAAGAGAAATGATTATTCATTAATGCACAGTGGTGGCTGTGAATTAGCCGTTGCTACCTTAGATGTGACGGTAAATGTGAGCACATTTATTACTCTTTGATTGTTCCTTTTAAATCACTTTTTTTTCCTTGTAGCTCCTGCATGCTGGTCCCGAGGCACAGAACAACCTTCAAATGCAATTAGGCAGTCAACTCCCCAAATAAACCATGCCAAAGGCTGAGGATGCACCTTTAGCTTGAATAAGTTAGCATAAAAATGATTAAAGGTGAAGTGTGTGAGCAGGGCACAAACTGACACAGGGTTAGCTGTAACATGCATGGTTTGAATTGTCCACATTACATAGAGAAAAATATATATGGAAAATATAATAGCAGATTTGATATTCTTTCCAATCTGTTAATATTAATCTTCAGTATTTTATTTAGCAGTTTTTCGACAGTTTATTTAAAGCTTTGGTAACAAGCAGACTGCAATTTTTATAACCTTTTCCACACTGGTATATCTCAATTGTTTTCTTTCTCATTTGTTTTTGAATTTCTTTGGATCTCGGCATGATGTATAGCATTTGAGGATATTTTGGTCTACTTCACTTTGTCAGACAGGTTCTATTTAACCCTTTTACACGTGAGTTTTAAATGCTCTCGTTTAAATACTTTTTTGTGATCGTTACTTTGTAAAATTCCTATGGCGAGACGTCAAGTTTGTCACATGACCCACCAGCCCCAATGATCCATGTATAAGTCGTATTTTGTTTCTGTTTGCTCTTTTTTGTAAATATTGACAAATGCTCTAATTATATTGTGAAATTATTGATACTCCGATTCTCAAATATGCGATAGAACATATATTTTGTCTTTTAAACAGCTTAATAATGATCATATTATTTGTTATATGATGGGTAATATTCGCCACCGTTGTTGCTAGAAGGGATCCAGCTGCGATTGGAAGTTAGCAAGAAGTATTTATATTATTTATTAAATTACGCATTCATTATATTTTTATTAGCTAGATGGTATATAGCTGAAGATACTCACATAAATATAGCATAATCTAATAAAATTGTAATTTTTAGATTATGCTATATTGACGTGAGTATCCTCAGCTAAATTTTATCTAGACTTCACCCTGTCCTGCAGCGAGAAGTGAAGTTTAGATGGGATACAGTTGAGGATACTCACCTCATAATTTTTGTGTTACTGTACAACAAATAATATTTTTACATTACCGTGAGGGTTGGGGTTAGGGTTGAGGTATGGGGTATACGTTAATAAAATACAACTAATGCGTAATTTAATAAATATTATTAGTTCTTGTTATCTTTCGATCGCAGCTCCCTTCTAATAACAGCTGCTGGATTTAAGTCATGTGTATTCATAATTTTCTTCCGAAATATATGATGGTAAGCAACTGTTGGATCTGAATCTGGGAGAGGAATCTTGAGATTATTGTAGTAACATAAACAGTGTGTATCTTACATGAATAAAGCACTTCGTCCAGTTAAATTGATAAATAATTATTATTGCCATCTCCATAGTCACCCGTGAGTGTTTTACAAACCTTAAATGGTATGTTTTGCTTGTAATTATGTGTATTTGAATGTCTGAAATCTAAAATGAATGTTATTTGTTTGAAAGCATGGATAAATTGTGATTTATGACAAGAGCTGCACACCTCTTTCTGTGCCTCAGCGCACACCATCAGATTTGAATTTTAGCAGTTGACGTGTGCTCTAAACGATCTAATCACACTGGTATAATCGTACGCTTCAGGGACCAGCCAAGGCTGATCACACCGGTGTGATCGTACACATGAACGGGTTAAGTGATTTCTTGATTACTAAGCTATGTACACAGGGCTGTGTAGTTTTGTATTTTGTTTTTCCCTAATAAAAAAACTTAATTTCAAACACAGGCTCATTCTGAAAACATAGTCCCGTACACGTTTCTGGAGACCGCATATTATGGAGCCGGAGGTACTTATGGCTGCATTTCATTTTTTAAGCGAACACTACGGGGCGGTATGACGCCGTTCCTTTTGGAGCTTACCAGCTGACCGCTTACCTCCATGTGGAGGGCTTTGCCGTTGCAACCAGTTTTTCCAGTTAGCTCGTTGTGTATGTTGGTGGACTTGAGACGCAGAGAGGAGTTGATGATGATGACCGGGTTCGAGTACGGGGAAGAGCAGTTCCAGAAATCATTTGCGAAAAATTGCAAAAATATGTACCTCCTGGGACGTATTTCGCGGTCTTCAGAAACGTCCACGGGAATACGTTTTCAGAATTGTTGAAAGGTTGCATTTACTTGTGTTATCTTTGAATAAAGATTCCTCCAGGTCTACAGTCCAAAGAAATGTGGTATAGGTGAATTGGATAAACTAAATTGCACATAGTGTATAAGAGTATGAATGAGAGAGTTTATGGGTGTTTCCCAGCTCTGGGAGTTCAGGAGTTGTATTCTCAGTGCTGGGTTGCAGCTTGAAGGGCATCCGTTGCAAAAATGACATATGCCAGAGTAATTGCCGGTTCATTCCACTGTGGCAACCCCTGATGGATCAGGGACAAAGCAGAAGAAAAATGACTAACGTGAACAAACAATGAACAATATATTTATTACAGTATTTATTCATCTTCGTTAACATTAGCTAATGAAAATAAAGTTGTTCATTATTGATTTTTAACTCTCTGTGCATTATGTAATGTTGATAAGAACATATTTGGATTTTATAATAATGTATTAATAATGTATCATATTGAATTGAGTAATAAATGTCGTACAAGCACTGGTCATTGTTAGTTCATGTTGGGAAAATACATAAACTAATGTCAGCTAATGAAAACTGATTGACCGATAACATTGCATGATGTCATATGGTAACGTTTCACTTTCATTCCATTTGGTTAAGTAATGAAAAAATGATACCTTGTAAATTTAAAACAAAACCAGACACTTGTACTAGACTTTAATTGAGAAAAAATTTAGTTCCGGCTGAGGTGAGGAATCTCTGCAACCTGAGGTTTACCACCACACATGGATAGTGCCTTTGATGCTTGGGGTATGTGGGAGGTGGTTTGCCAACTTGGACTTCTGCAACTCAGGCGCAGATTTTGTTGAAGCTGGAGTGGCTGCTGCGAGAAGTAAAAGACTTCTGGTGGTTGTTGTGTCCTGGAGCTGAGTTACTGGGGTGGAAGTGCCTGAGACAACTTCTGAGCCATTTACAGTAGAGCCTGAGACAACTTCTAAGACAAACTTTGAGCCAATTCCCTGAGACAACTTCTGAGCCATTTACAGTAGAGCCTGTGACAACTTCTGAGACACTTCTGAGCCAATTCCCTGAGACAACTTCTGAGCCATTTACAGTAGAGCCTGTGATAACTTCTGAGACAACTTCTGAGCCAATTCCCTGTGACAACTTCTGAGCCATTTACAGTAGAGCCTGTGATAACTTCTGAGACACTTCTGAGCCAATTCCCTGTGACAACTTCTGAGCCATTTACAGTAGAGCCTGAGACAACTTCTAAGACAACCTCTGATTCAATTCCCTGAGACAACTTCTGAGCCATTTACAGTAGAGCCTGAGACAACTTCTGAGCCACTTCTGAGCCAATTCCCTGTGACAACTTCTGAGACAACTTCTGAGCCAATTCCCGGAGACAACTTCTGAGCCAATTCCCGGAGACAACTTCTGAGCCATTTACAGTAGAGCCTGTGATAACTTCTGAGACACTTCTGAGCCAATTCCCTGTGACAACTTCTGAGCCATTTACAGTAGAGCCTGAGACAACTTCTAAGACAACCTCTGATTCAATTCCCTGAGACAACTTCTGAGCCATTTACAGTAGAGCCTGAGACAACTTCTGAGCCACTTCTGAGCCAATTCCCTGTGACAACTTCTGAGACAACTTCTGAGCCAATTCCCGGAGACAACTTCTGAGCCAATTCCCGGAGACAACTTCTGAGCCATTTACAGTAGAGCCTGAGACAACTTCTAAGACAACTTCTGAGCCAATTCCCTGACACAACTTCTAAGCCATTTACAGTAGAGCCTGTGACAATTTCTGAGACAACTTCTGAGCCAATTCCCTGAGACAACTTCTGAGCCATTTACAGTAGAGCCTGTGACGACTTCTGGCACTGAGCTGGCATTACACCATTTACTGCCATTAAAGGAGCACTGCTCTGCTGTTTCTTCCTCAGCTGAAAGAACAGCAATGGGAGAGCAGCACTGAAGAGCCCACACAAAAGAGTGACTCGCAAGCAAAGATGGGAGATGCTCATGCTTTCACAGCGAGAAGATGAAGCAGCAGTGATTGCCCTCTCTGCATGGTACTAAACAAGACAGGAGACAAACTTGTTGTTTCTGTCATCATGCTAGAATATTTGCTCTGGAAAACTCTTCAGATTGGAGGCAAATCCACTGCTGGGCTTTTTGATAGAGGAGAACGGCGAACAGAGCTGAGCTGAGTTCTTATCAGAGTTTGCTTCGATAAATTTCTCTTTGCTAAAGGATTAATGTGACGAATGGCGCAATAGGTCAACTTACGTAGAGTTTGGCCCTGGTCTTTCTGGTGGACTATGGTCATTGGTTTTGTGAAGCTACATAAACATTAACAAATATGTCATCAGTATTCAAGTAAAATGTGAATGAACATTTAATAGGAAACTAACAAACTTATTTATTAACCTGTAAATTAAATCCATGAAACTTAAAATGTTTTTGCATATTTTAAATGTTGAACTTCTGTAAAAAGTTTTTTATTTGCCTTTTTTTTTTTTTTTTTTTTTTTTTTCTGTTGAACTATAGCAATTCCCTCTTCACATTTACCTGTCATTGTATATTATACTGCCAATTAATTCTACATGCATTACAGTCCATCCATCAGAGGAATGCATGAGTGAGAATCAGATGAGGCCCTTCATAAGGGAAGGTTTGAGTCTGTAGGCTGTGTAAGACTGGTGTTTGTGTGCAGGAGAAACTCAATCGCTGTTCATTTCTAATTAATGGCCCTGGAGGAAAAGCTGCAGCAATGATTTCTTAGCCAGACACCTCAGCACAAGGCCTTGCCACTCTGATAAATGTGCCAACCCTTTCTTTTTTTTACTGTGAGTAGCTTTTTTACCTGACTGATTATTGTTGATATTATTAGAAACAGAGATATGATCAGTGAACCTTTGCAGTAATATATAAAGGCTCATTTAATGTCGATAATACAACAGATATGTTGTCAATAATGCAACAGATATATGCAGAACATTCTTGCAGAATTCAGGGATCATTACAAATCCTAGAGACCTGCCTTAAAGTTACTAAGGCATTGTAATAATACTGAGGCTGTTCAAGAGGCTGCAAGTATTTATTAAATACCAAATCTAGACATGATTCTTATGGTGGAAGTGATATAAATAATTATAATAAATGTAGAAATAAATTTTAAAACACTATTTTTATTTATTTATTTTTGTACAGCCTTTAGCTTTGATTACAGCATACATTCTCTCTGGCGTCACTTCGATATTTTTCTGCAATGTCACAACATTTACTTCCACCCAGAGCAACATTCATTTTTCTAAGATTGTTGTATTGATGATGGAAGAGTAGGAACTCAAAAGATTTCTCCAATCCTTGTGTAAAAAAAATCTGTTGTGTTTCCTGAACCACTCTTTCACAATCTAAACTAGATGAATCCTGGCAGTATGGAATATGTCCGTGCCTTCAGGAAAGAAAAAAAAACATTGATGGAATAACCTGGACATTCAGTATATTCAGGCAGGCAGCTAACCTCATTCTTTAGGCACAAATGTTGCTGAAACCGGACCAGACCCACTGCAGCATCACCAGATGACAGCACTCTCCCCACAGGCTTGTATGGTAGGCAATAGGCATGACGGGTGCATCACTTCATCCACTCTTATCTCCATACCCTGAGGTGCCCATCATTCTGGAAGAGGGTAAATCTGCACTCATCAGACCACATGACCTTCATCCATTGCTCGAGAGTCCTATCTGTACGCTACCCAGCAAATTGTAACATTTATTCTTATTAGCATCCTTGAAAAGCAGCCGAGGCCTAATAGTTAGAGAGTTGGACTTAGGATTGGAAGGTCGCAGGTTCAAGTCCTGGCTCTGGCAGAATTGTTGGTGGTAATAGTGAATAACCAGCACTCTCACCACCCTAAATATCACGGCTGAGGTGAGTCTCTAAAGCAAGGCACCAATCCCCCAACTGCTCCCTGGGAGCTGCAACAATGGCTGCCCACTGTTCTGGGTGTGTGTTCACGGTTTAAATGCAGAGCACAAATTCCAAGTATGGGTCACCATATCTGGCCAAAAAAGATTTATTTATTATTAAATGGTTTCCTTAAGGTTACACGAAGAAGCAAAGAATGATGCAACCATGATGGTGTTGGTGGAGCTAAAGACAAAAGCAAAAAACTATGGACCCAGGGCAGTGCTGACAGAGACAGAGACCACAGCAAAGAACAATGGAACCATGATGGTGCAGGCAGAGCTAATGACCAAAGTAAAGAACCACTGAACCAAGATGGTGCTGCCAGAGCTAGAAACCAAAGCAAAGAACCATGGCAGAGTTGCATAAGATTAAGGCAAAAGCAAAGAAGCATGGAAACATGGTGGTGTTGGTGGAACTGAAAACTCTGGCCAAGCTTAAACAGAGAGCACAGAAGTGATTGGTTGTCTCTGGAGGATCTGGTGTAGAAGGCACTGCAATTGTTTGCAACCCAAACAGACAAAATGACAACTGACGATAGTGCATCTCAAGGAACCACAGAAGTCATGAGGTCCAGGCACGTGCACAGATAGGGCTCAACCTGTGCAGTGCACATGCCCTTTTTTTCTTGGATACAAAGTGCCCCTCAAAAATGAACGAAAGTGTCCCCTGGTCTTCGCCCCCGTTTTTCGGTTCTTTCAGCACATGCCCCTTGAAAAGTCTCTGCATGGTCCTGATGAGGTCGACCACTACATCAGCGGTGCCCAAACTCTGCCCTGGAGAGCCAGTGTCCTACAGATTTTCGCTGAAACTTGCTTCAACACACTTACCTGAAAGTTTCTGTTATACCTAGTAAGAGCTTGATTAGCTGGTTCAGGTGTGTCTACTTGGGGTTGGAGCTAAACTCTGGCCCTTCAGCACCGAGTTTGGACACCCCTGACTTACATAGACAATGCAGGAGTTCCACATTCCTACTCTGCAATTCATATTTAAGGTAGAGCCACTCAGCTGCTGATATAAAACTGCAAAAGTCCCACTAGAGTACAAAAGTGCCATGACCAGTTTTGTTTTTAACTGACTTCCATAATATGTTTTGTTTTCTACTATTACAGTTAATGGTTGCAGGTTTCTAATGTTGTTTAATATATCTTATTTTGTGTTCAAGCGAAAATAAAACTAAGTGAATTTTGTTTATAAACTAATTTCGAGAGGAGCACGCGCTTATGATTGATAGCAGCTGATCCTCCTTAGCTAATGCACAATCCACCGATCGGAGGATTCCTAATCACTATAAATAACTAGAGTATCTTACCTTAGCCATCTTCGTCTTGAAGAATCCCCCCTTCCACCCCTACTCCTCCCCTTTCCTTGTCAGGGCAGCACGGAGGCCCAATGGTTAGCATCATTGCCTCACAGCAAGAATGTCACTGGCTCAGATCCTACCTGGCCAAGTCGGCATTTCTGTGTGGAGTTTGCATGTTCTCCCCGTGTTTGCGTGAGTTTTCCCCAGGCTCTCCGGTTTCCTCCCACAGACCAAAAACATGTAACATAAGTAAATTGACAAAACTAAATCGACATCATAGACAAGCTCGAATTCATATACACTCTCCATAGCTCTTATAATCTAAATTTACCATTGTCAAGCAGGGGGAGCTCTCGAGACCTACCTGAGCTCAGACTCCCCTCTCGCCCTGCAACAGGAGGAGGCCCCAGGCTCAAGGATCTCACGAGCTCAGGGCTCTCTCCCGGGACAGCATGCCAAATACGCATTCTAACCAATCATCAGCAAGGGCGAACTCTTGAAAAGTGGTTTGGAACAAGTAAATGGTGAGTAAATGATGACAGAATTTTCATTTTTGGTGAACTGTGCCTTTAAGACATATGTTGTAGAGAACATACAAGCACTGAAAAGAAGATTTAACTCACTTTATTAATATGCACATCACATACAGTACACCAGAAGGAGCATGACTTATTTTCTCCAGTAATACCCTGAGGTGAAATGTGTTTTTGCTCATTTCCGATGCTCAGGTGCTCATTTGGATAAAACAAATCATTGTGCCATTGGACAGTCTGATAAGACCACAAGTCATTTCAATCCACCAATTATGAGGCTGAAAACCACAATGTTTACAAATCCGCATCCGCCCTCAAGTCATGGCGTACAACAGGTATTATGTTGCAACCTAATTATTTTGCTTTGTAGTGGGAGAGAGATTAACTAAAGCCCACAAATGCAGCAAACACACACAAACCCCTCTAACATTATTAAAACTCTTGAGATCACATCTCAGCAAATGATCGTAAACAGGGAACAACTGTGCATTAGGCTAATTGCTCTTTTATGCCCAGATGCCATTTAACCCTTTTAGCAGAGCAGGAGCAGTAGGAATATATTACAAATGCAAATGCTTGTGAATAACTGTTGTCTTTGTCAGGAAAAATGTTTGCCATTTCAGTACAATTATATAGTATCTATTTAATTTTTTAAAACACAAGGAAAGCTGAGGGGAAAACTTCTTTCTGTAATATTTAAAGGGACAGTTCACTAAAAAAAATCTCTAAGCAAGATGATATTTTGAAGATATTTTAAACTGGTAACCATTAGCTTCCATAGTATTTGTTTTTCCAATTGTGGATGTCGGTGGTTGAAGATTGGGGTGGACTCAGACATTATAAACATTCGGGGCTTTGCACTCATTTGGACACTACCATTAAAGAGCCCCTATTATGCATTATCAAAGGCCATATTTTGGTTTTGGGTGTCTCCAACAACAGGCTGATATGCATACAAGGTCAAAAAACACTTTCATTGTTTTATAATATGCGTTTTGTTTACCTTATTATCCCAATGACTCCCATTTAATTTGTTCAGCGATTCATTTGTTACCAAACCCCTCCTTTGCATACAATCCAACCCACTCTTTAAGATCTCAAAACTCAGGGCTTCTGGTAGTACTGAAGGGAGTTTTGATTCTTTTAAATTTGTCCTATGCATTAATAGACTAATCCTTGCATTAATAATTGAATTCTGGTTTTAATTAATTACAACTCATGCTGATGTGTTTATCCTCATATAACCTTGCTCCAAAACAGCTGTGTCTTTGTGTGACTGATAACCGAAAATTAACTCCTCTGTACTTGTTATCAACAAAATGTTACAACTGGAGGATCTTTCTTACTGAAGTGTTCCCGGGCGGGGCTGAAGAGAGACGACGATATATATGGAGGGGACGAGGGTGTGGGTGTGTGTGCCTAGCTGACACAGACTGCCTGTGTTGCTGTTCTCTGACACCAGGAGCTCTGTAATGCTTTATTCATCTAATTAATTAAATTGATTAAACTTATTTAAAGGGCCACGAAACCCCCCTGCCTCAGCAGGGTGTTTTCACACTATGTCTGCATATAATAACTTATATTTGATTGTAACTTTCACTTATTTTGATTGTAATGCAATAATGTGCACGTAATGGCTGATTTGAAGCAATAATTATTGTAAAAAAACGCTATACAAATAAACTTGAATTGAATGTACTTTGGGTCATGACTGAAAGGACAAGATTTAGGATACAAGTGGACGAAATGAGTTTCCTTTGCAGGGTGGCAGGACACAACCTTAGAGGTTAGGAACATAGTAGAGCTGCAGCTCCTTCACACTGAGAGAAGCCAGTTGAGGTGGCTCAGGCATCTGTTTTGGATGCCTACCTAGGGAGGTGTTCCAGGCTTGTCCCACTGGGAAGAGATGACCCAGGACACATTGAAGGGACTATATGTCTCTCAGCTTGCCTGCCCTCGGAGGATCTGGAGGAAATGTCTGGGGAGAGGGAAGTCTGGGGTTCTCTCTTGAGACTGCTGCCCCCATGACCCGGCTCTGGATACGCGGCAGATGATGATAATGATGTGTGAACAATATTTAAGAGAAAGGCCTTTTGTGTACATAGAAAAAGGTTAAGAACTCATGAAAAATGGGAGCAAAAATTAAAAGTGCATAAAGTACGATCTTATTCTACATCCCTAATCGTACCCAATAAACTCCACTACTACCTTACCAAATATTAGTAAGCAGCAAATTAGCATTATAAGTTAAAAGTCGTAGATAATGGTTTGTTAATGGCGAGAATTGTACATTAAAATAAAATGTGATCATTAAATATATTAATTCATGTGTCCTGTTTATTTTTTCTAAACAGCCATACATTTTTACCATGACTTTAGAGAAAACATCCAGTAAAATGTCCATCAATGTTTAAAAAAAAAAAGTATTCTGCATATTTACAGCAAGAAACAACTATTAAAAGGCTGTATTTAAAGATCATAGTGTAGCACCATAATTGCCATTTATTCTTTTGCCACGCCTCTCAAAAGCAGAGATGGCAAAAGTACACACATCCTTTACTTAAGTAGAAGTACAGATACTCGTGTTTAAAACGACTTTGGTAAAAGTAGAAGTACTGACTACACTTTTGTACTTAAGTAAAAGTAAAGAAGTACCGCCTGAAAAATGTACAAAAGTAAAAAGTACTCATTTCAACCACAGTCCCAAAGACATGCGGTATAGGCGAATAATAATTCAACTAAATTTGCAGTAGTTTATAAGTGTGTGTGTGTGAATGTGTATAGGTGTTTCCCAGTACTGGGATGCAGCTGGAAAAGTATCCACTGCGTAAAAAAAATGCTGGAATAATTGGCGGTTCATTCTGCTGTGGCGACCCCTGATAAATCAGGGACGAAGCTGAAGGATAGCGAGTGAGATAAGTAGGTAATCATCCTGACACAAACTCACAGTGTTCAGCATGTAGTTTTGCCACTGTTAGATCAAAAACAACAGCTGCAATTCATGTTGATACACTCTATCTATCTTAATAAATAATGTCTTACATTTTACACTGAATTCTGTCCAAAATATATTGATTTTTTTCTTTTGCTAAAATAAATACTTATCAGATATGACTGCAAACTATTTTTTTTGCATTAGGCTAAAGCTGCTTATTCTCTTCAAAAAGCAGCTCTTTTATTTAACCTGCTATTTCAGTGTTTTTTCAGGTATTGTGGTTATTTTATTTAATGTATAAACATTAATTCTGTTACAGTTTTTCTCAGTCACTTTGGTCCATTTCTCAGATCAGAATTGAAATTCTTTAAACTCCCTGTTCAATCTTCAGATTATCATTGTGTCACTTGTGCACATCAGAAAGCAGTTTCTCTTTATGAACAAGTTGCAAATATTTTTGTTCATCCATGCAAATGATGTGCAATTCTCTGATGTTTCCTATATTATCAGTTGCTCATGTCATGTTGATCAACATGTATTATTTTATCTCTGTTGAATAGATTCACCCCCACAACATTTAATAGTTCAAATGCCTGAACAAGTTGTCTTAATATTTAGTCATAATGCATTTTTTACATTTCTCCCAGATGAATCTTGACTTTTTCTAATAAAGGTCTAAAAGGAGGTTGTCCTGTTTACATTTTTACTTTTGTTTTTTCTTTGTGCTATGTGGTGCTCTCTTTTCCTTTCTGTATCAGAATGACATGATCTGGCAACAAATTACAGAACAAACAGCAAAAATATTGCCATAGTTTACACCAGAACAGCCCTCCAGAGTACACTGATACTGATAACATGACTAAGTAATTTGAGTCTTATTCATATACAATGACACAAGGACATGTCATTCTGCACCACTGACATGTTCATTGACACAGAAATTTAGTTTTGAGAGATAAACTGAAGAATTTTGAGCAGGAGACTGGCTTTTGCAGGTAATCCATGGTGTTTTGCTATTTATACGTGTTGTTTTGAGAAATACACAGGCCTACTGTTTTACAAATTTCAGTTCTGATCTGAGAAATGTACTAAAGTGACTGAGAAAAACTGTAATAGCCTACATTTATTCTATGCTAAAAGCAACATACACAGGTAAGACAGGTAACATACACATAAATTGCCCAGTATAACTACCTTTGTTGTTGTAAAATATTTGTTAAAATTATTAATTGAAGACAACAGTATAGGCCTATGTAAAATCATATAGTCAATAAAACCTGAAAAACAGCATAAATTCTGTATTAGGAAATATGAACTCATCAGAAATAAAGGAAATAAAGCGCAATGCATACATTTTTTATAAAGTATTTGATTGTTTTACAAAAAAAGCACTATTTTTCGCGGTATTAGATTGAAAGACCAGAGAAAGCTTATGCAGTATGATCGGAAGTGGAAAAAAAGGCGTAAGCATTTAAACAGCATGTTTTTGACTGGAATGTGTCTCGTTTACCTGTGATCCGATCGAGCAAAAGGTGTCTTATTACCGTGTAAACAGGGCAGCATCAGTCATGTTAAATTCGCCGTTTCCCTCTGACACTGCGTAGTAATCCTAGCCTTTCTCATAGTAATCCTCATGAACTAGGCCATGTACGGTGTGCGATAGCCTTGAAGAAGCCGCGCGCTACAGCACGCAGGCGCGCAATGAGGAAAAACAGACTGACTGCATCAGAAATGCGCTCATATTATTGCGCAATGACAAGAAATAATATAGATCGCGCCACCAAACACATAAAAACGAAAGTAACGACCGTGGTTTCAAAAATGTAAGAAGTAGAAAGTACAGATATTTGTGTAAAAATGTAAGAAGTAAAAGTAAAAAGTAGTCAAAAAAATTAGTAGTGGAGTAAAGTACTGATACCCGAAAAAACTACTTAAGTACAGTAACGAAGTATTTGTACTTCGTTACTTCCCATCTCTGCTCAAAAGTGAATCATTAATGGAATTGTTAATGAAGTCAATGATCAAATCAAATCACTTTTATTGTCACGTCATAAAGGCTGATCAGAAAGAATATTCCACATAGTCCTGTAATTGCATTTATTTGAGTCATAAGTGTGTGTTGTGCTTTCCTCCTCCGCCGGTGGAAAACTGCAGATGTGAGTGACTCATCATCTCCTCTCATAACAGATGCTGCTACTGTAAACTGAGAGAGTCAGCCCTTCAAATGAGTCAGGCCATTATGTATCAACTATGACTGCAAATGTGCTAATATTTACCCAGAAAGAGCAAAAATCTTATTGATTTATGGTTTAAATCCCTGGATTAATTTAACTACAAATACTGTCACTTAGTGCATAAATCCACCTATTTATCCTGCCTGATCTCACGAGGAAACGTAAGTATTTTACGTTTTATCAGTTTAGTGGCTAATTCGTACGAATTCGTATGAGCTGAGTCGTACAAAAATGTACGATTTTAAAAAGGAGGCGTGGCACCCAACCCCGCCCCTAACTCCAACCGTCATTGGGTGATGAGCAAATCGTACTAAATTGTACGAATTAGATCATACAAATTCATACGAATTAGCCACTAAATCGAAAAATTACGAATTGCCATGAGATTGTGTTGATTGTGTTGACGCTCTGAAATTCCTGCTCCCTATCAAGGACACCTGTTGGACTCTACAGGCTTACACACACACAAACATACACAGCTACAGATAGACTACCACTACCTAGCCCCTCATCCCACGCCTTCGTGTGCTTTCACCCACTGGATGGGGTAGGCGGGTCTATGACCAGCGCTCTTCAGCTGCACGACTAGATGGCTGCCCGCCCTTACCGGACTATATCCACATCCCCTGTTGCGATGTTATGTCTATGTGTTTATGTGCTTGACTGCTGGGGCTTTTTTTTCTCCCTGATCTTACACTGCTCTAATTCAAGAGCAAGGTGAGAGGGAGTTTTTTCGCCTCTCTCTCCTGAATTGTATCTTACTTCCTTTTTCTAAGTGCTATCTCCCGTTGACCTGTCTTCCCCTGAAATGTGATGTTTGTGTATGGTCGGGGGATGTGAATACATGGAAGTATATGTGACAAATAAAGGCCTTGATTGATAATTTATCACTATTCTCTTTTATTTGTTACACATATTTCTAAGTCCTCACATACATTTAAAGACAAAATGATTACAAATGTGTTTCAAATATTTTCCCGGAGCAAGTACATTTTAATAGTAATTCCTATAATATTTTTTCTTCTGGTAAAAGCCTTATTTAATTTTTTTATTATTTGGCTGGAATAAAAATATATGAAGAGTTCAGATGCAAAAACCTCTAAATGCCGTCTGAAATTTTCTTCTAAATGAGCATTTTTATCAAGCTCCTGTGTGTAGGTTCAGTAACCACTTTTTGGCAAAGAATAAGATTATTTTACTTTCTTTAAAGTGAAATAACTCAACATAAACCAAAGAAGCTGATAAAAATGTTCAGTTTAGATGGAAATTTCAGACGGCATTTAGAGGATTTTGCATCTAAACTCTTCATATATATTTTTTAACTGCTAAGATCATAATTATTAGCCCCTTAAGACTTTTTCCCCCATTGGCTACAACAGGGGTGTCCACACTCGGTCATGGAGGGCCGGTGTCCTAGAGAGTTTAGCTCCAACCCTAACCAAACACACCTGAACCAGCGAATCAAGCTCTTACTAGATATACTAGAAACTTCCTAGTAGGTGTGTTGAAGCAGGTTGGATCTAAACTCAGCAGGATATCGGCCCTCCAGGACAGAGTTTGGACACCCCTGGGCTACAGCAACAACCACTGTTGTTTGCTACTTTCATTCAAACTTTCCTTCAAATTCTGACCATTAGTTCATACTTCAGGCTTTAATTAGTTCTAAATGGACATTCTGCTAAACAATGTGTCTGGCTTCTTAATTAGGAAGCAGTGTTTCCCAAGTCACCTAATTTTGTAGAAGCTACAGTATATACTATTCTTTGAGATCCTAACCTCAGGCATCCCTGCATGTAAAATGCATGAATCAGCTTAGCTAATATCTCTGGGAAGCAGTGCAGATATATCTGCCACTATGAAATATGCACAGGTGATTAGTTATTCACCCAGCTCATGGGAACTGTGGAACAAAAACTTTAAGACTGAAAACAGGTCAGAAGACTTACCTTTAAAGAAACAATTCTTATGAAAAAACAGTTTTTACATTAAATCATATTAGAAATGTTTGTAGAATATCTGCCGTTATTACATGGCTCTCTGGAATTCTTGATTCTGATTTCCCAATCATGACATTCCAGGGTATGTTATTCCCACATAACAATCACTGGAACTAAATATGCATTCACACCTAGCTTGATAATTATAACTATGCTAAATATATTTGCGTCCTCACTGACAAACAATAACAATGTTTATTTTTTGTTTATGCTTGTCATTCTGCATGACCCCCTTGTAACCAGTAGATGTCCTCAGTGTGGTATTAACACATTTGACCAGTGAATCCAGCTCATGTAAAGTCTCTTTTACACCACAAACATAAGCAGCACTTTTTAAAAACTGACTACCATGTTAACAGATTACAGCTTTATCAGCGTGGAGCAGAGCTGAAGCTGCTTGCTGTGATTGTTTCAGCGCCAGGTCTGTTTTCGCAGTGCTGCTTATACTTTTTGTTTATTTTGTCTCTCTATTTGATGGATGGATGGATGAAGTGAATTGGGATGGATGGATGAATCGGATTGGGATGGATGGATGAATGAATTGGATTAAATTGGATTGGGAGGAATGGATTAATTGGGTTGGAAAGAATTAGATTGGGACGGATGGATAAATGAATGAATTGAATTGGGATGGATTGGATTGGGTTTGGAAGGAGGGATGGATGGATGGATGGATTGGATTGAATTGGGATGAATTGGATTGGGGTGGATAGTAGATTGGATTGGGATGGATGAATGGTTGGATAGATCAATTGGATTGAATTGGATTGGGATGGATGGATTAATTGGGTTGGATTGAATTGGATTGAGACGGACGGATGAATGGATGAATTGGATTGGGATGGATTGGGTTTGGAAGGAGGGATGGATGGATTGGATTGAATTGGAATGAATTGGATTGAGCTGGATAGTAGATTGGATTGGGATGGATGAATGGTTGGATAGATGAATTGGATTGGGATGGATGGATGAATTGGGTTGGATTGAATTGGATTTGGATCGATGGATGGATGAATTGGATTGAGATGGACTGGATTGGGAAGGATGGGATAGATGGATGAATGGATTGGATTGGGTTCAATGGATGAATTGGGTTAATTGGGACGGATGGATGGATGAATTGGATTGGGTTTGAAAGGAGGGATGGATGGATGGATGGATTGGATTGGATTAGATTGGGATGAATTGGATTAGGATGGATAGTAGATTGGATTGAGATGGATGAATGGTTGGATAGATTAATTTGATTGAATTGGATTGGGATGGATGGATGAATTGGGTTGTAATGAATTGGATTGGGATGGATGGATGGATGGATGAATTGGATTGGGATGGATTGGGATGGAGAGTAGATTGATTGGATTGGGATGGATGGATTGTATTGGGATGGATTAGACCAATCACAACAAATTGCTCCATCTGACCAATCAGAGGAGGATCTCAGAAAGGAGAGGTTTAGAATATTTTAAATAATATTTAACCTTGGATAGGTATAAACCTATGTAGTTAAAAATGTGTAAGATTTTGTTTATACCCTGTCTGGGCTTCTGTCTATATTTATCTTTATATTCCACTGCACTTGAATGTAATGTCTGTAAACATTTTGTTCACACTTCATTTCACTCAACAAAAAACCTGAGATCAAATCAGATGAAGACACCGGTACCATGTTTGAATGAAAAGACCACATTTAATTAGCATGAGCTTGCTGGCAAGAGGTGTTTCCCAAAGTGTGGGAGAAAAATCGACAGCGGAGGCATTTACAGCTTTAGAGACCGACATATACAAACCGAAAGCCTAAGAACTTGATTACAGAGTAGTTAATAGTGAACATTACAGCCCCACTAGAAGAATTCATCCATACATTCCCAAAAAAAAGTCCACACGCAGGCTTGAGGAACCCACCTTTATGGCTTCATGTTGATTTTTGTGTCTTTAATATCAAAAAAGTGGAGTGCTGAAAATGCCCCTTCCTGTGTCACAGACCTTAAGATTCAGTAGCTCTTAGTAAAAAGGCTTGAAAGCACTGCGGCACTTCAGATAGATGCTTCAAATACTCCAAAAAACATTCAAGAAAAAGCGCTGATTGTTCAGATTCAGATCCTGTTCAGATCTTTTGACAGGTTAGATCTGTATACCAAAAACTGTGGAAAAAACGATATTAAAGTCAACATGAAATGCCCATTTACTTCTATAATCCGATGCGTTTCAGATTAAAAATAAAGTTAAAAAAATTAAATAAAATGCTAAATCTACAGTAAGAAGAGTTGCATCAGCTGTTTGTAAGTTCATAACTAAAACTTAATTTTCAACATAGACTCATTCTAAAAACGTAGCCCTATATACATTTCTAGAGATAGCGAATTATGTAGCCAGCAGTACATATGGCTGCATTTTGTTTTTAAAACAAACGCTACGGGGCGGTATGACACCGTTCCTTTTCACGATTACCAACTGACCGCTTACCTCCGTATGGACGGATTTCCTGCTGTTACCAGTTTGTCCAGTTAGTTTGCCATGTGCGTCAGCTGACTTGAGACGCAGAGAGGAGATGACCATGATGGCGGGGTTCGAGTCCGGTGTAGAACAGTTCCAGAAAAGTAGGTCAATCTGCTTTTGAAAACACTATTGGTTGAGTTTAGGGAAAGAGGAGGGTGGGTCAGTCTACCGGTCAGTCAGTCAGTCAACAGCAGCCTCTGGTGGATTTACGTGAGAACAGCAGGTGCGAATGGCACTTACGAGAGAAATTTGAGATCTGCAAAAGTGTACACCGTGGCCTCTGGTGGATTCGCGATTACAAAAACCGCAAAAAAACATAGCTCCTGGGACGTATTTGGCGCTCTCCAATAATGTATATAGTGGTATGTTTTCAGATAGAGCCTGGGTTGTTAATTATTGTTGCACCATTTGTAGATTGTAAACATCCATAACTGTAGTCATGCAATTAAACATGAGGTTTGTTTCAACTTATGGTACATTTACATGCTAACACGATTTGCATACAGATGGCAAAGTAGTCAAAATGGCCCCTGTTCACTGCATGCCAGGGCAGTAGCTGCCGATGCCACTTTGTACAGAAATGCTACAAATATCCATGTGCATGACGTCACAAAAAATTGCATTTCAAGTAAATGACTATAGTATAGTTAAAAAAGTCAAATAAATAAATAAATAAATAATAATTTAACTCCAAAATGCTGTTGTTGTGTTACCATTTTACCATTTTTAGAAAATGGTGTGTAAATGCTCCCTAGAAAAAATGGTGTGACAACAATACTTACTTGGTAAGTTGTAACTAACCCAGACTCATTGCAGATACGTATCCAGATCTACATTTCTGGGGACAGCAAAATAAGTTACTGGAGGTACATTAGCCCACAGTTTTTGTTTTTGCAAATCCACCAGAGGTCGCCGTTTATGCTTTTTTATGATCTCAAATTTCTCTTGCGCATCTTATTGCAGAAATCCACTAGAGCATGCCATATACACTTCAGCCAACCAGGCCAGCTTGCTGTTGACTGACTGACTGACTGACTGACCGACTGACCCACCCACCCCTTCCCTAAACTCAACCGATAGTGTTTTCAAAAACAATCTTGAAAAAGAAATGCTGTCGCGGCCGTGTGATTTCATCATGTTTTTAGCCTGTTGTTTATTTATTTGCTTTTGTATTACCTGGTTTCTGGAACTGTTCTTCGCTGGACTCAAACCCTGTTGTCAAGGTCAACTCAGCTCCGCCTCCCAAGTCCGCCATCGTACGTGGCGAGTTACTGGGCAAACCGGCAACACTGAAAAAGCCATCTACACTGAGGTAAGCAGTTAGCTGGTGGCGTCAAAAAAAACAGAAGCCATCATACCGCCCCATAGCGTTTGTTTTAAAGATGAAATGCAGCTATGTGTACCTCTGGCTACATAATTCCTGCTCTCCAGAAATGCAGACAGGGCTATGTATCCTCAATGAGCCTGTGCTGGTTGTAACACTGACTCTATACAACACAAATAGGTTAAGTTTGCTAAGCTTTTGTATTACACACAGCTTGTGCAACGGACTTCTGATTTAATAAATTGGAAATTAAACTGGCAATCCATTAGCTGATGCTATTGGGTGAAAAAAAAGTAGTTTTAGTGGTACAGCAAGATTTAATGTATGATATCTTTGGTGAAAAGTGCAAAATATGAGCAGAAACGTACATAAAAGGGGCTATATGTTGAATTCAGAAAACCTTGTTATTAGCGACACCAGTGGACATCACTGGAACTTATCGCAATATGTGCAACAAAAGCAATAAACAAGAGACTGAATTGAATTCAGCCAGATCTCACCAGAAAACGTAACTATTTTACGTTTTGTCAGCTAAGTGGCAAATTCGTACAAGCTCATATGAGTTGTACGATTTTTTTAAAAGGAGGCATGGCACCCATCCACACACCTAAACCCAACCGTTATTGGAAGATGAGCAAATCATATTAAATTGTACGAATGAGATCGTATAAGTTCATACAAATTAGTCACTAAATCAAAAAGTTACGAATTGTCAAGAGATAGTGCTCATTCTTTCATCAGAGGTTGAAAATACTTTTGCGGCAAATACTGTGTGCTGTTAAGAAGCATCCAGATGATGAATACATAAATGTGTAGTGCTCTTTCATTTCGATAATAAAATAAACAACAGATTTGACAGTGGTGAGAAAAGCACAATAAAGAAAGCATCTGATCATAGCAACGTGGAAACATTTGAACAAGCTCCACAACACACCATCATCATGTCGATTTATAAAGTATTTCAAATTACACTGTGGCAATAGTTATTATTAAAGTTATATTTGAGACTATATGTGATTTACAGTTGAAGTCAGTATTATTAGCCCCCCTGTATTTTTTTCTCCAATTTCTGTTAAATAGAGAGAAGATTTTTTCAACACATTTCTAAACATAATAGTTTTAATAACTAATTTCTAATAACTGGTTTCTTTTATGTACTGCCATGATGACAGTAAATAATATTTTACTAGATATCTTTCAAGATATTAGAATTCAGCTTAAAGTGACATTTACAGGCTTAACTAGACTAATTAGGCAAATCATTGTATAACGATGGTTTTCTGTAGACAATAGAAAAAAATATTGCTTAAAGGGGCTAATAATATTGACCTTAAAATGGTTTTAAAAAATTAAAAACTGCTTTTATTCTAGTCAAATCAAAACAAATAGGACTTTCTCCAGAAGAAAAAATATTATCAGAAATACTGCAAAAAATCCATTCTCTGTTAAACATAATTTGGGAAATATTTAAAAAAGAAAAGAATTCACAGGAGGGATAGTAATTTTGACTTCGACTGTAAATCTGATGTCCTTTTAATGATTCCTTTTCTCTTTGTGACACACTGACATGCAGTACACAGAATAACTCTTTCTGTTAGGGATACACCGAATTTTTGGTCACCAAAAATCATCAGCCAGAAATGGCATTTTCAGTTTTTGGCCAAAAGAGAAAAATGGGCTGGAAAATATGACTGGAAAAAACAAGGCTATGCTGCATCACACTGCCCAGCAGTGTTCAGCACGCTGGTTTCACTCTCCCTCCAGTCGCAATCACTGATCAGTGTAAAGTGGCTTTCACAATGGATGCAGAAATCACTGCGTTATGAAACCCAATCATTTCAATTGCTTGTGCCAGAAGAGGAAGTTAAGAGCAGCGGGGCACAAAGTGGACTATCTTGTGCGATGCAGTCAAAATTCAAAATGGCTCTGTGAATATTCTGCTCATGTAAACATGTACTTATCTATCGATGAACCACACATGCTTACCCAAAAAGCAAAGTCCCCTCAAATAGTGCGCTGACAGGACATGACTGTGCAGTGTACTCGGCTGTTGTCCTGGCAAAGCTGTTAAAATTAGTCCTTTGACTTGTTCACTGGCAATACAATTTTACTGGCAATAGACTGATTTCACACGGCCACCATTTTGAAAAAGTGACACGAATTTATAATTTCACCGCTTTTCGAGTGACCCGAAGGTCTATTCTGAATGGATTTTGAAAATAAATAAGAATATCAGACCTAATTTTTTAGCTAAGTTAAGGGAAATGGCACTAGATAGCTAAGGTTTTCTTTCCCAAACACACGTTTTAGATACCATTTATCAAACTCAAGTTAATTCTTTAAACTTATACTTTTATCACTATATTAGACACGAGCGATCCGCTGATAAATCGACTGATCTTCACGGCTTTAAAATGCTCCGTGTATCTGTGTTTGCACTCGGTGAAGAGTGGTGAACGGATGACCTTCATGGCCAATCACAATCATTTCTGTTGAGCACTGGTGAATACTATGGCAAATCAGCGCTGTTTAAGAATGCGTTCAATGTCGCGGGAAATAGACAATTTTAAAATTTCAGTAGCACAACCTCAGAAGCACAAGAGGTGTGCTATAGAGAACTGCACAGTTTTATCGCTCACCGGGTTACATAGGCTGAAGCAGTGAAGTTTCTCCACAGTGTTTACCCTTGTGCCATGAACTGAAGCCTAGAAGGACACTTAAGCGTATTACTCTTAAAGAGATTATGATTTAGTTTGATCCCTAATATGCTTTTAATTGTTTAAATTAAACTGAACTGAATGATATTAAAGTGATGTTCATCTGCATTTTGAAATCGCTGTAACAGCTGGAGGTTTGTAGTCCACAGCATGTTGATGCAATGTTTACAGTTGCCAATCCTAAACTTCCAGGTTTCTTCCCACTGCAGCCTCGCTTTCGTTTTTTTTTTAATGGCGACCGTGTGAAATAAGCGTATTGTCCTTATTCTTCATGAGCGAGCAGGGGCAGCCATTGGAGTCTTTTTGGCTTGAGACTTCCACTCTCATTCAGTTCCATTGATTTTACACTTAAAAACAGTTTGTTCTGCTGCTTCATGTTGCAAACTGATATTTTCTTATGATCGTATTCTTATGTATAGTGATGAACACACCCGTTTGTAGAGCAAGTTGTTTTAATCATTTTCTATCGTTTATTAATCCTAGTCAATTATCCCATGCACAATCGAACAATCGCAGAATCGCATCGCAGAATAAAAGCTGATTTATACTTCTGTGAAGAAACGCACACACGTATGGCCAGGCGCAGCCTTCGTACGGTCGCATAGCCTTCGCCATGGCTGACACCAACGCTGATGCGCACCTGTCAAAAAATGTAACTACACGTCGCAACAATACTTAGCACAAGCTCTGTGATTGGTCAGCTTGGTAGCAGTGACCAGTGTGGGCGGTGCTGATAGCCGCGAGCCCTATGGAGCGAGTGTTTACAACTGTCAAGTCCCGTGAAGGAGGTCCAGGTGGAAACTTTTGTTTTGTATTTACCTTATGATTAAAGCATACCTGCCAACACTCCCGTTTTTCCCAGGAGTCTCCCGTATTTCAGACCCATCTCCCGTATTGTTCTGTCTCCCGGAAAACTCCCGGAATTCCAACTTATCCAGCACATGTTTTTACGCAGCGGATGCCCTTCCAGCTGCATCCCATCTCTGGGAAACATCCATACACACTCCTTCACACTACGGACAATTTAGCCTACCTAATTCACCTGTACCGCATGTCTTTGGACT
>LR812531.1:8193936-8337655 GCA_903798195.1 Danio kyathit
ATTTAAAAAATAGAACAAAAAGTCTCAGTCAAACTCAAATGTTCAAAACAGGCACAAACAATTTATCAAAAAAACAAAAAAAGTAGTAAAACGTAGTAAAAAAAATCAGAGCTGACTTTGATGTGATTCATCTCTCAGTATCAGAGGGGGGCAATATTTTTATTTTGAGTAGTTTTTCAATTGATTAAGATGTTTTCTCTGTATTAAAATTAAACAAAGAGGAGCAGTGTTATTTTTCAACTTAGTAAACTACATATAAATTCAAGCTTCGGCTTCATCACTGGCTGCAGCCATGTTGCTAATTAAACACCTGGTATTAGGCAAGCTGCTAATTCACGTTCACATGATTTAGCTCATAAATAGCATACAGTACTTTCAGCACCCTGCAGATGGCGATATCCCCTCATCCGCCCAACAAATTAACTGTGGTAGATAAAGATGCCGACTTGTCGTGCACAATCACAATGTAATGAGTAACGGTAAGCATCCGTTCAAATGTAGTGGAGTAAAAAGTACATATATTCAATCAAAAATGTAGTCAAGTAGAGAGTAAAAGTTGCTTTTGATACTCAGTACAAGTACAAAGTAGCCAAAAAAATACTTAAGTAAAGTAACGAAGTCCATTTACTCAAGTACTTTACACAACTGATTTTTGTAAGTCGTGCTGCTTTTTAATTCTAAGATCACATTTGCACGCATATTCATCCTTATAGTCGAACCCTGCTTTTAAGAAAACCACAATTTAAAATGATTTTCAACCTGCCAAAGTGGCTAGTGGGAGTGTCTGTCTTATTTGGCGGGTTGGCGGGTGTTAATGTTAAGCCCTGCTTCTACATAATGTGACATGCTGTACATAGAGTTTAGTGTTTTATATATGATGACAACATGATCTGGGCATGGGGGATTTTTCAACCTAGGCTCATTATTGATACATACCCTTATATACATTTCTGAAGAACGCGAAATATGTCCCAGGAGCTACGTTTTCTGCAGTTTTTGTTTTTGCGAATCCACCAGAGGCTGCTGTGTATGCTTTTTGAGATCTCAAATTTCCATTCGTGCCTGCTATTCTCATGTAAATCCACCGGAGGCCACTATCAACTGACTGCCTGACAGACCGAGCGAAACCCCCACCCACCCCCTTCCCTAAACCCAATCGACAGTGTTTTCAAAAGCAATCCAGAAAAAGAAAAGCCTTCGCGGCTGCTTGATTTTTTACCACGATTTTAGATTTTACCACATTCTCACCCTGTTTTTTACTCATTTATTTAATTTTTTGCCTTTTGTTTGTTTTATCTTCTTTCTGGAACCGTTCTTCGCCATACTTGAACCCTATCATTGCAGTCAACTCCTCTCTGCATCCTAAGTCCACCGTCGTACATGGTGAGCTACTGGGCAAATTCGTAACAGCAGAAAAGCCGTCCACAGAGAGGTAAGCAGTCAGCTGGTAGCACGAAAAGAAACAGAAGCCATCAGCAGTGTCATACCGCCCCGTAACGTTCATTTTAACGACGAAATGCAGTCATACATAGCTCTGGCTACATAATTCGCACTCTCCAGAAATCTATACGGGGGTACATTTTCACAATGAGCCTGTGTTAGGATTTACCCCACAAAAAAGAGGAATTCAGAATTATCATTTGTAAAATAAACGTCTAGGTGTTACATTTACTAGCAATTTTATTGTTTTCTGCAGTTTTTCCCAATTGAATTTCTGTCCACTGTATTTGTTAACATTTTTAGCATTCCATTTGTTAGAAAACTTTATATCAAGATTTGTCCTTATTAGCTGAAATAAGTTGTCAGCCAAATATTCAAAAAGTTATCTGAATCAGCCAAGTATTCAGTGCACCCCTAGTCTAAAACATAAGAAGAAACAAGCTGTTTTTCATCTCAACCCCAAACCAAGGCTATGTTTCTGAGGCTGAATTTCAAAAAATAAAGTGGGAGAGGTAAAGAGGAAGAGTAACTGGACAAGAACTGAGAACTGTTCTAAAAGCTATTTACAACGAATTCACAGGGATAATTAGCACATGAGACAGTTTCTCCCTTCTGGAAGATCCACTAGCTTCCTGTGAAAGTGGTCATTGACAGGGCAGCTGTAAAATTTATGCGCTCTGCTTACTTCTGGGTCTCTTGAGATTGCTGTGAGATGTCAGCGCTCTCACAGCACGACAGCTTGCTGCAGACAGACATGGGAATACCACTGGCTTGAAAAAAATTAAAAGATGTTTAATTGATGAGAAACTGGATTTTCCAATAGCCGTACGATGAAGAAAATTCAGTGTACAATCTGGACATTCCAGTGTTGTGTACAAACAAGCAAACAACTACAAAATTACGTTTTAATTAAACTGGGAAATAAGTAGATAGAGATTGAAATATTACGTTGCTATAAAATGTACTTCAATTATTTTATTGTGTATGCTACTTGACAATGGCTGCTGTCTTTTTCAAAGCTTTCATGCAACCTAATAGCTGGTATCACATGAAAGCAATTTCCTTTCCAGAGTGGATTTAGTTTTTTTGCTGTGCACTTACTAATTGAATCATTTTTAGACTCTAATATGTGTAAGCCTCTTACATATGTAATAATACCAACATTGGTTTATTTATGAAATCTTTTCCTTGGCTCTCGACGAAGACGGTCGCACTTTTTCCCTCTCCGTCCCTTATCTTCCCTGGCTGGCTCTTCTCGTCTCGTCTTATTCTATCTCTGAGGCTCTCCGTGCCCTGCTATCCAAACGAATAAGGAATTATGGATCTGATCAACTGGTCTCTGAACGCGATTGACACCATCTTCTCGACGAGAAGTTTGAGCTCGGGAGAGCCCACTTGTCCTGCCGGGACGTTTGCAGCTGGATACGTGATGGACGGGTGGGAGAAGTGGCGCGTCGTGTGCCTGGCTGCTCTGTCCCTGGAGGATATTGAAGATCTCTACCTATTCGGAACTTTGATAACAGGGTTTCTGCTGATGGGCTTATGCGGGGCCCTGGGGTATTGACGATTGATGAAAGCGGTCAGTGCATCTCAGAACCCCACCAAGCTGACCGGCTTGATTGAAACTATAATAGGCAGATATGCTGCTAATCAGACTGCTGTATTAGACCGCAAAATTGGAAAACATTGGGGTGAAATTAGCAGCTTTGCAACAAGATTTGGCCAGGACTGGAGACCAGTGACAGACATTAAATATCTGTGAAATTGGCAGATATTGACCTAAATTTGAAATACTTTCTTCTCTTTCGGCTCCCAGTGTTTTTCCAGCCAGACGGCCTCGGCTGGAAAAAAACAACTTCTCCCGGATAGCAAGATAAGGAGACGCTCTGAAATTCCTGCTCCCTGTCAAGGACACCTGTTGGACTCTATAGGCTTACACACACACACACATGCACAGCTACAGATAGACACTACATAACCCTTCATCCCACGCCTTCGTGTGCTTTCATCCACTGGAGGGGGTAGGCGGGTATGTGACCAGTGCCTCCATGGCTGCAGGAATCGACGGCTGCCCACCCTTGCCGGACTACATCCACACCCCCTTTCCCATCCCCTGTTGCGATGTATGTCAATGTTTATGTGTTTTTATGTGCTTCTGCTGGGGCTTTTTTTTTATCTCCCTGACCTCACACTGCTCTAACTCAAGGCCAAGGTGAGAGGGAGTTTTTTTTTCACCTCTCTTTCCTGAATTGTATCTTACTTCCTTTTTCTAAATGCTACCTCCCGTTGACCTGTCTTCCCCTGAAATGTGATGTTTGTGTATGGTCGGGGTAGGGGGGTCCAATTTCACTATATGTCAGTGTATGTGAATACATGGAGGTATACGTGACGAATAAAGGATTGATTGAGTTATTCTGAAAACATAGCCCTATATACATTTCAGGAGACTGCAAATAATGTAGCCAGAGCTACGTATAGCTGCATTTCGTCTTTAAAATGAACGCTACAGGCTGGAATGGCTATTGGTTGGGTTTAGGGAATGGGGAGGGGGGGGGGGGGGGGGATCGGTCGGTCAGTTTGTCAGTCGACAGCAACCTCTGGTGGATTTATGTGAGAACAGCAGGGCGAATGATACTCGCGAGAGAAATTTGAGATCTGAAAAAGCACACACAGCGGCCTCTGGTGGATTCTCGAAAAACAAAACCTCCTGGGACATATTTTGCTCTCTCCAGAAATGTATATGGGGTACGTAATCAGAATGAGCCTAGGTTGAACCTGCCAACTAGATACAGTTTGTTATGCTTTGTATAACCCCATATATTATATCATACATACTGTCTGTGTTGTGATTGTGATTAGGGATGCACTGATACCATTTTTTTTTGGAACCGATCCGATCCCGATACCAAAATTCTGAGTATCGATCGATGCAGATCCGATCCCGATACGGTGTCGTTTTTTTTTGTTTTTTGTTTTTTTTTAAACCTAATACAGTTTCTATAGTTCTGGTGCTCAAATAATATATCTTCTTTAGTAAAAATAACAGACCTATGGCCTACATTATGTGACAGATGGCACAATCTAACTAAAAACATGATGCTTCCTATAAACTATAGGCTACCCTATTTGAGGATATATTATGACATTGATCTGATCTGTTGTGGTCCCGCTTATGTTTCCTTTTTTAATATTAGGATTTTTCTTTGAAATCTGTACTAGGCCACCACTATTGACGCTAATCGTTGGTAAAAAAAAAAAAATCAGCCTTTTAGCAAAGCCTGATATTTTCCTGCAGGTTTGAAGCAGACTAAACTAAACCATCTGAGGCCAGTTTTACTTAATAAACATTCCCTCGCCTAAACTCGCCGCGAGCGAGACAGAGAAACTGAAAGCATGTCAGAACAATTATTTTTTGTCTGAAAAATGATCTTTTTGAAACAAATTTTGTTTGGTATAATTTGTTGGTTATTTTAATGTATTTTTGTTGGTCAGTTATCTACAAAATAAACAAGAAGATTTGAGGTGAAGTTCAAAACAAGGTCCTCTTATGCTTCAGTGCACAAAATGACAAAAAGGTCTGTTAAATAAAATAATAATATAAATAAAATGACAGTGAAATATTCACAGTTTCAGAGTAGCATATATTAGGCTAAATAATTTTCTGTTAATGACAATGCATATTGCGCTCGTCAGTTTCACTTTTACTAGTTTAATCAACTACTCAAAATGAACCCATTTAATGCAGAACTAAATGCATTTCTCCACTGATTATTAAAACTAACAGGAACAAATAGTATTGGAGAGTTTTACTTGTTGTCATGAACATGACACGCAGTTTGAATTGTGAATGAATGGAGAATGATTGACAGGCGCAGCGGCGGGAAGCACTGAATTGAACATGAATTTAACCACCTGAATCTGTACTTCACATTAAACTATAGAATGGCTTCAGAACATTTGGAATAAAGTAGGCCTACATGACAACTTCCTAGTGCCTTTTAATAGGCTGCCTTCATGGCTTTTGTTGGCTTATAAAATACACAGAATATAGTCCACGCACAAGATCGGATTTGGATCGGTACCAACTGGCCGATACCCTTTCCAGCAAAAATATGCGGTATCGAACCGATATCCGATCCAAGTATCGGGATCCGTGCATCCCTAATTGTGATACTTTAAAATTGTGTGCCATTACTTTTCTAAGCAATAAAATATGATTTTCGCCTTGAAAATGGCAAAATGGGCACAAAATAATATTTCAGGAAGGAACAGAGTCGTATGCAAAGACTAGAATCTCACCTTTTTGGACCTACAGTAACTAACCACAAAAATTAGGTAGAACACACACCTCTACACTTACAGCCGCACTTTTTTTCCACAACACCCTTACATTCTTCAGAAAGTGTTAATATTAGGGTTGAGCGAGGTCAACCAATTTGGCATCGTATTATGTCTAATGTGAAACATTGCGATGAATGATGGCGTCATCGTCGTAGGCGGAGGTGAATTAATTATTTATGATTAATTAATTAATAACTAATTAATTATTTGTAGCCTACCGTTTCAACTACCTGAGCCCCATGGTCTTTGATTTACCCATAACCAAATCAGAAATAAATAAAGATAAGTTACACACAAATTACCACCTGTCAATCACTTTTACAGTGGGACTCTGGCATGAATAGGCAGAGTGATCTGTGTCGTTATAATGGCGTCGACAAACTTGGTACATGTGTGAAAGTGAAAGATTAAAGCAGTGTACTGATGCTGTGACACATTAGCTGATAGATTCAAAAGACTGAAGAGTCATTAGATAGAGACAAGATGAATTAAATGTCACGTTTAACAACTATAGTGAGACGCGATCCAGCGGTACATCCTTGATAAACTGTCCGACATGCACTGCTCTCTAGAGTTTTGTGCTCAAGACTGCTGGAGCTCAGACTCGTGTGTACGTTGCAGCACTGACAGTGTGTGTGTTTGTGTGTGTGTGTGTGGTCACATGATGTGCGTTTTCAGTGGTATAGTGTGGAAGGAGGGCTTTTCAAAAATGCTAGGTGAAACGCCAGTGTGGACGTGGATAATTTTCGTTCTAAAATGCCGTTTTAAAACTAAGACGTATTAGTGTAAACGGGGCCTAAGTATGTATTTTTCACAAGCGGGTTGCTGCGACAGGGGCGGGGCGGAGGATCGCAATGTCAGCTTAGCATCATGATGTCCATCGGCCATCAGTAGTTGATTTAATTTGCAACTACAGTGTACTTCAAATTATTAGTATATTATTAGCATGTAGGTACTAACTGCTAGCAAATGTTGCATGCTGGAGGTCTTATTTGAGTCAAAAAAGCCAATCCCCACAGCTACATCCAAAATCACATTGTACCCTACTATGATGATGATGAAAGCTTTAATTTGTTACATACTTTCATTCTGGAACATTTCATGCACGCCCACCGTGACAAACGAGATATTCGATGCAACTATAAACTGCTGGAGAAGCCTTGAAAGTTCATTCCGCATGCTGAATGGAAGAAAAAAAACCTCCAAATTTCACGATGCAGGTGTGTATATATGTCTGTGTGTGTGGACTATCCTGTCGCAAAATGCGATGAAAAGTCCTACATGACGGTAATAGTTTGATTAAGGTGTTTACATGTCTGCAATAATGTGACTAAAAACGGCATACTCCACGTGTCTTAATTTGATTTCTCTTCAGTTTGATTATAACCTTAATCGGATTAAATTAATAATAAAAAAATTAATAATAAAAAAAATTAATTAAAAATTAAAATAAATAAATAAATAAATAAATAAATAAATAATAAAAATAAATAAATAAATAAAATAAAATAAATCGCTGTTTACATGGTAGACTCTTAATCAGAGTATTGTCTTAATCACATTAAAATTTAATTATTGGTGTCCATGTAAACGTACTCAATGATGTTTTTTTTATTCAATCACCACTTCAAAGGCTCAGGTGTACATATGTACATACGTATAAAACTGACTCAACCAATGTATTTTTTTTTCAATAGGAAAGGACATGTTTCAAGCTTCAATTGAATTTGACACTTTCCATCACGCTTTGTATGGGGTTTGATATGTGGAAAGAAAATGTTAAATAAGAAATGAAAGCTATTTCATCTATTTATTACACAGTTAGAAAAGAGTGAGCCTTGTTAACATTTAATGTTCTCCATACCACAACCTGACAAACACTTCTTACCAGAAAATATACAACATTGTTTATACTCTCCATGCCAGAAGTCTTCAAACGTATTCTTTCCAATTACCCTACAGTACAACTTGTTCAATCGATCGTATTCCATCTCACCCCTTCAGGCAATTTCTCCTTCAGTTGTACCTGCACAACACATTCCTTCACTCTGGTACCTTTCCTACAACATTAATCACACTTGTACCTTTCCCATCACATTAAAGCAGGCTTGAATCAACTCACCCTAAACCCAGCATTTTTGATTGTTGAAGCCCTGAGAGATCTTCAACACTCATCTTGCTGGATCTACCACCAGATCATCTTGTCAACCCTCATGACAATTGACATCTCAGGAACTGCACTGCATTGTTTCAGATATTAACTTTCAAGTAGGTCCTTCAAGTTTTGATGGAGGTGAATTGTCCAATATCTCTCTAATGGGGTGCTGCAGGGCTTGGCTTTTGGATCACTTCTTTTCACCGCATGGCCTCACTAGGATTGAAAACACGGCAACTATATCACTGTGATGCTGAAGACACTCAACTTTAGCTCTCATTCCAGCCTGTTGATCCTACAACAGCTGCCTTAGCTGATATCCTAGCATGTATGACAGTCATCATCCGTCTTTCGGATGAGACGTTAAACTGAGGTCCTGACTCTCTGTGGTCATTAAAAATCCCATGGCACTTCTCGTAAAGAGTAGGGGTGTAACCCCGGTGTCCTGGCCAAAGTCCCTCAATCGGCCCTTACCCATCATGGCCTCCTAATCATCCCCATCCACCGAATTGGCTCTATCACTGTCTCTCCACTCCACCAATAGCTGGTGTGTGGTGAGCGCACTGGCGCCGTTGTCCTGTGGCTGCCGTCGCATCATTCAAGTGGATGCTACACACTGGTGATGGTGTGGAGAGACCCCCCTCATGATTGTGAAGCGCTTTGGGTGTATGGCCATACACAATAAATGCGCTATATAAAATACACATTACATTACATTACATTATTATTAGATAGATCAACTCAACTCAAACCCCATCACAACTTCTCTATTCAGTTAGCCACATCAACCATAACTCTTTCCAGGACAACCAGAAAATATAGAGTATGTGTATATAATAAAAATACATGTGCTATAATATATTTTATGTACAATCCTAAATCAGAAAAAGTTGGGACAGTATGGAAAACACAAATAAAACAAAGAAAGTAGTGATTTCTAAATTTACTTTGACTTGTGTTTCATCGCAGACAATAAAACAACATTATTTATTGTGTTCCTCATGATTTTTATTTATTTATTTTTTAAAAACATACACATTTTCCAATTTTGGTTCTTGCAACACATTTCACAAATGCCAGGTAAAACTGTACTGCGACAAAAGGAAGCCCTATGTTAACAGTGTCCAGAAGCGGAGGCATCTAGGAAACGTGTACTGTGGTCGGATGAATCAGCATTTCAGATATTTTTGGGGAGAAGTGGACGCCGTGTGCTCTGAACCAAAGAAGTAAAGGATCATCTAGACTGTTGCCAGCAACAAGTCCAAAAGCCAGGGTCTGTCATGGTATTGGGTTATGTCAGTGCCCTTGGCAATGGTAACTTACACTTCTGTGAAGCACATAGAGATTTTGTAGCACCATGTACTACTTTCTTTTCCAGGGACACTTATGCATATTTCAACAAGAAAAAGAAAAAAAAAACACATTCTGCACACATTACAAAGTCCTGGCTGTGGAAGAAAAGGATTCAGGTACTTGACTTGGCAGTCCTGACCTGTCTCCAATAGAGAATCTGTGGCGCATTTTGAACCGAAAATGTGACAGCGAAGACCCCATACTGTTGTCCACCTTTAGACTTGTTTGCAGGAAGAATGGGACAAAATTACACCTGAAACACTCTATCATTTGGTGTCTTCAGTCCCTAAATATATTTTATGTGTTGTGTAATGGCAACATTACAAAGTGGTAAATGCTTTACGGTACTAAATTTTTTTTAAATGAGTTGCAAGAACCAAAATTGGAATACATGTTTATTAAAAACATAAATAAATCATGAAGAACACGTTAAATGATGTGCTGTTGTATTGTCTGCAATCAAATACAAGTCAAAGTAATTCTTCCATACTGTCCCAACTTTTTCTGATTTGGGGTTGTATAATAAAAAGTGTCCAAAACCTTAGATTTAGTTCACACTCACATATACAGTTGAAGTCAGAATTATTAGCCCCCCTGAATTATTCGCCCCCGTTAATTTTTTTCCCCAATTTCTGTTTAATGGAGAGAAGATTTCTTCAACACATTTCTAAACATAATAGTTTTAATAACTCATCTCTAATACCTGATTTATTTTATCTTTGCCATGATGACAGTAAATAATATTTGACTAGATATTTTTCAAGACACTTCTATACAGCTTAAAGTGACATTTAAAGGCTTAACTAGGTTAATTAGGTTAACTAGGCAGGTTAGGGTAATTAGGCAAGTTATTGTATAACAGTGGTTTGTTCTGTAGACTATCGAAAAAAAATATAGCTTAAAGGGGCTAATAATAAGTTTAACCTAAAAATGGTTCATAAAAAATTAAAAACTGCTTTTATTCTAGCCGAAATAAAACAAATAAAACCTTCTCCACAAGAAAAAATATTATAACACATACTGTGAAAATTACCTTGCTCTGTTAAACATCATTTGTGAAATATTTGGAAAAGAAAAAAAATTAAAAAGGGGGCTAATAATTCTAACTTAACTGTATATACATATACAGACCTCTTTTCTTGTAAACGAGCATTTTCTATCAGGCTCCTCTGATTAGGTTCAGAAGTTTCATTTTATATGTAATGATAAGGTTATTAGCTAGTAAATAAAATATATTTTTTTCAAAAATGTCACTTTAGACATTTCTTTGATTTTTAAAAAGGTAAATCAAAAACATCAAAACCAGATAATTCCACCAGTGCTTTTTTAGCAAACCCTCTAAATCCACCTTCCTGGACAAGACAGTGCAATTAGTTGAAAATCACTAAAGATGCAATTAGAAATTGTTTAACCAAACATAAAACACATAAAACAAATTAAAATTAGATAAATCTGTCAAGTAAGTGGCGGTTCATTCCGCTGTGATAAACCAAGGAAAAAGCAGAAGGAAAATGAATGAATGAAATCTGCCAAGTGCATTAATCAATAACATTAAAACTGACATTAATTAAATCTTAACAATCTGTTGTCATTTCTGATATTTGGGATTTACATTTAATGTAAGTAGAGCAATGTAAACATTGTAAACATTGTAAACTAAGCTTGGTAGAATATTCAAATAATGTAGTGTAAAAGCATTTTGAAACATCAATATCTGTGCATTCTCCATTAGTATAAAAAGCTTATCAGACGTATAGTTATTATGAAGTAGGCTAATATAAATGTATAGTTTTATACATTATATTTATCTTTTTAAAAATAGCTTAATTTAGCAAATAAAACACAAGGTAGGTCTACTGGGAAAAAAGGGGATGCCTCTCAGACAATTTTAGAAGCTGTCATTCATTCATTCTAACCATAATTAAGGTCTTGGTCTCTTGTTTATTCTTATACAGTAGCATCCATGTGGGATAAAAGAACGGCATCTTAACTCTGTCATTCATTAAATGGAGGTGCCGTTTATTGTATAGTAAATCGGACTCATTCAAAGTAGCCTTGCTGCACAAAAAAGCATTATGAATGCATGCTATACACTTCCGACTGTACATTGTGTTTTCTTTTTCATATAATGCACAAAGTTTTGAGGTAAGGGACGTTTTCATTTGCCATTCACTGACAGTCAGACAGGCTCATCCAGTTCATCAAACTCCGTCTTGTAAAGTCTAAATCGAAAGCTTAATAAAACAGTCTCCTTATAAAGGTGGTGTATCAGCGCGCTGCTACATTGAAAACATATGATTCGATTCACGCCTTCTCATTGGTTCTCGGGATATAGCGGCTTTTGCTGTCAAAGGCAAGTGGCTTTCAAGCGGCAACCTCCCGCTCTCCCTCGGGAAGCCAATACGGAAGTAACTGAAACTGCAATTCATCAAAATTCCGCTAGTCCTGGCTCCATAATAGAGCAAATTTCTATTGAGCCCACTGTTAGAACGATCAACTTTACAGCATAAAAAAACGTGTTTACAGCCTGGTACAAAGAACGATTTTGGTTCATATAGCTAATATTACCCTTCGTGACAACTGTGAGAGGGGTGAATTTTTTTATAGCTCATCCGTTTCCTTTATATTAGGTTATATTAAGTTTGCATAATTAAGGGCGTGGCCACTTGAGTGACAGCTAGGTCTTGCTGGTCGCCGTCACTTCACCTCAGCTGATTACGGCTGATTAGCTGCTGATCTCGGCATATTCATCGTATTTTTGTGTTGTTTTATGTGGCTTTACACAGTCAGCTGCCTTTTGGAATTGTTTCCTACAATTATCAGATGATATGGCATGCTGTGTGCACTTAATTGTGCTCACAAGCCATTTACGTGGCCTCCGTTTCCCAGGTGAGTGAAATATATAATTATATACCATCTCTATGAATGTATTTGTTTTATTTAAGATCATTTATCATTTATAATGTTCTTTAGAGCTGTAATGCACTCCAGAATCTGACAGATTATTAGCTGTAGGCTCTAGAACAGTCATCTGAAGCGTTGTCATACAGTGTTCTGCCTGGACTTCATAATTAGCCTTGCATTTACTAACACAGACTATCTGAAGTTTTTGGAAGTAATTCGCACTGTCCTCCTGTTGAAAAACGTCATAAGAACAATGCTTAGTGGCTCGATGTGTAATGCATTGAGCCACTAAGCATTGCGCTTATGACATTGCTTATGAAACAGTGTTTTTAAAAGTCTAAACACTTTATTGATAAAGTGAAGAACCAATCACATGTGGTCAGAACACAAACGAGTCGCAGGTGATGAAGTATTAAGCGTTTCTCCCTTAGGAAAGCCCGTCTAAGCAGGGCGTCTGTAGACCCGCTCACGCTCCGCCTCTTTGCCCTTGTATGGTATGCCCGGGTTTGATGCGATGACGCGCGAACAAAATGGCGACGGTCGGCCACGCCTTCTAGTAGCTTCTTTTGGGTTCTTCATAAACCTATGGGTGACGTCACGGATACTACGTCCATATCTTTTACAGTCTATGGTGGCGTTTAGTGGCTTTTGCCAACAAACTGTTATTTCTGAATGCGCTGGTGCTGGGATTTGGATGATTTGAAGCCAATCTATTTGTTGATGGTGTACTACGTGCCTAAAGCATTCACTCAATGTCATTAGCTTATTTTTGGCGGAAGTGGCGTTTAGCAGCTTTTGCATCTGAACTCTTCATATATTTATCATTTCATAGTTCATATACTTTTTGCACACTATTTAAAAGTACATCAACTTTTTCACAAGGGAAAACTTGGATTATGGTTTAATATAATTTACAGTGCTCAACAAGCGCCTTGTGATGTGTAAATCAAAGCTGTTCTGTCATGTTCAGCAGGGCTGAGCACACTTTATTTCGGCTTTTGCTCATCCAGAATTCACTAAATCTATCACAGACAAAGACTTCATCTAATAAAACCGTCACTGACATTATCATGATGCATTGTTTAAAAAGCAAACAGGCCGCTGTGAGCTCTGAGCCCTCAATGATACACACGAGTGTCTCATGTAGATGCTTCCCCTTGGGCTCGCAATACAAGCAGAGTTATCGTGATTTTTGCAATGCTTACTGTCAGAGCATACACAGTTCAAACAGCAAAGCAGTGTGTTGTTATTTTCAGTTTGGTTAGTCATTCGTTCTTCTGGCGTATTTCTTAAATGTTCTTAGACCTCTGCAAATGTCATAAAGTTCACCAGCGCAACCACTTTTACTCATGGACTTCAGGCTATCTGTGTTTTATTACCAAATGCTAAATTATTTTTATTTTCAATCTGAAGAAGGGAATATAAAATACACCCATTATTACAAGTTCTAAATGAGTCGTCACATTGTTCATGGCTTAGAGAAGGGGTGCTCAACCCTATTCCTGGCGATCGACCTTCCTGCAGTTTTCAGTTGCAGCCCTTATCAAACACACCTTTCTGTAATTATCAAGTGCTCCTCACGTTCTAAATAATTGATTCAGGTGTGTTTGATCACGGTTGGAGCTGAAATCAGCTGGAAGGTCGATCGCCAGGCACAGGGTTGAGCACCCCTGGCTTAGAGGGATAGTTCATTCAAAAAGGACAATATACAGTTAATTTATGTACAGTACCCTCAGGCTACTGATTTTTTTGAGCTGAATCCATCGTCCTTGATGGGTTGATTTGGACTTGTTTATATGTGTATTTTTAATCTCTAACATGGATGACAATTGACTAGTGTTGGGTACCGAAACCCGGTGCCATTATAGCACCGGTACCTTTGTAACCGGTATGTACCAGACCAAATCAGCATATGAATTTCGGTGCCTAATTTCGGTGCCACTGGTGCTGCGACAAGGACGTAAAAGGCATCAAGGGGTGCATCAAAGGCACACATAGGTACGCGTTGTCACACCATCTCTAAACATTTAATTCCAAACAACTTTGAGAAATACGGACAGGCGATGTCAGCCGTTTGTTCTTGTTGTTTAGGAAACGGACATATGCAACGCGTGCAGTACAGCGCATTCGGTGAGCGAGAGCGACTTTCTTTAGATCAACAGGCATGATCGCATTCATCAAATTTGCTTAAACTAAGCGTTCTAAAGTGTATTTTACAAGCAAGGATTCTGACACAGCAACGTGAAGCAGATGCTTTAAAAAAGTTGCGTGTAAGTGGGAAACACGTCAAACTTAATGACACATTCGAGGGCGCATGGAATCAACTTAAAGGCAGAGGAATGCACTGTCTCTGAAAGCTTGTGACTACATCTGGCACTTTCAATGAGTACGTACATGGACACCAATGCTCCGATTTTAATAGGATTAGGACAATACTCTGATTAAGAGTCTAGACTACCATGTGAAGAGTGATTTTTTTGATTACCTTAAAGGACCACAGACACCTGCGTCGCAAAATGCGGAGGTTTTTTCTTTCCATTCACTCTTCCACCAGTCTTTACTTAATGCCCGCATCAAATACGTCAGTTTGTCATGGGGGCATGAATGAAATGTTCCTGAATGAAAGTGAAACTGCAGTTAAAGTCAAAAAATTAAAAATGAAACACATGAAATTACATGAAACTCTGGAGGAAACGTGGATAGGCTGGTGACGCAATGACATTAATCGATCTATGTACTATAACATGTAAAGCGAGATCAAAGGAACATTCAAAAAGCAACTCATGTAAACATCTTAATCATATTATTGTCTTATTCAGATTAAGGCAAATCATTAGATTACTGATAACCTTGTAAACAGTCACAAGCCTCAACCCTAGAAAAAAGGAGTTCAGTATTTTGATGACAGCCTTTCCACAGGTTAGTAGTAAGCTAATGTAATTTCATAATGCAAATCTTAAATTCATGCTAACCAACAAATTATCACAGAAATATATTAACGTAATTCAAATATATAAAATATGAATTGATGTTTACTTTAAACTTTATTTATATTGTTCAATTAAAATTATTTTTGTATTATTTTGTCAAATAAAAGATTTTTCTAGAGTCATCAACCATAATTTTGTGGCTCAAAAGTATCGGTTCAGGCACCGTTTTGGCACCGCTACCGTTTTAAAAGTATCGATTTAGCACCAGTATCGAAACAACCCCAAACGATACCCAACCCTACAATTGATATCCATTATATGAATCACAAAGGACCACGGATTCGGCTAAAAATACTCTTCATATTCAATTGCCTGAGTGTGAGCAAATCAACAGCATTTTCTAAATGAACTACCTATAACACTAATTACCATATAAAGGCATTCGTAAAATTTCATGTATTTAAACAACAAGTGCTCTGCATTAATAATTACCTACACATACTGAAATTACTGTATATCACTCATTCAAAGAGGTCCCAAAAGAAGATCTTCACTGCGCTTAACAGTCCTTAAAAGCGGGGCTGTGTGATATGGGCAAAAGAAACCTATCACGATTTTCTTGAACAATGTGATTTCGATTTTTAATCGCGGTTTTGACACACACACAGCCGTTTAACAGTGTGAATCTAAACATTTTTCTGAAGGAAAATAATTAGATTTTTATCAAAGATGGTGAGAAATAAGATTCTCTAGTCTGATGAGACCAGGATTGAACTTTTTGGCATTAATTCTAAGTGGTAAGTGTGGAGAAAACCAGGCACTGCTCATCACCTGTCCAATACAGCCCCAACAGTGAAGCATGGTGGTGGCAGCATCATGCTTTCGGGGTGTTTTTCAGCTGCAGGGACAGGGAAACTGGTTGCAATTGAGGGACAGATGAATGCAGCCAAGTACAGGGATATCCTGGACAAAAAAAATCTCCAGAGTGCTCAGTACCTCGAACTAGACTGAAGGTTTACCTTCCAACAAGACAATGACACTAAGCACACAGCTAAAATAATGAAGGAATGGCTTCACAACAACTCTGTGAATGCTCTCGAATGGCCCAGCCACAGCCCTGAAATAAACTCAATTGAGCATCTCTGAAGAGACCTAAAAATGGCTGTCCAGCAATGTTTACCATCCAACGTGACAGATCTGGAGAAGATCTGCAAAGAGGAATGGCAGAGGATCCCCAAATACAGGTGTCAATAACTTGTTGCATCTTTCCAAAAAAGACTCGGGCTGTATTAGATCAATAGGGGGCTTCTACTAAATACTGAGCAAAGGGTCTGAATACTTCATATTCCATTTTTCTTTTTTTTTCTTTTAAATCTGCAAAAATGTCAACAATTTTGTGTTTTTCTGTTAATATTAGGTGATGTGTGTACATTAATTAGGAAAAAATGAACTTAAATGATTTTAGCAAATGGCTCCAATATAATAAATAGTGAAAATTTAAGGGGGTCTGAATACCTTCCGTACCCACTGTATTTAACTGGTTCTATTTTAAATGAGTTAAATGATCTATGCTGTAAAATGAACCTTATGAAATTTAAACCTTTTACCAGAAATGTATTGGTGGCTGAAAAACACTTGCCGTATATATTGCCCATTGCTTCCTAAAATGCAAGGCAGGACATTATTTACGGGAATTCAATTTTGTTCATTTTTTTTAGAAAAGAGATGTTGAAATGGCATTTAATGGTGAGTTTAATGTTTACTGTTGATTTCTGTGTATGACATTTTATAAACTAAAGGACAAGTTAAAATAATCAAATCAATATCACATCTCCAAAGATTCAAGCCAGAAAATATTTTTTATTATTATTGGTTGTGCCTTATCTCCAGAAGTTTTAAAGCATCTTCTTGTTGAGGCAGAATTAGTCACGCTTTAGCTTTGAACTTTGATTCGCCAAGTAGTTCTTGTCTCCTTCCTCCCCTGCTGTTAATATGCACAGTCAGTGTGCAAACACGATTATCTGCCTATTGTTCTGTTCAGATGAAGGACTGTACTTAGTAGCCTAATTACTGCTTCAATTTAGACATGCATAATTAATTACCATCAAATCAAAGTAAAAACTAATTAACAACAGAGTAATGACACAGAAGATTAGGAAAAAACTCAATGAGACTTGACAATCGCCGAGTTTGTCATATCAGTGATTAAATCAGATTGTACTCTGCAGAATATACTTCCTGCCCTATTCCTATGTGGGATTCCAGCATACGCATCGTCTACAGCACAAATGCATATTGACTTGTGAAGTGGGCTTATGTGCATCTCTGTGGTTATATACAGTTTTGTTGAAAGGATCCACAAGTTGTTCAAAAAAACACAGGTATTTTATTCAAAGCTTATGTCCTACAAGGCCCACACTCACCGATGCATTACATAAGGAGCTTATTGTGTTTGTGTTAGAACACGCTCTAAAAGCAATGAATCAGATTATGCACACGAGCTTAGCCAAAAACAGATTGTCGCATAGTTCATTTTCAGGACAGAATTGGAATGGCATTCACTGATCGGCCTAGTTTTAATAATTACTCACGGTTTAAGATCGGGTAAGGACTGTCCTTCTGAAATTAGATTTTGATCATAATCTCTCTAATGACGAGATAATGTTTTTTGTGATGCTGTGCATGAGCGGAGCTGGTAAATAGGGAAATTTGTTGTTTTTTGGCTGTTTTTTGAAAAGGGGAGGGGCTACTCTATGTCCCGCCTTTTCTTAACGTTTTAGTTGAGATAACGTCAAACACTGAATTAAAAATAGGCCCATTTCAAGGACTTTCAAGTACCAATTCTCAATATTAACTAGTGGTTTATTACCTGCCCCTTATTAATAAATTGGCTGTTTATTTGTTCTTATAAAGCATAATCTTATGTAACACTTTAGTTTATGTAACAATTCACAGTATTTACCACTGGTGTAAAGATGAGGGTGAATGAATGAAGGTGTGTGAGTGTAGTATTTATATAGTGTGTATATCATCAGTGTCAATGATCAGCAGTTGTGTGCGTGTCAGCGTCCAGATTGGTTTCAGCTGTGAGGCACAACACATAATGGGAGGTGTAGTCCAGGTGAAGGGCTGGAGGAGTGTTCACACCTCCAGTCTAGTGAGTCTGGTCGGTACTTCAGCTAATGACCATAAGAACTGGCTTATTACCTGTCTATTAATAAGATATTAACAGTTTATTGGCACTTATAAAGTAGGAAACCGGAGCACCTGGAGGAAACCCACGCCAACACAGGAAGAACATGCAAACTCCACACAGAAATGCAACACAGGCTCATTTTGAAAACGTAGTCCCATGGACGTTTCTGGAGACCGCAAATTATGTAGCCGGAGGTACGTATGGCTGTGTTTAATTTTTTAAGCGAACGCTACAGGACGGTATGATGCCGTTCCTTTTGGCGCTTACCGGCTGACCGCTTACCTCCGTGTGGAGGCCTTTCCCGCTGCAACCAGTTTGTCCAGTTAGCTCAACGTGTACGTCGGCGGACTTGAGACGCAGAGAGGAGTTGACAACGACGACGACTCCAGGGAAGAGCGGTTCCAGAAATCAGGTAAGACAAAAACAGAATCCAAAAAATAAAATGAACCAGTGAACAACAGGGTGAAAATGTGGTAAAATCCGAAAACGTGGTAAAAATCAGACGAGGGCTTTTCTTTTTCTGGACGGTTGGGTTTAGGGCGTTGGTTGGGTTTAGGGAAGTATGTAGGTGGGCGGGTCAATCTGTAAAATTGGTTGGGTATAGGGAAGGAGGAGGGTGGGTCAGTCGATTGGCCGGTCGCCCAGTCAATCATTCAGTCAGACAGACAGACAAACGTTCGGTCGACAGCAACCTCTGGTGGGTTTACGCGAGAACAGCGCGGGCGCAAACGGCACTCGCAAGAGACATTTGAGATACGAAAAAGCACACGCAGCGGCCTCTCGCGGATTCGCGAAAACAAAAACTGCAAAAATACGTACCTCCCGGGATGTATTTCGCAATCTCCAGAAACATCAACGGGACTACATTTTCAGAATAAGCCTGGGTTGCAGAAATGCCAACTGACCCAGCCGAGACTCAAACCACGAACTTGCTGTGAGGCGACAGTGCTAACCACTGAGCCACGGTGTCGCCCCATTATACATAATACTATACAATATAAAACAATTTTACTTGCTTTGGTGAATCACAAAGAGGCAATCACATGCAAACACAAATAGAAACATAATAGTTGTTATGATCACCAGCGATCTAGCTCTTGCAGATTGCTGCAGAACATTCCGTTGTTCACCCAAACTACACTCTGCCTTTGGACTGAACTACATATCCCATCATGCCCCGCTGTTGCACACCGGTTTCAGATCTCCTCCTTATTACACACACGCACAGCTTAAGCTGATCAGAACTCATTAAATGGACTATAAGCACTCCAGACACACACACACACAACTTTACTGAGTCTTGTTTCCCTGTAGTGAACATCCAGCCTGATCTCACGAGGAAACGTAAGTATTTTACGTTTTGTCAGTTTAGTGGCTAATTCGTACGAATTCGTACGAGTTCAGTTGTACGAAAATGCACGATTTTAAAAAGGAGGCGTGGCACCCAACCCCACCCCTAACCCCAACCGTCATTGGGTGATGAGCAAATCGTACTAAATTGACAGAATTAGATCGTACGAATTCATACGAATTAAAAAGTAAATCAAAAAGTTACGAATTGCCGTGAGATTGCGTTGGAACATCACATAAGCGTTTCTTGGATTGTCTACCGTGTTTTGACCCTTGTTGGTTTTATTGTTTCTGGTTGATTTGCCGCTTGCCTCGACCATTCACCCGTTTACCGTTTACCCAGTTGGATGACCTGCATGCTCCCGTCTGTCCCTGTGTTGAACCTTGCCTGCATGATGATTCTAAATAACGCTGCATTTGGATCCAAGCCCTGTTGCCACATCCTTTCATTATAATAATACATTCTTCAATACACAGATGTTATTAGCAACCAGTAAAAGAAAAAGAAAACACAAACTAACATTAAAGTCTGCATGAAATCAAAATTTACTATGTTTATTTTGCTAGCTTACATTGTAGTTCTTAAGGTGATTAATTAACTTGTGCAGGTGCCACTGAAAAAAATCTTCAATTTAAAGTCTGACCCTTTTCTTCCACATTGTGAGTGGTGGTCCTTCTGTTGACACCAACTTGAGGGCTTCCATAGCAACTGTATAGTAATACCCTTAACTCTTACCATTAGTTTGCTATAAGTGAATGATGTTCAAAAGAAAGGCCCGCCCCCTACTCAATATTCCATTTCAGTTGAAAGTACAACAACATACTAAAAAAAAAAGTCTAAGCAACTTCAGACTTTAAACTATTATATCCACTTTGTTAAAGCATACAATGTTCATATCATTGTTTACAGGGCTAATGAAGCCTCCAGAGCTGAAATTCAGATAAATAAATTCAGAGTGGGTCATCTGACCAATCAAAGCAAACCAATCCAAATCTGAAAACCAACCTTTTCAGACATAGTGAGAAAAAAGCAGATGCTCCAGTGAATATTGTGAGAAAATTATTCATTCAATCATTTATTCATACATTCATTCATTCACTTTCCTTCAGCTTAGTCCCTTATTTATCAGAGTTCGCCATAGCGGAATGAACCACCAACTTATCCAGCATATGTCTAACGCAGTGGATGCCCTTTCAGCCACAGCCCAGTACTGGGAAACACCCATAAACTCTCACATTCACACACACACATACACTACGGCCAATTTAGTTTATCCAATTTACCTATAGCGCATGTTTTTGGACTGTGGGGGAAACCGGAGCAACCGGAGGAAACCCACGCCAACATGAGGAGAACATGCAAACTCCACACTGAAATGACAACTTCCGGGATTTGAACCAGCGACCTTCTTGCTGTAAGGCGACAGGGCTAACCACTGAGCCACTGTGTCGCCGTGAGGAAATGAAAGCGAACCAATTTTATTAAAACAAAATTAAGGACCTTTAAAAATAGAATAACAGTGGGAACATTAATATGACTCGAAGTTAAAAGCTTTAGAAGTCTAATGCAATTACATCTGCAGACAGCAATAACCTTTTAAAAATGACGCCAGTGAAAGAGAATGGAAAAAGAGCTGTTCAAAGAGGCTGCTTTGGCCTCCCTCAAGGCACATCACGCCTGGCTCATTCACACAGAACATCCCAGCGGCGGATAACTTTCACTTCGGTCATCCATTAGCCTCTCACCAAACCCAGTGAGAAGATGAAAAGACCTGGAGCTACGCTAGATCTATAATATATGACCATTCAGACTGTATTACACTGAGCCTTTAACACACACACACACATTCTGAATTCAAACACAATGATTTTTTTACATTACAATTGGTGAAAAAGTGTGTTAGCATTTTTGTTTGTATAACAGTAGTCTATACCAGAGAGAAAAGTACTATCATGCTTAGCTGGCACACAGGAAAGTTGTCAAATTAAGTTTAAATTAAGAAAATTATAGAAATTATTATACAGCATTTGGCGCGAAGCTCTAAATGGAGCTCAGGTACATTCTGTTTCCACTGATCATTCTTGAGATGTTTCAGAAGCTTCATTGGAGTTCATCTGTGGTAAATTCAGTTGATTGGACATGATTTGAAAAGGCATACACCTGTCTATATAAGGTCCCAGGGTTGACAGTGCATGTCAAAGCACAAACCAAGCATGAAGACAAAGGAATTGTCTGTAGACCTCCGAGACAGGATTGTCTCGAGGCACAAGGCTGGGGAAGCTTACAGAAAAATTTCTGCTGCTCTAAAAGTTCCAATGAGCACAGTGGCCTCCATCATCCGTAAGTGGAAGATGATTGGAACCACCAGGACTCTTTCTAGAGCTGGCTGCCCATCTAAACTGAGTGATCGGGGGAGAAGGGCCTTAGTCAGGTGATCAATAACCCGATGGTCACTCTGTCTGAGCTTCAGCATTTTTCTTTGGAGAGAGGAGAACCTTACAGAAGGACAACCATCTGTGCAGCAATCCACCAATCAGGCCTGTATGGTAGAGTGGCCACACGGAAGCAACTCCCCACCTGGAATTTGCCAAAAGGCATCTGAAGGACTCTCAGACCATAGGAAACAAAATTCTCTGGTCTGATGAGACTAAAATTAAACTCTCTGGAGTGAATGCCAGGCGTTACGTTTAGAGAAACACCGCTCATCACCAGGCTAATACTATCCCTACAGTGAAGCATGGTGGTGGCAGCATCATGCTGTGGGGATGTTTTTCAGCAGCAGGAACTGGAAGACTAGTCAGGATAGAGGGAAAGATGAATGCAGCAATGTACAGAGACATCCTGAATAAAGACCTGCTTGAGAGTGCTCTTGACCTCAGACTGGGGTGACGGTTCATCTTCCAGCAGGACAATGACCCAAAGCACACCGCCAAAATATCAAGTGGCTTCACAACAACTCGGTGAATGTCCTTGAGTGGCCCAGCCAGAGCCCAGACCTCAATCCTATTGACCATCTCTGGAGAGATCTGAAAATGGCTGTACACCGTCGCTTCCCATCCAACCTGATAGAGTTTGAGAGGTACTGCAAAGAGGAATGGGCAGAAATTCCCAAGGACAGGTGTGCCAAGCTTGTGGTATCATTTTCAAGAAGACTTGAGGCTGTAATTGCTGCCAAAGTTGCATCAACAAAATATTGAGCAAAGGCTGTGAATACTGATGTGATTTTTCAGGTTTTTTATTTTTAATACACTTGCAACAATTTCAACAAATCTTTTCTCACATTGTCATTATGGGGTTTTGTGTGCAGAATTTTGAGGAAATAAATGAGTTTAATCCATTTTGGAATAAGGCTGTAACATAAAAAAAGTGGAAAAAGTGAAGCGCTACTGTATGAATACTTTCCAGATGCACTGTATGCAGCGTGCAAAATGCTCGTGGCCATTGGTAAACCATTTAAACTAGGCACCTCTCAACCTAAAAATCGCATTTGGTGTGAACTAGGCCTAAGACTTCTGCCTGTCAGTCAATTTGACAAGGTATTTTTAATTTAATATAATGTAATATAGGGGCGACACTGGCACAGTGGTTAGTACCGTCACCTCACAGCAAGAAGGTCGCTGGTTCGAGTCCCAGCTGGGTCAGTTGGTATTTCTGTGAGGAGTTTGCATGTTCTCCCCGTGCTTGCGTGGGTTTCCTCTGGGTGCTCCGTTTCCCCCCAAAGTCCAAACACATGCAGTACAGGTTAATTGAATAAGCTAAATTGGTCGTAGTGTATGTGTGTGAATGAGTGTGTATAGGTGTTTTCCAGTATTAGGTTGCAGCTGGAAGGGTATCCGCTGTGTAAAACATATGCTGAATAGGTTGCCAGTTCATTCCGCTGTGGCGACCCCTGATGAATAAAGGGACTAAGCCGAAGGAAAATGAATGATTGAATAATGTAATAAAATGTTTACAAATTTTATATAATGTAGTATCACTTGGCTGTCTGGAATACTTGATTCTGATTGGTCAGTTGCCACATTCTGTGATATGTTATTCCGACATAACAAGCGCTAAATAACACAGGCTCACCCAGGATCTTCGAATCCCCTTGACCGTTAGTGAATACATTTAAATCCATATTCTTACATCCACTTTCATATCTTTCTGCTTTGTCTGTCACGCCACAGCTTTTGACTGTTTGGCGCCATCTTGTGACTGAATAATACACAGATTAGTCTATGCTTTATCCAGCCAGTTTTGCTTCCATCAGCTTTGCGTTTTTGACAGTTTGCCGCTATCTTGTGACTGAATAATGCGCAGGTTAGTGTATACTCCATCAGCTGTTTTCATTTCTGTCAGCTTTGTGTTTTATTAAAGAGTAAATAAACTATTATGACTCCAAACAATGTTTTCTGTCTAATTTTTCATGTTTAGTTGCAAGTAGCCGTGTAATAAGCATGATAAAGTACTTCCAGGAAGGTTGTTTTTGCAGAATAAAACCCTTCAGTCTAATACAACCGTGCTCTGCTTTGCATCGGGCTGCCAATAACAATCTCCTCGGTGTACTTTATCCCTAACTTAATGAACTGCTTTTATAAAATGTAGATTTCATCATATCCTCCATTTGTGAGGCTTTATCTAAGGACTTTAGTCATGAAATGTTGATTTTGAGTTTGTGTTCTATTGATTGCGGAGTAATTGCTCAAAAAGGACATCTTTAATTGAAAGAGACATCTAAGAGAGACCATAAAAGGCTCTGCAGCTGAAATCAAGAGCAAAAAAAAAACTGTGATTCATTTTAAGAGCGTGCGCTGGCTGGAAGAAGCTCCACAACCCACAGGAAACTGCTCTTTTCCGTGACTCACTCTCTCTCAAAACCCACCATAAGTAAATTAATCACCCGGATTAATGTGTAGATTTTGGTATTCATCCATTCAAAGCCATATGATAATGTTTTAACAAATCTGAAGCATCATTTAATGTCTAAAATGTACTCAATACTAACAACCTGCATATACTTTTAAACATTTTAACATCAGATATTAATAGTATACAGTGCGCAGCCTCAAGGAGTAGGGGAGAGCGGGGCACAAAGCAACACACATTTTGGCCAAATAATGAACAAAGTAATTGGGTTAGACAAACCATTTGTTTTTTACCAACAACACACAAGCCTCTCCTACAAATGAGCACTGGTTGTATGGTCGCCAGACCTGTGGTTTCTGTGCAGCAGGGGCGTCGCTAGACCCCATTTATAAATTCCCCCATTTTATAAATCGCCAGTGCCCCAGTAAATGCTTTGAGATGAGATTTACTTTATATTCAAGTGTATTTATTAGGAGTTGTAATTCTAAAATAAAGACGTTATTCTCTATGTGCAACCAAGTCAACGCTGGTGAAAGCAATGTAGTTTAGTTAAAAAGCAAGCTGAGCACATGCGCAGAAAAAAACATACCCGTGCGCCTCAGTCCCAGTTGCGAACATGCACGCCGGAAAACAGCCGCGCTGCTTACGCGCCGCTCATGCGTTGTGAAACTGGTGTAACAGTCTTCTATGTGGAAGTGTTGGCACGGAGGGAGTTTTGCAAGTCAACAAAACAAAGTTTAAATAATATGATGGTGATCTTATTCAGACTAAGCATGGCTCCTTGTTTGAAGCAAAAAGGAGGGATGATGAGTCAGGGAGGTAATCTAATTCTCGGCCATGAGTCGGGTCTAAAACACACAACAGATAATTCTATAAAACATCTTTTTTTGTATTATATAAAATCGTCTATAGAATTTTATTCACATGAACTTAATATTCATGCAAAAGATTTCTTAAATGATCTTAGCATCACTCCAGTTGTGTGTCTTTAGATGGTTTTTCAGTTATATTTAGGATTCATTTCTGTTATTTATTTAGAATAATAATTGTATAATAACAATAATACTGTTATTTATTTATAATTATATTATAATTATAAAAATGTTTTATTTATTTTATTCTATTTACTCCTGCTGTGCAGTATTGCCAAAAAATGCCAGGAGTACAAATGTTACTATTTACCCCACCTGCAGGGCAAGTTGTAACAGACAGAGGGTTAGTTGTAACACACTGCTTAAAAAGACAGATTTTACACAATTAATTTAAATCCAGTTTACTTTAAATAGTAGCTATATTTCCTCAGTACCTAGCTCAATTTACTTTTTATTCTTCATAGCACACTGTTTATTTATTTATTTATTTATTTATTTATTTATTTATTTATTTATTTATTTATTGCATAAACACGTTTGGATTTATTTGGAATATTATCCATTATTATACAATGCATTTATTTGTAGTATTAGCAAAAATATAATTTTTTTTGTCTATTAAAAAAATATTGGCGGTTCATTCCTCTGTGGCGACCCCAGATTAATAAAGGGACTAAGCCGAAAAGAAAATGAATGAATGAATGAATAAAAAAAAAAATTTCAATTAAAAAACACTCAAAAATTCAACAATTATTTTGTTAGTTTAGTTGGTGTCCAACAGTGTGTGGCCAATTTGTAACACCCCGGGTTTTTAACCCCGAGTGTCGTGTTTTCCTCAAAATTGGCTAGCAGTCACTGTGTTTTTTTACATCTTTTAAAATGGTTCCATCTTTTAACCTAGAAGATGGTGATCACAACAATATAAGATTTTACCTGCATACTTTCACAGATTTTTTAAAAATAAAAAATATAGCGTATAATAAAAAATACTTTTATCTAAATACAAATAAAACTTTTTTAAAAATACTTTTCTCCTGTGTTTCTCATCCAAATTTTGACAAACTTTTTCAATAATTGGCAGGAAGACGTCTGCTGACACTGTGGTGAAAACCTCGGAAGCATGCCATGGTTAACCCTGAGCAAATACCTTAAAACTCGGTGTTACATTTAACCCCGCGTTACTTTGTGCCTCGTGCTCCCCTACACCTCCTTTTAAAAATTTATATTTTTATCAATTTCTCAGTGAATATTAGGGTTGGGTAGCGAAACCCGGTGCCATTATCCAGTGGTGTAAAGTAACTAATTACAAAAACTTAAATTACTGTAACTGAGTAGTTTTTCTCAGGAATTGTAATTTACTAAGTAGTTTTATAAATGTGTACTTTTACTCTCACTTGAGTACATTTTTAGTGCAGTATTAGTACTTTTACTCCACTACTTTCCTTCAATCTGCAGTCACTACTATTTTTTCTTGTCTATGGGGATTAGAAAAATCAGTCCTGTGATTCCTGTCCAATCAAATCCCACATAGAAGGTAATTCGCATCATAATGATCTACCTCAAGACATGTGCGATGTCAGATTGACATTGTACCATAACGTCATGGGGACGCTGCTTTTTGTTTGGAAATGAAAATCAGGTTGACATCAGAACTCAACGTCAGACCAACGTCCAATCTAAAACCAACCAAATATCAATGTCTAATGATGTAATAGCTTGACGTTGTGTGGATGTTACGACTAGGACGTCTATTAGATGTTGGATTTTAGATGCCATACCTGACGAATAAATGTCAGTATTTGACGTCAATATGACACTGGTTGAGGATGTTGGCTTGATGTTGGATTTTGGTAACTTTCTAACAACCTAAAATCAACGTCATTATTGGACATCAAAATAACTTTGTTCTTAGACGCTGGCTAGACATTGAATTTTGGTCACCTGACATCACAACCTAAACCTAACCTAATATTAACGTCCTATGACGTTGTGTCCCTGCTGGGCAATAACTAGATGCACTACAGAATGTTACGTTTACACACATCCACAAATTAAATGTAAATGCATCAGCTTTTTACAGTGTAATATTCACTACTCTTGAGTACTTTTAAAAGGGCTACTTTTTACTCATACTTTAAGTAATAATCACAGCAGATACTTTTACTCTACTTGCACTACATTTTTAGACAAGTAATGGTACTTTTACTTGAGTATGATTTTTCAGTACTCTTTCCACCACTGCCATTATGGCACGGTACCTCTAACTGGTATGCACCGGACCGAATCAGTATATAAATTTCGGTGCCACTGGTGCTGCGACAAGGACGTAAGAAGCATCAAGGGGTACATCAAAGACACACATACTGTAGGTACACGTTGTGTCACACCATCTATAAACATTTAATTCTAAATAACTTCGACACCAGGCGACGTGGTGGCGCAGTAGGTAGTGCTGTCCGCTCACAGCAAGAAGGTCGCTGGTTCGAGCCTCGGCTGGGTCAGTTGGCGTTTCTGTGTGGAGTTTGCATGTTCTCCCCATGTTCGTGTGGGTTTCCTCCGGGTGCTCCGGTTTCCCCCACAGTCAAAAGACATGCGGTACAGGTGAATTGGGTAAGCTAAATTGTCCGTAGTGTATGTGTGTTAATGAGGGTGTATGGATGTTTCCCAGAGATGGGTTGCAGCTGGAAGGGCATCCACTGCGTAAAACATACTGGATAAGTTCGTGGTTCATTCCGCTGTGGTGACCCCAGATTAATAAAGGGACTAGGCCGAAAAGAAAATGAATGTACTTCGACACCATCAGCGATGTTAGGCATTTGTTCTTGTTGCTTAGAGAACACACGCATATAGGTAACGTGTGCAGTACAGCGCATCCGGTGAGGGACTCCCATCAAATTCCTCAACACGCTTGATCCAGTTCATCAAATTTGCTTAAACTATATATTTTACAAGCAAGGATTCTGACACAGCAATGTGAAGCTGATACTTTGAAAAGGTTGTGTGTAAGGGGGGAAACACGTCACAGGAAATCAACTTGAAGGCAGAGGAATGCACTGTATTTGACAGCTTGCCTCATCATCAGGCACTTTCACTGAGTACGTTTACATGGACACTAATACTCCAATTTGAATATGATTAAGACAATATATAACGATTTTTGATTACCTTAAAGGACCGCAGACACCCGCGTCATTAAATGCGGAGGTTTCTTTCCATTCAGTATGCAGTATTAAATTCCATTAAAACAACACTCTCCCACCAGTCCTTACTACTATTCTCATCCAATATCTCAGTTTGTCACCGGGCATGAACAATATGTTCTCGAATGAAAGTGAAAGTGCCGAACTGCAGGTAAAGTCGAAAAATTAAAAACGAAACACCCGAAATTACATGAAACTCCGGAGGAAATGTGAATAGCCTGGAGACCCAATGATGTTAATCGAATTATGTACTATAACATGTATATACAACGGGATCATGAAAGTAACAATCAAAAAGCAACTCATGTAAACATCTTAATCATATTATTGTCTTATTCAGATTAAGGCAAATCATTAGTGTCACAATCACCAGCGATCTTCTCCCCTTAGATCGCTGGTTTACATGCACAAACACCCATGGACTACAAATCCACCATCATATGGACTACATCCCCATACATGCAATACTCTGACATCACACACAACCGGTTCCACATCTTCACTGATTGCATCCCACAGCTGAAGACACTCAAGAACTGATTACACACACTACATAAGCAGAACATACACTCACTCCTTGTTCTTGTTCATCTGTTCACAGTGTCAATTCTAAGCGTTTCCTTGTTTTGCTCTTGCCGTGTTTCGACCCTAGCCTTGTTTATTTGTTTCTCCCTGTCTGCTGCCATCCTTGTGACCATCTGCCTGCTACATCGACTTCGATTCTGGATTTCCCTCATACCTCTGTTTGCTCCTGTACTGATCATTGCTTGTCTGACCATCCCTTTAATAAATCCTGCATGTGGATCCGCAATCTGTTGTCAGCGTCCTATCCATGGTTACAGAAGCAAAACAAGGAAACGCTTAGAATTGACACTGTGAACAGATGAACAAGACTCGGCAATGGAGTGAGTGTATGTTCTGCTTATGTAGTGTGTGTAATCAGTTCTTGAGTGTCTTCAGCTGTGGGATGCAATCAGTGAAGATGTGGAACCGGTTGTGTGTGATGTCAGAGTATTGCATGTATGGGGATGTAGTCCATATGATGGTGGATTTGTAGTCCATGGGTGTTTGTGCATGTAAACCAGCGATCTAAGGGGAGAAGATCGCTGGTGATTGTGACAATTAGATTACTGATGTCCAGGTTAACATAGTCACAAGCCCCAAACCTAGAAAAAAGGTGTTCCCTGATTTTGATGACAGCCTTTCCACAGGTTAGTAGTAAGCTAATGTAATGTTAATTGCATAATGCAAATCTTAAATTCATGCTAACCAACAAATGATAAAAAGAAATATATTAACGTAATTCAAATATATAAAATATGAATTGATGTAAACTTTAAACGTTAATTATATTGTTCAATTAAAATTATTAAAACATTTCTTTGTCAAATAAAACGTTTTTCTAGAGTCATCCACCAGAATTTTGTGGCACAAAAGTATCGGTTCAGGCACCGCTTTGGCACCGGTACCATTTTAAAAGTATCAATTTAGCACAATTTAGCATTTTATTAAACTGTTTTACCAATTAAAATAAGAGTTTGGTCACCTTACATGTTTAGGAATAGAAAGATAATACATTTAAATACAAAAAATGTTATTGCTAAAAAATAAAAATACTAAATTAACTACATATACACACATGCAAGTTAGGGTAATTAGGCAAGTTATTGTATAATGCTGGTTTGTTCTCTAGACTACCGAAAAAAATAGCTTAAAGGGGCTAATACTGTAATTTTGGCCTTAAAATGGTTTTTAAAAAATTAAAAACTGCTTTTATTCTAGCTGAAATAAAACAAATAAGACTTTCTCCAGAAGAAAAAATATTATCAGACATACTGTGAAAATTTCTTTGCTCTGTTAAACATAATTTGGCAAATATTTAAAAAAGAAAAAAAATTCAAAGAGGGGCTAATAATTCTGACTTCAACTATGTTTCTCTTGGTTTTCCTGTTTTTTAAAATTGTATTTAATATTTTTCTCCAACATAATAATTTGGGTCTACTGACTTTTTGGACTGTGATCTAATTTTATTTATTTATATTTTTGTTAGATTAGTTCCAGTTTTTACTTTGGTGCCGACTAATCTTTTATATATGCACACATACATTTTTTTCTTTTTACAAATATTTCCCAAATTATGTTTAACAGAGCAAGGAATCCTTTACAATATTTCCTATAATATTTTTTCTTGTGGAGAAAGTCTTATTTCTTTTATTTCGGCTAGAATAAAAGCAGTTTAAATTTTTTTTGAAGCCATTTTAAGGTTAATATTATTAGCCCCCTTAAGAAATATTTATTTTCAATTGTCTACAGAACAACCCATCATTATAGAATGATTTGCCTAACTACCCTAACTTGCCTAGTTAACCTAGTTAAGCCTTTAAATGTCATTTTAAGCTGATTACTAGTGTCTTGAAAAATATCTAGTATAATATTATGTATTGTCATCATGGCAAAGATAAAAGAATCAGGTATTATTCATTCATTTATTCATTCATTTTCTTTTTGGCTTAGTCCCTTTAAATCAGTTATTAAAACTAAATGTTTATAAATGTGTTGAAAAAACCTTCATTTCGTTAAACAGAAATTGGGGAAAAAATATTCAGAAGAGCTAATAATTCTGACTTCAACTGTATATGATTGTAAAGCATCCTATAGAAAATAAGAATTTAAAGAACAGATCTGTCAGAGGTGTTCTCATTCTGTTCTGAGGTTTTAACATGATCCGGCTAAATAATGTGATTGGGTTTGCAGAGGGGTTGCAGTGAATTGATTTTGGTGTAGGCTTAGATTTTAAGAAGCAGAGGCTGAGAAAGGATTCCAGTTTTTTTTTTTCAGGCAGAGAATTAGAGAGCTGTGGGTGTTGAGTCGTGATGCATCGGATGAAAGAGAAAGAGAGAAACAGAGGGAGAGACAGACTGAGATGAAGACATAAGCTGCTTTTAAAGTCAGCGTTATATCAGAATTTACAATGTTTATTTCGCTAGCTCACATTGTTGTTCTTAAGGTGAATAATTAATCCGTGCAAGTTAATCCACTGAAAAATAAATGTTTGTTTTGGTAATCTTCAATGAAAGTCTTCTCATTTGCTTATGTGTTTGAAACGGCGGTCTTTCTTTTGACGTCAACCCGATGGCTTCCATAGCAACTGTATATTAATACCCTCTCTTACCGTTAGTTAGCTATAAGGAAATGATGTGCAAAAGGAAGCCTCATCCGCTCCTCAATATTCCATTTCAATTGGAAGTACATCAACATACTGACATAAAAGTCTTAGCAACTTCCTGTTCAAGCGTGTTTTAAAGTCATTGTCAGATGTAAACACTCAAAGTTTAAAGATATGAAGATGCTTGCAAACCCCATCATTTTTCAATCTCAAATAAAAACAAAGCATATATATATTGAATCTCATTGGCTGATAGCCGTGCAATATTCTGCAATATCAGAACTTGTACAGCCTCTTCACCTTTCTGTATTACTCGGCCCACATAGAGTGACAGCTAATTAATAAACTCACTAGGGTTTGACACATATATAATGTACTTATGAGGCTTCTTTTAGGCGAGAATGTAGTTAAATATTTATAATTTCTGAGATTCAGCAAGTCGGTGGCCAGCCTGTCATGCTGAGCAGAGCAAAGATGATTGATGTTCCGCCACAAGATGGTGACAGAGACCGCATAATAAGTCCTTAGGGGAATAAAACAGCATTTTCTTAGCAGAAGTTTAAAACTACAACTAAACAAATCATTATAAAACAGGTAAGTGACATTCTAAGTCGATCTCTCTCTTTTGTATGTTGTAGTGCTGTATTTATACCATAGTAATCTGGTAGTGTTTGCTTTGGCTGTTTTGGGGTTAAATATTGTGATCTCCCAATTGCAACAGAGAAATACTGGGAAATCTCTGTAGACTGATGGCATTTCACGCCATTCACAGGCACTCAGCCTGCGACATCAAGCCAACGCACACCTCCCACCCGTGCCGATATACAGTCATATCGCACAGCTACTATATATATAGTTGACTATATAGTTAAAGTCAGAATTATTAGCCCCCCTTTGAATTTTTTTTTCTTTTTAAATATTTGCCAAATTATGTTTAACAGAGCAAGGGAATTTTTACAGTATGTCTGATAATATTTTTCTTCTGGAGAAAGTCTTATTTGTTTTATTTCAGCTAGAATAAAAGCAGTTTTTAATTTTTTAAACACCATTTTAGGGACAAAATTATTAGCCCCTTTAAGATATTTTTTTTTCGATAGTCTACAGAACAAACCATCTAATTACCCAAACCTGCTTAGTTAACCTAATTAACTTAGTCAAGCCTTTAAATGTCACTTTAAGCTGTATAGAAGTGTCTTGAAAAATATCTAGTCAAATATTATGTACTGTCCTCATGGCAAAGATAAATAAATCAGTTATTAGAGATGAGTTATTAAAACTATTATGTTTAGAAATGTGTTGAAAAAATCTTCTCTCCGTTAAACAGAAATTGGGGAAAAAAATAAACAGGGGGCTGATAATTCATCTTATATATGGAATTCATATTATATATGGAATTTCACTGTATCATTTAATTATTTTTAATGAAATTTAGTCTTTATAGTACTTATAGTATTTATTTTACTGTAGTTAAGGCTAAAGTATACTATGGTAATTACTATTAGTTCATGATAGTTACTAATGATACTACATTATGTAGTGTAATTTATTAATGAAAAGTTGAAAATGTATATACAATATAAAGCTTATTCCTAAATATTCCCCTTTCCTATAAATGACTAGTATTTTATATGTGTAACACCTGATTGTATTGGATTTTTTGTTTGCTGTTACAGTATATACTATCATTTGTTTCTATTTAGTACAGCATATTATTTACAGTAAATAATTGAACTGATTCTGCCTCATATGTTTCATTGACAGTGTTATTGATCACTAAGATCTGATTGACTTGGATTGAAGTTGCTCCGATTTAACAATAAAAAATTGCAAAAATAGCTTTTAGCTTAGCTTGCTACATTTCCCAGATGGTAGATTTTAGTGTAGTTAAGCTACATTTTATATAGAGTAGCTAATAGATTAGCTCACTACATTTTTCAAGCAGCACTGGCAACACTGCTTATGCATTGTTGAAGGTGAAATATCCAAATGTCTTCCTGTCTGTCTTTGAGGAAAAATTGTTTTTTCTCACGTATTTGTTGGCAAACTGGCGATCCTCTGCCCTTCTTTGCTCCTAAAGGATTAGACCTTTCTTAGATGCTGCTTTTGTACCAAATCATGATTACGATCGCCTGTTGACATCACCTGTTTCAATTCACATCATTAATTAACCATTTATGATTGCTAGCCCTAAACTGCTCCTGTCCCAACTTTTTTTGAAATGTGTTGCAAGAACCAAAACTGAATAATGTGTTTATTAAAAAAAATAAAATAAAAATCATGGGGAACACATTAAATAATGTTTGTTGTACTGTCTGCAATGAAATACAAGTCAAAATAAATTCAGAAATCACTACTTTCTTTTTTTTATTTGTGTTTTCCATACTGTCCCAACTTTTCCTGATTTGGCATTGTATAATAGTATGTTTTGTCACAATGGCAAAAAAAAAAAAGATTTATTAAAAAAAGTAATTAAAATTATTACATGTAAAAGTGAAAATTTCACAAAAGGGCTAATTCCTTTGCCTTCAACTGTACACTGTTTTTAAATATAGTGTTGTGTTAATTTGTCATATAAAATGTAGATTAAACTCCACCCCCCCCCCCCTTTTTTTTTAGTTTTTTCGGCCTTAATTCTTTTTTCTCACAAACAAACAGAAATGAACACCATCATAATGCTCAGGGTTTTTATGAATGCTCTGAAATATGTGTTTAATAAGAAGCGGTAATATGTGAAAACACTGCAATTATCACTGTGTCTTCTGAGGCGAATGACCTCTTGCTCGTTCTGTAAGCAATCTCTCTCCTCTCAAGAGCATTGCGGCGAGCTATAAATACATTTGACACTGCAGTATTCTAGTCACCTTTATGAAACAATGTGGCAAACCCAGGGAATTCTGCATCTTTTGCCCTTCAGCATAAGTTAGACTACATAAACGGATATTTGCTTATAAAAAAATGCTTAATGTGTGATGAATAATGACTGGATAAAGAATTCTGAGTTTGGGCTGTTCAGCTGTGCATCTTTCTGCAGGTTTAGTGAATAATTGCCTTCAGGTCAGAGTCAGTAAAACATTGCATTGCTCAAATTATTATAATTGGTTGTGATATATATTGCTTAGCAACTGTAAACAGCTTACACTCTTAAAAATAGAAGTCATTTATTGGCCTTGAATAACATTTAACACCCAAGGAAATTTTCCATTGCACAGAAAGACCTTGACAGTGGACAATACCTACTTAGATTCTTAAAATTCTCTTTATATCAAGAAAAAAAAAATGTCTGTTGTTGCTATTATTATAAATGAAAAATGCTATTATTATTATTATTATTATTATTATTATTATTATTATCTTACTCTTTAAAATTAATTGTTGTTCATATGTTTATGTAATTTCTGAAGCAATGCTAATATAGTTAAAATAATAGATCGATATATTTTGTGATGTTTTTATTACTACAAAAGATCTATTCTACTTAATTTGTATTTAAATAAAATTTATAACAATAACATTAATATTAATAACAATAATAATAATAATACTGATTTTAATAATAATAATAATAATAATAATAATAATAATAATAATAATATTAATGATGATGATGATGTTGATGATAATGTTGATGATAATGATAATGATGATTATCATAGTAATCATCATCATCATCATCATCATTTTTATTTTATGATTTTATTTATATTTTGCAAAAATACTTAATTTTAAGACAAAAATATAATAATAATAATAATGATGATCATATTATTATGTTAATTACTATTATTATTAATATATTATTATTTATTAATATTTTTATTTTATTTAATATATTATATTATATTATATTATATTATATTATATTATATTATATTATATTATATTATATTATATTATATTCAAATATAATAATTAACATTTTATTAATATTATTATTAATAACAATAATATTGATGATAATCATATTAATATTATTATTATTATAATTAATAATAATAATAATAATAACAACAATAATAATAATAATAATCCTGATAATACTGATGATGATAATAATAATTATAATACTGATAATACTGATGATGATAATAATAATAATAATAATAATAATAATAATAATAATAATAATAATAATACGGATAATAATAATAATAATAATAATAATAACAACAGCAACAAAAACAACAACAACAATAATACTGATAATAATAATAATAATAATAATAATAATAATAATAATAATAATAATAATAATAATAACAATAACAATAATGATGATGTTGGCAACGGTGGCGCAGAGGGTAGCACAATTGCATCACACCAAGAAGGTCGCTGGTTCGAGCCTCGGCTGCGTCAGTTGGCAATTCTGTGTGGAGTTTGCATGTTCTCCCCGTGTTGGCGTTGGTTTCCTCCAGGTGCTCCGATTTCCCCCACAAGTCCAAAGACATGTGGTATAGGTGAATTGGGTAAGCTAAAATTGACTGTAGTGTATGAGTGTGAATGAGTGTGTATGGATGTTTCCCAGTGATGGGTTAAGGCTGGAAGGGCATCCGCTGCGTAAAACGTGCTGGATAAGTTGGCGGTTCATTCCGCTGTGGTGACCCCAGATTAATAAAGAGACTAAGTCGAAAAGAAAATGAATGAATGAATGATGTTGTTGATAATGATGATGATAATACAGGTCACACTTTATTTTGATGTTCCAGTAGTTGAATTTAAGTTACATTCCAGACTTATGTAGACTGTTAGGTTAGGGTTTGGGTTAAAATTAGTGTTAGTTAACATGTACTTGCAAAGTATCTTATAGTCATTTAAATGTCTGTTGAAGGCGCAGTATCAGCAGATATTAAGCAGACAGTCTACTAATACTCAAATGGACCATCAAAATAAAGTATTACCTTATTACATAATTAGCAATATTCCTATTATTGCTGTTAGTAGTAGTAGCAGTATACAGATGTATTTAGATTTTTTTAAAGCAATCCCTGGAATCAAAATTGAAATAAATTAATAAAACATTAATGAAAAAATTTATTTAATTAAAGCCTTCTCCAAAAGTTGAAAATCATTATTTTATGTGAAACGCTGTAACTTATGGCCTTATGGCTTATTGTTTTGTTATAAAGCAGATCACACTTGAGTTATGCAGTGAAGTAGCCATTACTACACAGTACGACCACCTGTTACCACACTTTGGTTATGAAACGTTCCCTGGCAACTGTAAACGCTCCTCACTCTTAACAATAAAGATTTTTTATGGACATTCCCTGAAGAATATTTAACATCCATTTAACCTTTATAGTGGAATATAAGGTTCTCCAGATCATAAAATGTTCTTTACCTTAAGAAAAACTGAAAGGTAGCCAACTGCTTTTATTACTTATTATTAATAAATGCAGCTTGAATGTGGCATTTATGCACAATAGACAGTTGAGAGCTTCAGTTCTCACCTCGTGAGACAGGTAGAAAGCTGCGATTCCCAGCGGCCAGAAACAGCAGAGCATGGAGAAAACACTGAGGCCCAGGTGGTCCCTCGGGGGCATCAGGAGAAAATTGTCTTCACTCTCTGAGTCACTTGAATACTCGCTCTGGAGAAAACACACAAAACACAAGAGTAATAATGCTAACCATGGGTGTACCTTTGGTTTGTGAAGTTTGTGGAGGAGGGACACAAAATGAGAGCAATTGTTTTCTGATTTACATGAGTACAAATGAAGTTAAATCTAACCATATGATTTTGTTAGCTCACATTGCTAGTTTTGTGGTGAACAATTCAACTGTGCATGTCATTCTTAAATAAAAATTGTTGCCCTTGTAATCTTTAATTGTTTTCAGTTAAATTGTCAGATTACAGGCTCTATTTTGATGGCGCAAAGTCCAAAGCGCAGGGCACAAAAGCATTAAGGGCGTGTCTGAATCCACTTTTGCTATTTTAATACGCTCTGCGCTGCAGCGCATGGTCTAACAGGGCTGTGCTTATTCTCTTAATGAGTTATAGGTGTGTTTGGAGAATAAACCAATCAGAGTCTCATCTTCCATTCCCTTATCAGTTGCGTTGCGCCATAGCGCATTTGCTATTTACATGGCGGACTTTGTAAGTGGAAAAACTGAACGCTTCACTAGCGAGAAAACAGTTACACAGAGCATCTGCAGTGTGAGAATGAGAGAATGAGCCTCCTCATTCTTTACTTTCACTTTCACTCTCTTTCGTGGATAAGGAAAGGTGTTGTACGCACAGACATCCATTAGCCTACATAATTAATTTTGTTTGTTAAGCGCAAAGATTTGCTTCAAAACTATTTCTAAATTCAGTTCTAATTTACAGCAAACAATAAATGAACAATAATAATGAAGTGTGGTCAAACAACTGAGTTATATCCAAATACACATGCTATGCCCCAAATGGTCTAAAACCTAAAACCATATGGTCTAAAAAACAGGTGGGCAAATCTAAGCTTGTTTTTAATAAAACAAATATAAATATACATACAATAAATAATACTACTACTAATAATAACATTATTCAAAAGCAAATTGTCATGAATAAACTGAAAAGGCCTATAGGTGCACATATGAGCGCAAATGCATTTGCTATTTAAACAGCGTGGTGCAAAACGTCTAAAACGACACTTGCGTCGAGCTTAAACTAGCAAACAACAATTGCGTCGCGCCTTGCGCCAGGTGTATGATAGGGCCCTACGTCTGTCTGAGGTATTGGGCGTGGCTAACATACTAAGCCACTCCCCTCCAAGTGCCAGTAAAGGCAACAAACAGCAATGGTGATGAGGAGGAGTCTGCTAGGCTGTAATAACCAAAGTCCCTTTAAGGCAAGTCACTTCACTCGGCAGCCATCTTAGAAACGTGTCTCGCGCAGTATGCTCGGGCATTCTGTCTGAATGAGGAAACGTCAAATTCTCTTAAACGGTTTGCTAAGCTTACGATTAAATTACATATTTCCAATAAAATTAAACAACATCTGTCTCATAAGTTTTGTTTCTAAACGTTCGAATCAATCTGCATATTTTCAGGTTCCCCGAGCTAGTGCACATGCGCACTCGAACACAACACCAACCTCATTTCTGGCCGTGTTACACATTATCATCCTCTGAATAATGATCGTCAGATCGCGCTGCTCTTCTGAAGCAATTCACAACTTGGTCTTGATGGTGAATCTCCTCCAGAAATGACAGCGACTCTTTGTTTACAAGTTTGTGGATGTTTGAGTAGTTGCTGTCATGTGATGCGAGTTTGACAGGATGGACTGTATTTCGCATTCATACAGATTTCAAAACCAAAAAACTTTTGTTTTCAAGTGTAGTTGGTTCATTTAAAGCTCAGATTCCAAGCTTTATGTGGATTTATTTCTTATGTGAAGCAAGTATTCACTGAGATTCCAGTGTGTTTGTTGACCACCAAACTGTCGTAAAAGCACACGTCTGGTCTGAGCTTCTCCTTCCGAGAAACATCAGTCTATATCGATCGATTGGCTCCTGTACTAGTAGGCAGGGCTTTATTCACCATATTGCCTGTTACACTTTGCCCCATCTCGATCATTATTTATTAATTGTTTTTTATGCATAAACAAACACATTTATTTAATGAAATTAAATTAAATATTCACATTGCTGGTGCTTTAATACTGAATCAACCAATTCAACTTGTTGATTTCAACCCGATGCAAATGTTATCATTCAATTGAATAGTCATTATCGATGGTTATCAGGGGATAGATATGGGCCAGTAGGGGCCTTCTGTGCCTACTAGTAGGCACAGAAGGCTGTTATCATCCATCCACATGGTTAATCAGCTATAATAATAGAGAAGACTCCAGATCCAGATCTGTTTTTACATTACTTTGACCGTTGGTTTTGGGTTGAGGTAGGAGTAGACGTTAATAAAATACAATTAATGGGGATTTAATAAATAATATAAATAATTCTCGTTAACTTCTGGCAACCCAGAACCGGAAAACATCCATACACTCTCACATTCACACTCATATACTACGGCCAATTTAGTTGCATGTACTATGAATTTTATTTGGTAAATGTATTATTTTTGAGACTGATTTGGCTGTGAATCACACTGCAAGACATGTTCTTGGATATGTTTTAGTCACAGCTTCAACCCGTAGATGAATGTTTCCTTTCTCGTCTTATTTACCATCCACAAGAGCATAAACAGCTTGCACAACCTGGCTTTCTTGTCACCAATTTGCACCAAAATGACATCTGCATATGTTAACACACAGCAAACAGAAGTCTTCTTTCGCACACGGGCTAAATGAAGACGAGTGGAGGAGACTTCAGCCAGACTACACTGGAAATCACAAATCTGTGCTGTGCTGATAGTTACACTTTAGTCCGTAAATGTGCCATAGAATGCATTATTACAATAGGATAAATCATTCACTGATATCTAAATAGAAGTTATCTGGTTTAGATAAGTGCAAAATTTTTCTAGAAATGGTTTTACAGGTTAAGTTCCACCCCTAGCAATTAATATGATATGGTTGGTTTTGACCATATTTGGAAGGGTCGTGAATATTAATGAGCTCTGCTCTGATGCTCCAGCAGCTCATGTCAGTGCCTGTTGCTCTCTTTAACAAACGCACACACAATGTGATATACTTTAAAATTAGGGAAGTGCACATCGATGCTCGAGAAGCTTTTAATTTGGTATCGATATTTTTTTTAAAGTATCGATATTTTAACTATATTTTAATAATTTCCGCATAACTAAATGTTTTAGAGCTGTGTACAGGATTGTCAGTGACGCTTTGTATACAAGACGTTACACCAATCAATCTGCGGCGGAACGTGACGTGAGCGATCATGTGCCTTTCAGATAACTTACGTACTCAACACACGCAAGTCGCACACTTCTGCATTACGGAATGACAAGATGGCAGAGACGTAACGCAGCGTGTTGTGGTGCTCATCAGCTGAAAGCATTGCACAAGCAATATTTGTGATAAGAAAGTTGTACACAGCAACAATACAAGCAGCCTTATAAACACTTTACAGACAACACACACCCTGAAACTTATAAAGAAGCGGAACAAAAACAAGCTGCCCAGTGTTCCTCTGCTCATTCTCCCTGTCCGACAAAAGACATTATAGGAGAGTTTTAAAGGAGGCAAACCTCTCTCTCTCTCTCTCTCTCTCAAACCTATTGAAAAAAGAAGTGGAGATCTACAGTGGAGGATTTCACATTGCGTTATAGCAATGAATAGGTTTAAAGCATATGTAGATCCTTTGCAAGGTGAAGAATGTTCATTCTGTGGTATTTCAGAGACAGTTTTTCACATTTTTATTGGTTGCACGGTTAAAGGCAATTTTAAATTTATTATGTGAGTTGAGCCATAATTTTGGCTTTATTTTTACAAAAAACTTTTTTGTTTTTGAACCAAAATATAGTGCTCTAAATAAAAATAAAAATTGTTAATACTTTTCTTGTTTGGAAAAGCAAAAACGGCCATTTGGCTAACAAGAAAGAATAAAGCAATGCTTAGTGGAGGCACTGATCCCTTAAAAATGTTTAAGGCTTTAGTTAAAAGTAGGGTAATGCTGGAGTATAAGTATTATGAATTAGTAAATGATTTAGAATCTTTTTTTTTCTTTGTGGGGTTTTAAAAATATACTATGTCAACCCAGTGAAGAGGGAGGTTTTAATTTGATGTTTTAAAAAAAAAGAGAGTAACAATGTGTATGTGTGTGTATTTTTGACATTTTTATGTATGTGGTATATGCAGCATTTTGTGGTCATTGCAAAAGCTGCGCACCTCCATTGGAAGTAACAAACTTTTGCGAACTCTAGAAAAAACGCGATATGCGAACAGCCCCTAAAAGGTTTTAGCTATCATTTGCAATCTCCAGCAGTCTATCTTCTTGCACAGACATGGTGGATTCACCAGATTCGTTGACAAATGGATTGCAAATGGATTCCTTGGCAATTCATGGGTCCCTCACCGGGTCTTTTCCCCTTAGCAAAGAAACTTTCCAACTTTCCTTACTTACTCACATGCTGCTTGTGGGTTAAATTTGGGTGCTCAAGTGACCGAGATGCAAGCGAAAGAATGCGGCCACTTTTCAAAATAAAAGATTGTTCAGACTCAGATAATAAATAAAATAGAAATAATTAATGATTTCTTGTGCAGCCTGGTACCAATTGATCTAGGGACTGGTACCAATCCACAGCCAGGTGGTTGAGGACCACAGATGTAAGGCATTTAGTACTGTAGTAAAATGTTTTAGTGGTGGTTCCAGGTATTTTTTAGTTGAAGGTGCTAAGAGGGGGCGAACAGTTCAAAGAGGACACTAAAAAAACTAAAGAAATTGAGAGAAAGTAATGAACTATAATAAGTATAACAATAATAGCTAAAAGCTCAGTTTCTACACTGTCATTCATTCATTTACTTTTCGGCTTAGTCCCTTTATTAATCTGGGGTCGCCACGGCGGAATGAACCGCCAACTTATCCAGCATATGTTTTGACCTTCTAGCTGCAATCCATCACTGGGAAACATCCATACACACCCATTCACACTCATACACTACGGACAATTTAGCTTACCCAATTCACCTATACCACATGTCTTTGGACTGTGGGGGAAACCGGAGGGCCAAGAGGAAACCCACACGAACACGGAGAGAACATGCAAATTCCACACAGAAATGCCAACTGATCCGGCCAGAGCTCAAACCAGCGACCTTCTTGCTGTGAGGCAATTGTGCTACCCACTGTGCCACTGTGACGCCCCCAGTTCCTACACTGTAAAAAAAGAAAAAGTTGACTCAGCTTAAAATTGTAAGGTAACTTGCTTCACAGCTTGTCGACTCAACTTTTAACCCCAGTACTGCACTTGACTCTATCACAATCACCAGCGATCTAGTCCATACAGATCGCTGGAGAACTAAAAATCTGCCACCAAAAGAACTACAAATCCTGTCATGCACCTCACACACACACCTATTCCAGTTCTCTGTTGATTACACACACACAGGTAGGAGCTGCTCATGGACTAATTACACAGACTACATACACAGCACACACAAACTTTGCTGAGTCTTGTTGGTATTAACCAGTGCTTAATTTGTGAATTGCGAAGTCCCGGAACAGGACTGAGGATGAAAAGGTGTCGCACACGAAAATGGAGGGCGTGGATGGCGGAGGGGTGTCATGGATGAAGGTGAGGGGGGCGGGGGCTGTCGCGGACGAAAGTGAAAAGGGCATTTTCTGGTCTAGTCTCTCCATGTATTATGCTTGCCTTGTTCTATTGTTTACGTTCTATTGTCTACTCTTATTAATAAAGAACTGCACTTGGATCCTCAGCCTTGCGTCCATCAGTTACAGACTCGATTTAAGTTGAGTCAACTAAAAATGCTCTAAATTAAACTTAAAATGCTCTGCAGCAAGTTGCCTTACAATTTTAATTTGAGTCAAGTTTTTTTACAGTCTAATACGTGGTAGAGTTTCGAAATGAAATGACAGATGGAATGTTGTATTCTTTTCACTTCATCACCCATTTCTAATCATGCCAATACAATGGATGCAGATAATACATCTGCCGAGATCATGTCCAACATCGACAGTGAACATTTAGTAAGACTGACGTTTGCTGTGAAGAGATGCTCTGATAACCTGCTGGAACATCTTCTTCCTACCAGCATGTCATCGTAATGATGCAACAGATTGAGAAGTGCGTCTGCATAATCAGGATGTCAAGTGCTCTATTAATTTGATTTCAAAATGAACTTGAAAAAGGACAGAGGATAAAGGCTAAAGGTAGCGATTATGAAAGAAGGCATGATGGAGTTCTCTCGACAGGTAAGATATAAATCCATTTCTCTGAAAAAAAAACAAGCTACAGCTATGCTTTGTGAAAGCAATAAGGGAAAGTGTTACATGAGTCATCGGAGTGGCTGTGCATTCTGTCCTCTGCTCTAGCAAGCAATGTTTTCTCCAGGACAATGCAATCAGATTTTCATTCCCCATGATTCATAGCCTGATTAATCTCTCCATAAATTACATTTCTGATTAGTTGATTATGGAATACCCAAAAGAGACATGCGAGTGCCTTTAGAGGGTTATGCAGTTTATTCAGCCGTAATTCTATCACAACATGCTGCAGATGCAGGCAAACGCTATATTTGACTTTCACACCACATTCTTTGCAACTTGAAATGGAATATGAAAAGATTCCATCAAAAAAGAAAGAAAAGGTTTAGGCCAAAATGCAAATATATACATATTCACACACATACACTACGAACAATTTACTTTATTCAATTCACCTATATCGCATGTCTTTGGATTGTGGGGGAAACCGGAGCACCCGGAGGAAACCCACGCCAACATGGGGAGAACATGCAAACTCCACACAGAAATGCCAACTGACGCAGACAGGCCTTGAACCAGCGACCTTCTTGCTGTGAGGCAACAGTGCTAACCACTAAGCCATCGTGCCACTCGTAATTATTGCTAATTGCTAAATTTATGAGCACCAGAAAATAATAATTTTAAAACATAAGCAGTTTTCATGTGATTTTATTAACTAATGGTTCAGTGAAATTGCTGAATGTATAATAATTGTGTTAACTGTTAACAGATCAATTATTATTCAGACTATAACCATACCAAAAAAAAATAAATCTATAATCGTTGCATCCCTACACCAGTGCTGTGTTTTTCCCAACCCAGGCTCATTCTGAAAATGTAGCCCTATATGCATTTCTGGAGAGCATCAAATACATCCCAGGAGCAACGTTTTTTTGCAGTTTTTGTTTTGGCGAATCCACCAAAGCCCGCTTTGTTTGCTTTTTGAGATCCTAAACTTCTCTCACGAGTGGCAGTCGCACCTGCTGTTCTTGCGTAAATCCACCAGAGGCCGCTGTCGACTGACTGACTGACCGACCAACCAACCGACCGACCGATACCTCGCACACCCACCCAACCAATCAGTGGCGTAGCGGATGGGATGGGACGTATCGCATGATGAGGGTCCCCCGCGTGATCACCCCCCTCTCCCTGGTCTTCAGTTTGCGCGATCATAACTCACCTCAGCCTTAACACCGCCTCCAAATAAGTCATTCACCTTTGCTCGATCATAAGCACCCACAACCCTCTTCACCTCGCACGATCATAAACACCATAGCCCCAGCCCCGGTCTTCATTTCGCAGAATCATAAGCACATGCACCCCACCCCCCGGTCATCACTTCTGGGGTGGGGGCCCTGCCTTAATTCTTGCGGGTGGGCCCACGCATTTTGCGCTACGCCCCTGCACCCACCCCAAACCCAACCAATAGTGTTTTAAAAAAGCATCGATTGACCGGCGCCCACCCACCTACTTCCATAAACCCAAACGACAGTTTTGAAAAGCAATCCAGAAAAAGAAAAGCCCCCTGGTTTTTACCACAATTTCAGATCGTACCACATTCTCACCCTGTTATTTACTTGTTTATTTTATTATTTGGCTTCTGTTTTACCCGCTTTCTGTAACCGTTCTTGGCCAGACTCGAACCCCATCGTCGCAGTCAACTCAAGTCCGCTGACGTACGCTGCGAGCCAGTGGACAAACTGGTAACAGCGGGAAAGTCATCCATACAGAGGTAAGCCGACAGCTGGTAAACGCAAAAAGGAACGGCGTCATACCACCCCTGTAGCGTTCGTTTTAAAGACTAAATGCAGCTATACATACTTCTGGCAACATAATTCGTGATCTCCAGAAATGTATTTAGGGCTACATTTTGAGAATGACTCTATGTTGGCTTTCCAAGTCAGTCATTTTTATAAAAGCTGCTTAATTACTTAACTAATCTGAAGCCTGTTTGTGAAACCAAATGTTTCCTTTTTAATCCACAGAGATGGCTTTTATTTGGAGGTCACATTACTAATGAAGTTGATAAGGCACAGAGCGCATCACATCTGCATGTAAGACTGTGTCCTGCAGTGACCACTTGCGCAGCGCTCTATGAAGCTGCACATCGGCCTCTGAACAGGTGGCACAAACAGGCGGGCAGCAGCGGGAAACTGGCTGTCCAGACCAGCTCTCTTTGCACTCTCTAAAGCCTCTTTCTCTCTCAGTCATCTGGCAAGAGCTCCAGGCACATGAGTGCGCTCAAGAAGATCAGCAGACTCGTATCACAGGACGGTGTTAATTCAGGAGCAATGACAGAGCTCACACCTTTCTTAATGCAGTGGGGAAAAGTATGGTTTGCGTCGCTAAAGGATTACAAGTCAAACATTTGTGTGATGCATAAAATTACTTACAGTTGGCTCTGTTCCAAAACACATAAACCAGGCTTAAAAGTGAAAAGGTTCACCCAAAAATAAAAATTCTGTCAGCATTTACAAACCCTTCGCTAGTTCCAAACCTTTAAGAGTCTGTTGAACACAAAAGAAGCTTTTTTTTTTTTTTGATGAATGCTGTAAACATGTAACCACTGACTTTCATAGTATTTGTTTTTTATACTATGGATGTCAATGTTTACAGTTTTTCATACCATCTTCTTTTATGTTCAACAGAAGAAAGCAGTACACTAAGGTTTGGAGTAAATGGTGAGTAAATTTTCATTTTGGGGTGAACTATCTCTTTAAAACCCTTTGCAAAGTGATGTCAGAAGTGAGGTGTATCATAGCACTTGGCCTCCAATTCATCTTATACAGGGGGTACAGAAAGTACAGACCCCTTAACTTTTTCACTCTTTGTTAAATTGCAGCCATTTGCTAAAATCTGTTTATTTTTTTTCCTCATTAATGTACTTACAGCAGTGACGTGGTGGCGCAGTAGGTAGTGCTGTCGCCTCACAGCAAGAAGGTCGCTGGTTCGAGCCTCAGCTGGGTCAGTTGGCATTACTGCGTGAAGTTTGCATGTTCTCCCCGCGTTCGCATGAATTTTCTCCGGGTGCTCCGGTTTCCCCCACAAGTCCGAAGACATGCGGTACAGGTGAATTGGGTCATCTAAAATGGTCCGTAGTGTATGTGTGTAAATGAAAGTGTATGGGTGTTTCCCAGTGATGGGTTGCAGCTGGAAAGGCATCCGCTGTGTAAAACATGTGCTGGATAAGTTGGCGGTTCATTCTGCTGTGGCGTCTCCAGATTAATAAAGGGACTAAGCCGAAACGAAAATGAATGAATGAACAAATGTACTTACAGCACTCCATATTGACAGAAAAACAGAATTGTTGACATTTTTGCAGATTTATTAAAAAAAAAAAGCTGAAATATCACTTCTGAGTCCCAAACATTCAGACCCTTTACTCTGTATTTAGTAGAACCCCCCTTTTGATCTAATACAGCCATGAGTCTTTTTGGGAAAGATGCAACAAGTTTTTCACACCTGGATTTGGGGATCCTCTGCCATTCTTCCATGCAGATCCTCTCCAGTTCTGTCTGGTTGGATGGTAAACATTGGTGGACAGTCATTTTCAGGTCTCTCCAGAGACGCTCAATTGGGTTTAAGTCAGGGCTCTGGCTGAGCCATTCATTTTAATTTATCAAAATAAAATATGATCATGCCTTGATTTTTTATTATTTAATTAGGACAATAAGGTCTGACTGTGCTTAGACAAAAGTCTTGTCACTTAACAGAAATAATGTACAGTATAAAATATAAAGTCACGGTGCAGTGGAAAAAGAATTAATATTGTGTATGACTCTCATGAGCTCGGAGGACTGCATCCATACACCTCTGCAATGACTCAAATAATTTATTAATAAAGCCATCTGGAATGGCAAAGAAAGCGTTCTTACAGGACTCCCAGAGTCCATCATGATTCTTTGGATTCATCATCAATGCCTCCTCCTTCTTCTTACCCCAGACATGCTCAATTATGTTCATGTCAGTTGACTGGGCTGGCCAATTCTGGAGCACCTTGACCTTTGCATTCAGTAACTTCGATGTGGAGGCTGAAGTATGAGAAGGAGCGCTATCCTGCTGAAGAATTTGCCCTCTCTTGTGGTTTGTAATGTAATGGGCAGCACAAATGTCTTGACACCTCAGGCTGTTGTTGTTCCATCCACTCTGCAGATCTCTCACACGCCCCCATACTAAATGTAACTCCAAACCATGATTCTTCCTTCACCAAACTTGACTGATTTCTGTGAGAATCTTGGGTCCATGCAGGTTCCAATAAGTCTTCTGCAGTATTTGTGATGATTAGGATGTAGTTAACATTATTTACAGTAGGTGCTAGGTGGTGGTTGAGGAGCTTTGTAGAGTGCCCAGCTACATAATGTATTATTATGTAATGTATTATTATTTACATTTAAGCTAACAATCATATTTTCAACATTTACCAGCAAATACAGCATATTAAAAATACTGCCTAATTTTACTGCCTAAAATGTCACTCCCACAATATATATTTATATGACTGCAGGTAGGGCTGGGCGGTTTTTCTGATTTTTTCGATTAATTCGAATTTACGTTTTAAGACGATTTTATTTTTTACAAAATCGAGGAATCGCGTTTTTTTAATAAAAATATTAAAGCCGCTTTTCCACTATTGTGCCAAACCGTTCTAAACTGTTAGACAACCGTGCTGAATTGTGCTGATTCTGTGTGTTGACGTCGCGGCTCTGTTGATGTGCTGCCACAGCTGGTAGCGGAAGCGCGCCAGGGCGGACCGGCCTTTGGGAACACCGGGACATTTTCCCGCTAGAGCAACAAGCGCCCCGCAATCAGACAGCCAGCTTCGCGAATGTTTCCATGCGCGTCGTGCTGTTGTTCGCGTCCCGCAGCCGTCTGTGTCTCCCGCGCGAGCTGCGAGACGGGGACCCGCGCACCACTCGAAGGACGGTTACGGCGTGTTGTAAATGTCGGTCACCGCAGAAAGTCAAATCTTTCTTTAATTTGGACTTTTGCTTGAATTACGGAGTGGCACAGTAGCTGTCAAGGTACTGTATGAATTAAATCATAACCCATATGTGCACCAATAAACAAGTAAAATGAATGAATGAATAAAATAAATATGGATTCTTAAATGTCGGCAGTTTTTACTCCAAAAAATATCAATACGTATCGACAAATGTTTTATAAAAATAAAGCAATTTCCAACATTTCAGCTATAGGCCATTATACGATTCAGTTAAATATAAGATAGACCTTTAAATGTATATAGATATGTAACAGGTTTCTGTGGGTTTTTTTTCACGGTGATCTTTAATATATACTGGGTGGTGTAGCTACGCACAAATATTTTCTAAAACGTCAAGCAGATATTTGTCTATAGCTCGTTAATTATTTATGAAGACAAAAAATAATTAAAATAACAAAAATAAAACTATAAAATTACAAAGATAAAAAGAGCAGCATTTTGCTAAATATAGTCCTTTATATCCTGATATGCTATGTGTTGTTTCATTCGTTTTTTTATATTTAACTTGATGCATTCGTTATTTAATATTTAAATACAAAATCGTTTAAATGGTTATATTTTACCATCAAAATGTAGTATATTTTATATCATTACCATTTTTTGATATAAAACCGCTGTTATTTTATTGATTGTTATGAAATAATTTAAGTGCTATATTTTTTATTAGTGAAAGTGCCCGCTCACTTTGACAAGGCCTGTCTAAATATATATTTCTGCCATGCCACTAATACAGATAAACTATTGTTGCATTATCATTGTTTATTTTTCTGTTATGTACAGAGATTTGAATATTTATTTCCCCTCCAATCCTTTTTAATCTTCAAGTTACATTTTGGTCATTTTCTCTCCAAATAAAATTTGCCCAAAGCTGCACAACATATGACCTCTACATAAATACGGGTGCTGTGACTTCTATTGTAGCTATAGCATCCCTATATGAGAGAGTGCCATAACCGCGTTTAGTCACACTATTGCTTTTCTTTTACAAGTGAGCATGAAAAAACTAGTTTCAGCATTTATTTAAATTTAAATGAACAAGGTAAGCTGGTAAGGTAGTTACACAGTAAAAAAAAATTAATAAAAAAATAAATAAAAAAAATCGAAATCGAAATCGTGAATCGGTCAAACTTTATGAAAAAAAAAAAAAAAAAAAAAATCGAGATTTTTTTTTTTTGCCATATCGCCCAGCCCTAACTGCAGGTTTTAGGAATGTTAATGGACTCTATATTTAAATGTATAGTTTATATTTAGTTGATTTTTCATGCATGTTCTTAAACCAATTATGCTTAAATCAAATATGTGTGTGGCTATCTAAACATCTTAAAATATTTGCCTTTATCAGCATTAATGTCATAAATGACTTAGGAACAAACACATCAACACAGGCAGATTTTCGCTTAATTATCCTGATTTTGCCCAGCACATGTAAACACCTTCAGCACTTCTGTCAGCTTATTGAAGCATGCAAGTGTTATATGCACGGTTATATAGCATCCTAAAGGCAGATTTAAATTTGTAGCAAGTACTTTCATGATAAGTGAGGAAATAAATAGCATATTCTAACTCAAGAAATGTGAAAAATGCAGCCAAGAAACACTTGGTACAGTCATAAAAATGTTAAATATTACACGAGAATGAGCCTGTGCAAGTCTCCTGCTGCTATTTTGAAATATGCTTGAGTTTTTAATGTTCTAAAACCACAATTCACACAATAAACAGAATATTCTGAATGAAATGTATGGAGGTTTGCATTTTTACATTGCCATCAAGACAAAACGTATTACCTTTGGCAATAAAGCTTTTATGATTTATGGATTTCTGAATTTTGCATGTAAACCAGTAAGTTAAAGAACTCATTTTTGGCAAACTATGGGCTCTATTTTAATGATCTAGGTGCAAAGTCTAAAGCGCATGGCGCAGAAGCATTAAGGCCATGTCCGAATCCACTTTTGATTGATTTTAGATTAACTTTAAATACAATATCGATGAGATTAAGTACATTGTTTAATGTGTGGTTTAGTTTTAAACAGCAACAACAGTTTTATGTGTTCCATGTAGCCTAAATGTCTCTTTAAAACCCACCAGAAAGCCTAATTTTAGGCTACACAACAGTCAATATTATTATTTTACAAGTATTTGTAAACCTAGTGCGTTTTAAAATGAGTTTCACTTCTTGTCCTTGCTTTATCCATCAAAATAATAATCATTTTACATTGTAATCAATCATGGCCTTTAATTTTTGTTTTTTAATTTAGACCGAGAATAAAAATGAAAGTCTAAGAAGGGGTGCATTTTGCAGCAGAGGTGCATTTCTCTGCACAGCACCTGTAATCTGGTGATTTTAAACACATGCAAACACAGCAGCATGGCGATGTGTCTGAATGGCAACGAACTCAACTGATAAAAGACACAATCCGCCATTCTTTCATACAGCTCCACCGACAAATATGCTTGCTGCACACAAACAGCTTGGCTGTATCGGTAGCCCTAATAGCTTTGCAGAGAAAGATATGCGACAAACTCCGTGGATCATGAAAACAAACACATACAAGCCTTCATGAACGGCTAAATAATGCTCTCTCACATCTTGGCAGGTCTGTGGTCTGTCCATATAGGAGTCTGTCATCGGTAAGCATGTGCAGTCATTAATAATTAAGAAGCATGGTCTTCTCATAGGATAAGAAAACTTTATGAATAATAATGAGAAACTGACGCGTCATTACTCCACTAGCAGATGAAAGTTACGTCACCGATTTTGATCCCACCCACAGACAATGAAAGTGTTTTTTGACCTTGCATGCATATCAGCCTGTTGTTGGAGACCCCCCCCAAAACCAAAATATGACCTTTAAAGAGCCCCTATTATACATTAAATAGGGTCAAATTTTGGTTGTAAGGGTCTCCAACTACAGTCTAATATGCATGCAAGGTCAAAAAAACACTTTCATGGTCTTATAATATGCATTTATTTTTACCTAATTATCCCAGCGACTTCCATATGAATCGTTCAGCGATTCATTTGTTCCCAAACCCCTCCTTAGCACGAAGCTAATCTGCGCTGATTGGAGCGATGACAGCCTGTTGCGATTGGTCGACACTGACAGCTTTCAGCGCGAGACAGATTGAAATGCCTAGCACAGCATATCAACAATATAGAAGTAGTTAGAGTGCATACATGCTTCATATTAGTGTAAGGTGTGGATTTTGGCTGCTAGTGGGTGAATGTAAATACAGATGATGGAATTGAAAATACTGACGACTAACTATTTTATTGAGCAAAAACTACAAGAACTGGGCCCGTCAGAACTAGCCCGTCACACTCTACCTTAGTGTTGCCAGATGTAGCTGATTGATTCCAGCCCAAAAACTCTCCAAAACCCGCCGAAATGCAAAAAACCCGCCCACTCATCTGGAAGACACAAAAAGTGTGTGTGTGTGTGTGGGGTGGGGGGTGAGGTGTGGTTGTGATGGTCGCGAAAAACACGATAAGTGTTTATACCCACACAATCGTGTTCAAAACCGTACAGCCAATCACATGTGGTCAGAACACAAACGAGTCGCAGGTGATGAAGTATTAAGCGTTTCTCCCTTAGGAAAGCCCGAGCAGAATGTCAGCATGCGTCTGTAGCTCCGCTCATGCTCCGCCTTTTTGCCCTTGTATGGTATGCCCGGGGTTGGTGCGATGACGCGCGAACAAAATGGCGACGGTCGGCCACGCCTTCTGGTAGCTTCTTTTGGGTTCTTCATAAACCTATAGGTGACGTCACGGATAGTACGTCCATATCTTTTACAGTCTATGGTTCTCACCAGAGTTATCAGCGCCGGCGAGGTCCTCACTTTCATCCGCGACACCCACCCCCTCCCTACCAGTCCTCAAGTTCAACCGCGAACCGGTCACTTTCTTTTTCACTTTTGGGTTGAGGGCGGCGTGATCGTCGTTCGCCTAGAGCGCCAGTTCAGCTTGCTCCAGCCCTGACTGTTATTCAGACACCTCACCCCGAACCTAACCCTCCAGTCTCCCGGATTTTCAGGGACAGATGTTGGCAGGTATGTGTGTGCAGTTAAACACCAGCATATTGCTCTTTTCTTAACCATGACACACATTCAGTATTAATCCACACAGTGGCAAAAGCTGAACTATTTTGAACCTTGACTGCTGCAAGTGTGTAAGAACGGCTGGCGATGGCCATAGCAACGACAAACAGCAGTGGATCGCAGGCTCACAAAAGGCATTTAAACGTGGTTTTAGATGCGATATGAGAATATAAAGAGTTAACCAGATACAGTACAAGCGGTTACAAGTAACAAAACACAATTTAATACATGATTTGCAAGCTAGAAAAAACAAGGAGGCAACCATTTTAACCACACTTACTTACACTTGTGAAATGGAGGAAGAAACTGACCCACGATGCAGTGCTCCATGTTCTGACATAGTCCCTTACATCAATAGTCTTTTCTGATCCTTCCTTTAATAAACGGCCGATGAATTCTCCATTGTAAGCGTGTAGATTATAGAAGCACTCAAACAGCACAAGGCTGGGCTATAATGCTGAGGTATTTTTGCAAAAATAAACCTCAACCCCTGACTCTTCACAGTTTCATCTTTGGGTAGAGAAAATAACACTAACTTTCCCCTCATACTTCCAATAATATCCAGCTGAGCACAGCGTTGATTCAACTGGCGTCTGCTTAAACTCAGAAAAAACAGAATTATTACTTATTGGGCCTAAATCCTGTACACAGCAGTTCTCACAACTCGACCTGCAACTAGAGGGATACAAAGTTAGCGTTAGCTCTACTATAAAAGATCTGGGTGTCATATTAGACAGCAGTTTAACTTTCAAAAATCATCTATCCCATGTCACAAAAACTGCTTTCTTCCATCTGAGAAATATCGCTAAATTGCGAAGTATGCTATCCATATCAGATGCAGAAAAGCTAGTGCATGCTTTCATGACTTCTAGGTTGGACTACTGTAATGCTTTGTTTGCTGGCTGCCCAGCATCCTCTATTAACAAACTTCAGCTAGTACAAAATGCAGCTGCCAGAGTTCTTACCAGATCTAGAAAATATGATCATATCAACCCAATTTTATCCTCCTTACACTGGCTGCCTGTTAAGTTTCGTATTGAATTTAAAATATTACTCCTTACCTATAAAGCTTTAAATAATCTAGCTCCTGCTTATCTAACCAACCTCCTGTCTCGCTACAATCCAACCCGCTCTTTACGATCTCAAAACTCAGGGCTTCTGGTAGTACCTAGAATATCAAAGTCGAGTAAAGGAGGTCGAGCCTTCTCATTTATAGCCCCTAAACTCTGGAATAGCCTTCCTGATAATGTCCGAGGCTCAGACACACTCTCGCTCTTCAAAACTAGATTAAAGACCTATCTTTTTAGCAAAGCATACACTCAATGCATTACATAGCGGTTTGACGCATGATGTGCCCCACGCAGCATTTTGCTTCTTGTTTTTATACACTATGAACAGCAGCTACGCTAATTATTCTCCTTATTCTGTATTTCCACCTGGGGGTACTCATCTTGAGGCCCTCAGACTATGCAGCGCCACTGATGCGATCCAAGACCAGCGACGAGATAATCCCAAGGTATTCTGGACCAGGCCGTATCCTGCTGTGGTGGTCATCGTGGAGTGAGAGCATGATTCCTGTGATGCTCCAAGGACAGACGAGTCTTCGCCGAGGTCCACCGTGCTGCGCCTAGACTGCAGCTCTGCACAAGACGTTTGGCCATAGGGGAAATGGTCGTGCCCAACTGAGCCTGGTTTCTCTCGAGGTTTTTTAAATCTTCGCTTTCGCCAATTGGTGAAGTTTTTTTTTTTTTTTTTCCTCGCCGCTGTCGCCACTGGCTTGCATGGTTCGGGATCTGTAGAGCTGCGCATCGATGGATTTGCTCCTCAGTGTTTGGACTCTCAGTAGTGATTATTAACCCCACACTGAACTGAACTGAACTTAATCTCTTAAAACTGAACTGACACTGTTTCAATTCACTATAATCTTCCATGTGAAGCTGCTTTGACACAATCTACATTGTATAAGCGCTATACAAATAAAGATGAATTGAATTGAATTGAATTGAAGTGTGTGTCTAGACTCTTTTTCTTTGTGTACTGGGCTTGTGGGCGGGACCGCAGGTTTCAATTTCCCCGGGTTTGCGCGCACAACAACTGGGCGGGGCTTAAGTTTCGTATCAACATCACGCCGAAATGGCTAAGACTCGTTATCAAGACAATTTATTTGAAGTACTAGGAGTCGACTCTTTTATAAATGAATCAATAGTTTTAAACACAGTCCACTTTCAGATTTAAGCCTTAGCTGGATATTTCACTTCACTTAGAGCTGTGTTACACACTACATGGAAGGTCATTCTCAAAAACTCATAATAAGGGCTCTTTAATAATGCATAATAGGGGGTCTTTAAAGTGCAAGTAAAATTTTGAAGGGGCTAATAATATTGATCTCAACAGTTTTAACCTTTTTTTAATGTTTCTTTATTATATTCTTTATTCTGGACCAAAACCTTCCACAGAAGCAAGGAAGTCATACAGGTTTTGAACATGATATTTAAAGGTGTAAAAGCATGCAATCTCTCACCTCCAGTTCCTGAAATTCATCGTCGTCATCATCGACATCATAGGAGAGCGTCTGGATCTTGGCGTCCTCCATAGAGAGATCCAGCAGCTTGCTGTCAGCGAACAGAACTCCATCTTTAGTGATGGCTGAGCCAGAAGAGGCCGGGGTCATTTCTTCAATGAAAGTGGTCTCGCAGCAGTCGCCCCCCTCGCCCCATGCTCTCAGGACACTCTCGGGGTAGAGGATGAGGTTGGGCCTGTAGTAAGGGTCTATAGCCTGCGGCAGGGTGCTGGGGTTCAGCAGCTGCGGGGGTCCTCTACTATCCGGTGTTCCATTTTTGTCCTTGGACACCACATGACCCTGATACTGCGGAGCCGAATAGACTGACACTAGTCCTTCCTTACTCTCCACCATTAAGTTGTGGGTATTGATCAAGCCATTGCGTTTGCAACAATCATGTCCCGGGTCCGCACTCCCTGGGGTCTTCCCTTGAGCCGGAGGGTCTTTCTCATCTGCCGCTCCTGCTTCTTGTCGTGTTCGGAGCCCTTTCTCCATGCTGGTCTGTTGGTTTGGAGCAAGGCTTGCCTCATGAATGGCTTTGCGGAGGCATGAGGTTTAAATATCACTCCACATCATCTTCCTGCAAGAATCCACATTATCACGGTCATAAAACTGTGATGGAAGAATTTGATGGCACACACATCAGCAAACGTCAGAGCTTAATGTTGGAAATAAAAGAGGGGAATATATCGGTGAATGAGTGCATCTCACAAAACCTGTCAGGAACACCTTAAATCAACCTAAAATCAAGAGAAAGAAAAGTAATTTTATAAGGGGCAAAAGTGATAAGTAACAATAATGATTACTGAAATTTGCCAGAAATTAACAATTGCAAAAAATAGATGGTCACACTTTATAATAAGGTTTGGTATTAGTTAATGTATTTACTAACATGAATTAAGAATGAACAATAATTGTACAGCATATACAGTTGCAGTCAGAATTATTAGACTTGTTTTTTTTTTTTTTTGCCCAATTTCTGTTTAACAAAGAGAAGATTTTTTCAACACATTTCTAATCATAATAGTTTTAATAACTCATTTCTAATAACTGATTTATTTGATCTTTGCCATGATGACAGTAAATAATATTTGACTAGATATTTTTCAAGACACTTCTATACAGCTTAAAGTGACATTTAAAGGCTTAACTAGGTTAATTAGGTTAACTAGGCAGGTTAGGGTAATTAGGCAAGTTATTGTATAATGATGGTTTGTTCTGTAGACTATCGAAAACAGAAATAACTTAAAGGGGCTAATAATTGTGTCCTTAAAATGGTGTTTAAAAAAAAATTAAAACTGCTTTTATTCTAGCCAAAATAAAACAAATAAGACTTTCTCTAGAAGAAAAAATATTATCAGACATACTGTGAAAATTTCTTTGCTCTGTTAAACATCATTTGGGAAATATTTAAAAAAAAAAAAACTCAAAGGGGGGCTAATAATACTGATTTCAACTGTATATATAGCATTAATCACAGTTCAACATTTAAGTTGTGTTTGTTGACAACACAAAACGACTTTACTTTCATTAACTAACATTAACAAAGATGAATAAATACTGTAATATTATGCATGGTTCATTTTTTGTAAGTAAATACATTAATGGAACCTTATTTTAAAGTGTTACTAAAAAACACTCCACATACATGACTGCAAGGAGCATTTTATGTGCAACTCTGAAACTATACAGCTATAAATGCTTTAAATTGTCCTAAAATCTATTAATTTATTAATTTTACACGTATATTTCATTTATATTTAAAGAGTTAGCTAGCTCCAAAGGATAAATTATATCCTCATCACTTACCTTTATGCCATTCCAACTCACAAGAGGTATGAAAATATGAGGGATTGCTGTCCCTTTATTGAAAGCCAATTTACCCCAAAACTCTGAGGCTTCAGAACATTCATACAGAGATCAATAAATCAATTTTAATCAAGTGGTTTAATCAAAGTCTTAAGTTGCACTGCAATTGAATCACATTCTTCAGCATTTGACATTTTTATTGAAATGAATACTGACTCGAACTGACCCAAACTGCAAAACAGCATTTCTAACTGCTTGTTTGATTTGACTTAAAGGAACACTCCACCTTTTTGTCCTAGAGTTGAATAGTTGAGTTTTACCATTTTTAAAACCATTCAATCAATAGTTTGATTAGATTGATAGCTTAGCATAGCATAAATCATTGAATCGGTTAAGACTATTTGCATCTTGCTAAAAAAAAAAAAAAATTTAAAAAGAGTTTTGATAATTTTCCTATTTACTCTCATTCTGGTGTAATAAACTTTGCTGCTGTCCCATGGTTACAGCAGGTGCAATTATATCATGCAGTGATTTTACTTACAGTAGGTACCTACAGTAGCTGGGGACTATTTTCAGGTGCTGCGCGATATCATTGCACCTAGTGCTGTGCAATATGACAATATACGTACAGTTGAAGTCAGAATTATTAGCCTCCCTTAATTATTAGCCCCCCTGTTTATTTATTCCCCAATTTCTGTTTAACAGAGAGAAGATTTTCTCAACACATTTCTAAACATAATAGTTTTAATAACTCATCTCTAATAACTGATTTATTTTATCTTTGCCATGATGACTAAATAATATTTGACTAGATATTTTTCAAGACACTTCTATACAGCTTAAAGTGACATTTAAAGGCTTAACTAGGTTTATTAGGTTAACTAGGCAGGTTAGGGTAATTAGGCAAATTATTGTATAATGATGGTTTGTTCTGTAGACTATCGAAAAACAAAAATATAACTTAAAGGGGCTAATAATTTTGTCCTTAAAATGGCGTTAAAAAAATTAAAAACTGCTTTTATTCTAGCTGAAATAAAACAAATAAGACTTTCTCTAGAAGAAAGAATATTATCGGACATACTGTGAACATTTCCTTGCTCTGTTAAACATCATTTGGGAAATATTTAAAAAAGAAAACAAAATTCAAAAGGGGGGATAATAATTCTGACTTCGACTGTATATCGTATGGACAATACAAAAAGTCTGTAATTTGATATTATGGTCTATTGTTTATATCGTGGTGCCTACATTGTTTACATTAATACTTTTTCATCATTTATATTAGCGCAATTTTACACTCTATTATGGGGATGCAGACAGAAACATAAATAACAGCATCTTGAGAAAGTTGTATCTATAATGCACCATTCTTTTTTTTATGTTTTATATTTCATTCATTCATCATTAATTTTCCTCCGGCTTTGTCCCTTATTTATCAGGGGTCACCACGGCGGAATGAACCGCTAACTATTACGATATATATTTTACTCAGCGGATGCCCTTTCAGCCACAACCCAGTACTGGTTAACACCCATACATGCTCACATTCACACACACACACACACTCATACACTACTGCCAATTAGGTTCATCTAATTGACCTATAGTGCATGTCTTTGGACTGTGGGGGAAACCGGAGCACCCGGAGGAAACCCATGCGAACACGGGGAGAACATACAAAGTGCACACAGAAATGCCAACTGGCCCAGCCAGGACTCGAACCAGCAACCTTCTTGCTGTGACAGTGCTAACCACTGAGCCACCGTGCTGCATTTGCTTTATATTCATTTAATATTTATTTAATATTTCTATATTTAATATTTCCTGCAGGTCTAAATAAAGTGAGAAACATGAGCATATGAATGAGTAGATTTTCGAGTGTACACTTTAAAATAAAGATATAGTTTTTTTTAGGGATGGGCGATATGGCCTAAAATCCATATTGCGATATACATTGCAGCCTCTTGCGATAACGATATATATTGCGATATATAAATTATAATAGAACCATTTCAGAACAGGTTACATAGACCCTTAGGAAAGCCAAACTGCTATTTTATTTAAGAAATAAAGAAACGTTGCATGTCATTTTGAGAACATTTATTGTGCAAAAGTAAAACTGTAATTAAACAACACAATGTTGCAGATAAATAAACTAAATGTAGTGCCTTTTAGAAAGAAAGACTTTTCTTTTAAGTCCTTGGTTCCTAAATGCCAAGTTGCAGAGAACAAAAAAACTGGTGTCTTTTTAGTTAAGGAACTTACACTGTACTGAAAATACTTCCAGTATTAAATTAGTCAAATAAAATTGTGTATTGCAGATACTTTAAATAAAAACATATTTCTAACCTGCAGCCTAAGGTAAAGCATTTGGTTTTAAACATTTTGTTCTCCTAATGAAATTAAAACTGGTGTCTTGATCTGCTCTTTCTCTCTCTCCCTCTCTCTCTCTCTCTCTCTCTCTGTCTGCTGTAGTGTTGGTGCTGCTGAGAGGTTGAGACGCACCAGATAAAGTTTGCTTATAAAGTAATGCAAAAATGAATACAATTAATATCGAAAGCGAAAGCAGATTCTCGGACATGTCCGGGGAAAATGTATTGTCACCCCAAATAATGAGCTGGATCAGTCTATTTAGTCTTCGCGCTCTTCTGTATACAGCGCGTCTCTGTGGGTCTGCATGCAGAGCATGTGAGTCTGTGGCAGAGTGTTCTCAGTTTCTCGCGAACACAGAACCGGGCCGCCCCAATAATATATCGGCCGCCCAGGTAAAATCTGTGTGGGAAGCGCTGTGTGGGAATCTGTGTGACAAGCCACGATATGCCATGCATGAGTCTCGCAAGTTGTGCGACACGTCGCCATTCGGTGCCATGCGTTGCTTAGTGCTGTTGTTGAGAGCTCAGCATGTGCTACAGTCACAATAGATTTCCAACGTAATACACCATAAGTTAGTGTGAAGAGCATGTTGTTTTACAGTGGCCGAGTGAATTAAGTTATCAATCGAGCTTATTAATTTTTGTCGCAAATGCGAGCGAAATGGCCGCACTGTTGTTTATTTAAGAAGATGATGCGTTGCAGCCGGCTGCAGCTCGTTGCTCTTAATTTCGCGGGTAGATTGCGTCATCAAACATGCATTATCGCGATAGTGCAATAGAATTAGAATCTCTATCGTAGGCCAATTTTGTATCGTTTATATCGCATATCGTTTATATCACCCATTACTAAGTTTTTTTTTTCTATGTGGTCAATATACAGTCAAGCCTAAATTGTATTTACAGAAAAACTACTATATTGTGATATATTTCGTTATCGGGATATGAGATGATTTCTATGTGAGCAGCCCTAATTGTGCCTGCTGCAGCCATGGTACAGCAACAAAGTTCCTTGATTATTATGCCAGAATAAGAGTACAGTTCCTAGCCATATCAGTCTAGAAAATAGCAACTTTTCATTTTCCATCTGTCTTAGCACACAGTTTAACTACAAAAGAGTTTAGCTTTAAATTAAAAACCTTTTTTTAGAATCGTTTGAGTGGGATTGCTAATGGTTTAATCTGATTTAATGATTTATGCTTAGCAAAGATAAGCAGTGCTTCTGCCAGATCAGGAACTCGGCTCAGTGGATTAGGGTTGGGCCGACAGACGATGCCATCGTCCATCGCCGATGGCCAATTGCATCACGATGCTGAGCGGACATTGCGATCCTCCGCCCCACCCCCGTCGCAGCAGCAACCCGCTCGCAAAAAATACACACGGCCCCATTTACACTAATACATCTTAGTTTTAAAATGGCATTTTAGAACGAAAACGATCCACGTCCACTCTGGCGTTTCACCTAGCTTTTCTGAAAAGCCCTCCTTCCACACTATACCGATGAAAACGCCCATCACGTGACGACACACACACACACACACACACAAACACTCTGTCATGCACTGCAGCGTCTGAGCTCCAGCAGTCAGCCCAGAGAGCAGTGCACATCAGACAGTTTGTCAAGGATGTACCGCTGGATGGCGTCTCACTATAGTTGTTAAACCTGATATTTAATTAATCTTGTCTCTATCTAACGACTCTTCGGTCTTTTGAATCTATCAAGTTCAAGTTCAATTTATTTATATAGCACGTTTCCAACTGCTACAAGGCTGCACAAAGTGCTTTACAGAAAGAAAAAAATAAACAAACGGTATGGGCATAAAAAACAGTAACAGCAATAGGCACATAATAGGAGAGAGCATAGAAAGTGTAACATAAAAGAGCAAAAAATATATAAATGTGTATTTTGCCTAATTAAAAGATACTACCACAGTTGACCATACTGACAAGATTAAGAACAAAGACCGTTTTGATCACCCTCCCCACCCCAAACCCCCTTGAAGGGAAGGACTTATGCTTCAAAAGACCTAGAAAATAGACGAGTCTTTAATTTAGACTTAAAAATAGACTGTGACGAAGCCTTTTTCAGTTCTAACGGCAGCGCGTTCCAGAGGCGAGGACCTGCTATGGCGAAAGCACCTACTTTTATGGTGGGCTTTTGGAATTTTTAATAATAACTGGTCAGCGGAACGCAAGTGTCTGGGTGGAGTGTAGTCAACAATCAGTTGGGATAAGTAATGGGGGCCCAGACCATGTAGGGCTTTATACACAAAGAGAAGGATTTTAAATTCGATTCTTTGTGACACTTGTGACACTCAAAATAGAAGTAACATGTGCATATTTCTGTGCTTTTTGTTAAAAATCTAGCTGCTGCGTTTTGCACTAGCTGTAGGCGAGCAATCTGAGACTTAGGCAGCCCAAAATAGAGAGAGTTATAATAGTCCAACCAGGAGGTTATAAGCGCGTGTATGGCAGTTTCTAGAGAGTGTGAAGGAAGATAGGATTTCATTTCGGAAAGAAGGAGGAGTTGATAAAAACTGTTTCCAACCACATTTGAGATATGTTTATCAAATTTTAAGTTCTGGTCTAACACTACGCCCAGGTTACGTACCTGGGGTGATCTGAACTCCTCCAGGTTGCCCAACCTGGGACGTTTACACTCTGACAGATCATTGGGCCCAAATATGATAACCTCTGTTTTCTCCTCATTTAAAAATAAAAAAATTCTCAGAAAGCCATGCTTTTACCTCCTTCAGGCACAGTGACAGGGAGTTGACAACAGAGGCCTCATTTTCCTTTTTGAGTGACAGATAGATTTGTGTGTTGTCTGCATAAAGATGAAAGTGCAGGCCATATTTCCTGAAAATAGAGCCTAATGGGAGCATATACAGAGAGAAGAGTGAAGGTGCTAAAAATCGAGCCTTGGGGAAGACCACACATTAATAGTGCCGTGGCGGAGGAAAAGTTACTAATTTTGACAAAAAAAAACTTCCTATCAGAGATGTATGATTTAAACCATTTCAGCACTGTACCCCTCAGCCCAACCCAGGACTCTAGCCGAGATAATAACACAGAGTGGTCAATGGTATCGAAGGCTGCATATAAATTTAACAAAATTAAGGCCACATGATTACCAGCATCAGTGAGGAGATAGATGTCATTCAAAACTCTTAAGAGCGGTATCAGTGCTATGAGCCAGCCTAGAGCCAGATTAAAAAGGCTCAGCGATACCATTCTGGGATAGAAAACTTTTGTAACTGATTAAGTACAATTTTTTCTACAATTTTTGAGATGAAGGCGGAAATGGGTCTAAAGTTTTTGAGATCAGATGGATTTAGTGAGGCCTTCTTGAGCAAAGGTGGGACGGTAGCGGTCTTTAGTGAACCACCATAAAGTGAAGCGCCTAAGCGGCCCCCGCAACGGCCATCCCGTAAAGATGTTTTTAGCTTTCGGCATGCCAACAGCAAGCCAAACATCCTGGCGCCATCTTCCACAGAACCTATCAGGTAACGTGTCACAGTGTCAGTACACGGCTTCAATTTTTCGATTTCACGCTTGTACTTAGTAATTTTAGCGAAAACCTCAGATACTGTTGGTTGGTTGCTTTTGATTGTGCACCTTTTTTACCAACCAAGTTTGTGGGCACCATTATAACGACACAGATCACTCTGCCTATTCATGCCAGAGTCCCGCGGAACAAGTGATTGACAGGTGGTAATTTGTGTGTAACTTATCTTTATTTATTTATGATTTGGTTATGGGTAAAACAAAGATTATGCGGGTCAGGTAGTTGAAGCGGTAGACTACGAATAATTATTTTGTTATGAATTAATTAATTATTAATAAATAATTAATTCACCGCCGCCTACGACGACGATGCCATCGTCCATCGCGATGTTTTACATTAGACATCGTACAATGCCAAATTGGTCGACATCGCCCAACCCTAGTGGATGTGCAGCTCTTTAGACGAAAAGCCCTTTTCTCATTTATTCAGATTAGTGTAGATGTAGCCTTAGATGAGACTTCACAGAACTGTGCTATCTTGACAAAATGTGCATGACAATCTGAAATTTGCTTAATCATTTTTGCAATTTCATTTTAATTAATTGCCCAGTCCTAACTTGACAGTAAGTGAACACTGATGGTATATTTCCATCCAAAGACGTGAATTAAACTGGATTATTGCATAAAAGACGTGCAAATAAAGCAGCGTTCCATCCAACCAGTCAAACAGAACAAAATTGTCACTTCCTGATAAACTGGCGACAAATATCAAAAATAAAAACAGAATTTGCTGCGTTAGGAGAAGCTGCGTGAATCTTTTCTTTATTTAATAAATGACTTGCACCTCAGAAGACATTGCCGACATGCAATAAGTGTGTGGTGGCATTTGAAGGCATGAGATGGGGAGCAAAGACACTTTTGACAGTTCTGGAGGTAACTAATAATATAATAACACTAATACTGAAACGGTTAAGCTGTTTTAGAATGACCAAAACAACATTTCAGATGTTTTACAATGTGGTCCGCCTGCTGGTTTATCCATTCACACACATTTTTATCATCACATGATCTCTCAACAAAATCACATGACTTTTTAATGCGCATACTGGAATATGTTTGGTAAAAGTGTTTTCATCGTAGTTTATTATGTGCATACGTTTTTTTACGCACATTTTCAAAATGTATGCGCATCTTGGCATTTCCATCAACCATTTTTTTATTCACATATCCACACTGTGCATAAAAATAGGTGGATGGAAACATAGCTACTCACAGAGTTTAAAGAAACCCTTTTAAGGAAGACTTTTTTATTTTATTTTTAAGGAGTTACCTTTTCAGAACAGATTAGTGTTTAGTCCTCAATGCCAGCTTCATTTGTAATTCACCTGCTCTTGAATTGCTGTATCCCAGCCATGTTGGTAGCTCTGTTTTAATGCACGTCTAGGTCATTGATCTCCAAGCTCTGCACCACCGCATTTTCGAAAACTCTACAGCCAGGCCTGCCAAATACACAAACTTTCTTTTCTGCTAAATTCAGCAGTGTGCTGAACTAAAGCTGCATACCCATTGTTGGGGGCACCTAATGGGTGCACAGCATCCTAATCTGATTTAGAGTCTCCTGCCATGAGCACAAAAAATCCATCACACCATCAGCAGTGTCCTGTAAGCAATTAGATGCTTCAGTGCTACTGTAAGAAGTACAAACTCTCAAAACCTGGCCTCAGCACTTTAGCCCTCAGCTTTAGTAGTGTTTACAGAGTTTTAGAAACCCAAAAGAGCATTGGATTCTATCCAAAAAAACAGACATCAGATTAACAGAGCTAGTGTGAAAATATCAATAGGCCTACCACATTCAAGAATGCAACAATATCCAAAGATTGATAGGTTAGCCAGGCCGTTTAACTGACCAGAATTTTGCAGTTATGAGAGATGATCAGCTCTCTTGGTCAGTTAAAGATCCCCTGAAGAGCCTAGACATAGCACACTGTAAAAAAAATATTGCTGCCTTAAATGAGTTGAGGCGACGCGGTGGCGTAGTAGGTAGTGCTGTTGCCTCACAGCAAGAAGGTTGCTGGTTCGAGCCTCGGCTAGGTCAGTTGGCATTTCTGTGTGGATTTTGCATGTTCTCCCTGTTGGCGTGGGTTTCCTCCGGGTGCTCCGGTTTCCCCCACAGTCCAAAGACATGCGGTAAATGTGAATTGGGTAAGCTAAATTGTATGTGTATGTGTGTGAATGAGTGTGTGTGTGGATGTTTCCCAGTGATGGGTTGTGGCTGGAAGGGCATTCGCTGCGTAGAACAGATGCTTGATAAGTTGGCGGTTCATTCCACTGTGGCGACCCCAGATTAATAAAGGGACTAAGCAGAAAAGAAAATGAATGAATAATTAAATAAGTTGAATCAAAATAACTTTTCTAGTCATCTCAACTTGAGCTTTCTTTTCCTTTCAGCAAGTTTGCGTAGATCTCATTGATGGTTTATTCTATTAGTAAACTATATGTGAATAAAAGCCTAAAAAAACTGTAATATGTGTTACAGTAATTACAAATCAATTATATATCCTCAGAAGATTTAGATTCATTTGGATTGAATTTTTGATCTCTTTATGAATCTTTTGGAGCATCAGAGCTTTGGATAAACAGACGTAATAGAGAGTCATATTGTAAATCTTCAATGATTAAAAAAAATAATCTTAATTTGTGCTGATAATGATTTTTATTTTAAGGTGAACTTTTAGAGTAAACTAAGCATTTACCGTAAACGGTCATACTGTAAATCTCCATTGATTAAAAATATATTTGATTAAACATATGTTAATTTGTGTTGATGATGATGATTTTTATTTTAGGGTGAACTAATCATTTATTATGTATATAAGATCAACTACTTGCATAGGCCAAAATCTTTATTAATATTTCAAAAAGCAAAATTCGAATAGACAATGTTGTGTTCAATAGTGGTGTAACGGATTACAAATCTGCATTTCGGATCACACTACGGTTTTTGAGTCACGGATCAGATTTTTCGGATCAGCAAAAAAGGGAGAAGGCAAATGTTATTTGCTTTCCATTTATACAAAAATATTACTGCAAAAAAACATTGCTTTTAACAAACAGAACTTAGAACCTGTAATTTAAATAAAAATAAAAATGAAGCAGCTGAAAAAAAGAAAAGTATTCAATACGAAATATGATCTTTGCTACTGTTGCTGATAATGCTAAATGTAGAAATCTAACATCTTGTACAACAGATTGTATTTATTTTCAATTAATGATTCAACAATTCACACATAAAACTTCATGTTTTATTATAGATAGATCATTTTTGAAAACCTATTCAGTGACATAATTTTGATGGTTGTCGCCATCTGTTGGTTACACAATGTAATTGCTTTCACCAGCGTCAAACCTTCACCAGCGTCATGTTTCATTAAACGGTGATTTTAGTCTTTACCATAAACATCAGTGTTTATATCTGAACTATAAACTGTTCTCCCAGTACTTCTGTGTTATTTAATTGTTTGTAACGAACTGAAAAAGTGTAAAAACTGAATCTCTCTCGATGCAGATTTGAACGCGGCGCTTTGAAGGATTAATAAACATATGCAAATCATCATCATTTATCATTCATGTTGCTCACGTTTGAATTGAGATCCCGATTTTTTAATGTCTTTAATGCCTAATGCAGGCTACACAAACAGTGACAGAAAACACCTTAAATTATTAGCATAAAGGCCCGTGCACACAGAGACGTTTTTTGCTCGTGTTTTCCGTTGACGTTTAACGCCTCGTGACTAAATAGGGGTGTCAATGTGATCGTGCACACAAACGGGCAAAATGGCAGGCGCAAAAGCTTCATTTAAAAAAAAACGCCTCATGCTCAACCAAGGTTGCCGCTTGGTTTTACTCAGTGGTGTTGCGAGAGGGGGGTGGGGGCTTCGGGAATCGTTTGGAATATGTTGCACTTAAAAAAAAATAGGTTTTATAATATTTATTTTGTTATCTAAGTACTTTTGTTATCTAAGTACATATTCCACTTAACGCAGCTTTTGTGTCGGGTATTTAAATAGTCAGCTGCTCAGCGGGACCTGTTTCAACCGGCAGGTGGGAGTGGGACTGTTGTCACACGGCAAGTGTTAAAAAAATCCCGTCATTCATTCATTATTTTGAGGAGCTGAAGCTGATGAGGTAATAATATACAACTGTTTCGCAAAACTGAATAGTTCTAACTACTGATGAAGCTTAATATTTGCTTTCACAGTATAAAATGTGTGTAGTTTTGCTGAAATAAAATAACTGTAATTAATAAAATGTGCGTCACATTACTGCAAATACATGTGAATTATTCCGAAAGACGTAAATTGTACTAGCTTTCTAGATATGATATAGATATCTAGACATATTTATCTAGATATGATATAGCCAGTCACATCTGTTTCTGTAATAGTTAAATCACAATGAGTTCATGCATCTAGCCTATTATTTTATAGCTATATTCTACTGTAACATGCTATGTCAGTTAGCATCAGATTATAAATCAAATGTATTCTTCTGAAAATACCTAAGATGGCTGGAAAAACACATATAGACCATTTATTGTCGAAGTCGTGTAAACGGTCATTCATTCATTCATTCATTTTCTTTCGGCTTACTCCCTTTATTAATCTGGGGTCGCCACAGCGGAATGAACCACCAACTTATCCAGCATATGTTTTACGCAGCGGATGCCCTTCCAGCCGCAACCTATCACTGGGAAACATCCATACACATCCATACACGCATACACCACGGCCAATTTAGCTTATTCAATTCACCTATAGCGCATGTTTTTGGACTTGTGGGGGAAATCGGAGCACCCGGAGGAAACCCATGCCAACACAGGGAGAACATGCAAACTAACCCAGCCGAGGCTCGAACAAGCGACCTTCTTGCCGTGAGGCGATTGTGCTACCCACTGCGCCACCATGACGCCCGTGTAAATGGTCAGTTTTTATTTTTATTCAGATCTTATTTTATTGGGGGGGGGGGGAGCTTCTTTTGGGGCAACGCCCCTGGTTTTATTTAAATTTAAATTATGCTACTTAACTCAATGTTTGGGTTTGTCCATATCTGACCCAACCTTGGGTTAAAACAACCTCGCATTATTTATACACCCATACAGTTTATTTAATAGATGCCAATGGCTCTGGGGTATACATTAGGGCACAGTGCTCATGAACGCGCACCCTATACTGACACTGAGGAGATAAAAAACTGTTTTTAATGTGCGCACTAAAGCATTTTTCAGCTTCAGAATATTTAGTTTGAACCACTGAAGACCCATGGGCCATTTTGACAATGTTTCTGGACTTTAAACTTGTCTGGACCATTGACATAATGAAAGAGCTCTCAGAAAGCAAAATTCAAACAGACAATCTTGTGTTCATCTCTAAAATGTGTTTAATTTCTTAACTGACAACCCAATTTTTGTTTTTGAGATAAGTTCTGTTTTAGACATTATTTTAAATGTACTGAATGAGCAGAAACATAAGCTACACAATATTACTACATCCGTTAAAGTGTCGTTGTTGAGAATAACAGCACACTGCACAAAGCTATGATCAATCAGTAAAACAGCTGTTATTCTGGCGCTATCTTTATTATTATTCATTCATTCGTTCATTTTCTTTTCGGCTTAGTCCCTTTATTAATCTGAGGTCGCCACAGCGGAATGAACCGCCAACTTATCCAGCATATATTTCACACAGCGGATGCCCTTCCAGCTGCAACCCATCACCTATACCACATGTTTGTGGACTGTGGGGGAAACCGGAGCACCTGGAGAAAACCCACGCAAACACGGGGAGAACATGCAAACTCCACACAGAAATGCCAACTGACTCAGTCTGGCCTCGAACCAGCGACCTTCTTGCTGTGAGGGGATTGTGCTACCCACTGCGCCACCATGCTGCCCCTTTATTATTATTATTATTATTGTTGTTGTTATTATTATTACTATTATTATTATTAGCATAAGACGCTTGCATATTTTATTTTTTAAGTGATAGGTCACACAAAACATTCAAAATTTACTCAGTAGCCTATTTATTCACGCCTCAAGTGGTTATAAACCACAATGAGTTTCTTTCTTTTGCTGAACACAAAAGACGACTTTTGAAGAAAGCTGTAACCATTGACATCCATAGTAGGAAAAACAAAAATATGAACGTCAATGGTTACAGGTTTCCAGCTTTCTTCAAAATATCTTCTTTTGTGTTTAACAAAAGACAAAAAGTCAAGCAGGGTTGGAACAAGTGATTATAGGAAAAGATGACGGAGTTTTAATTTTTGGGTGAACTGTCCTTTTAAATGACCAATTGTTTACTATTTACTATTAAATATTCAGATTTAATTCGCAACATTTTCAATATTGATTGGATTTGCACTCTTATTCCCTCACTAACACCTCATTCAAGCTCATTATACAAATACATAACGGTGTTCTCAAACCAAAATATGAATCCAAGCAAGAGTTTTACCTACATCACAAATGAATTCTGGTCATTCAATGCAAACAAAAACAGGTCACAAAGCCATATCCGTTACATTCTGAATAAGTAGTCTCCACCACCACTCATCTGTTGTGATTGCAGTCATTAATCAGAGTCAACCTGTATTAAGAGATGCTTCGCGTAAAACTACACAAGGCAAGGGTGAAGTGAAACAAACAGAGCAGGAAAGAGGTTTCTGTTGCCAGGCTCCAGGAAGGCTGTGATGCACTGATGTCATCTTGGTGCAATCATTCATTTGCTGTACAAGTTCGTGATCAGACTGGTAACTTACCTTTCAAGGTGAGCTGGTATGGCAGTCAGATGTTCATCTGGACGACGAATAATCTCACGGACCGGTGTTATATATCCTTTCGCAATGTTATTTTTTGGAGCAGAATAATAAATAAAAGTCCAAAGTGTCCCGTTTTTTTATCCCCGTTTCAAGAAGTCGTTTATCAAGAGTGCTGGAGGAAAGAAATCACCGGTAAAAACCTTTCATGCGGACTCGGTGTCGATTATACTGCATTTTGCCAGCTGATATCATTCGAATGCGGTAAGAATAATAAAGCGAAAAGATACGTAGAGACAGACTGTTGATGTGTAAGCACTATAATGCACTTGCTTTCTCCTCATCTGCGGTCTTTATATGGGTGCGCTGCTCGAGTTCCCCTGGGTCCTAAAGAGCGCACAGAACAGGACATTTTGTTTTGTTTGTGCACTACACTACCTGACAAAAGTCTTGTGGTCGATCCCAGTTGTAAGAGCAACAAATAATAACGACTTCTAGTTGATCATTTGGAAAAGTGGCAGAGATTTTTGTGATGAATCATCTGTTGAACTGCATCCCAATCATCATCACAAATACTGCAGAAAACCTATTGGAACCTGCATGGACCCAAGATTCTCACAGAAATCAGTCAAGTTTGGTGAAGGAAAAATCATGGTTTGGGGTTACATTCAGTATGGGGGAGATCTACAGAGTGGATGGCAACATCAACAGCCTCAAGACATTTGTGCTGCCCATTACAATCCACAGGAGAGGGCAAATTCTTGAGCAGGATAGTGCTTGTTTTCAATTCAATTCATCTTTATTTGTATAGAGCTTATACAATGTAGATTGTGTCAAAGCAGCTTCACATGGAAGGTTATAGTGAATTGAAACAGTGTCAGTTCAGTTTTCAGAGATTAAGTTCAGTTCAGTTTAGCTCAGTTCAGTGTGGGTTAATAATCACTACTGAGAGTCCAAACACTGAAGAGCAAATCCATCGATGCGCAGCTCTACAGATCCCGAACCATGCAAGCCAGTGGCGACAGCGGCGAGGAAAAAACTTCACCAATTGGCAAAAGCGAAGATTTTAAAAAACCTCGAGAGAAACCTGGCTCAGTTGGGCACGACCATTTCCCCTATGGCCAAACGTCTTGTGCAGAGCTGCAGTCTAGGCGCAGGAAGCTGGACCTCAGCGAACACTCGTCTGTCCTTGGAGCATCACAGGAGTCAGTCTCATGCTCTCACTCCATGAAGACCACCACAGCAGCTGCTCAGGATACGGCCTGGTCCAGAAAAACTTGGGATCATCTCGTCGCTGGTCTCGGATCGCGTCAGTGGCACTGCATAGTCTGAGGGCCTCGAGATGAGTACCCCCAGGTGGAAATACAGAATAAGGAGAATAAGTAGCGTAGCTGCTGTTCATAGTGTATATAAACGAGAACCAAAATCATGTGTGGGGCACATCATGCGTCATACCGCTATGTACTGCACTGAGTGTATGCTTTGCTAAAAAGATAGGTCTTTAATCTAGTTTTGATACTTCAACCTCCACATAAAAGTTCCCCAAAAGCAAGGAAGGTCAAGGTGCTCAAGGATTGGCCAGCCCAGTCACCAGACATGAACATTATTGAGCATATCTGGGGTAAGATGAAGGAGGAGGCATTGAAGATGAATCAAAAGAATGTTGATTAATTCTGGGAGTCCTGCAGGAACGCTTTCTTTGCCATTCCAGATGACTTTATTAATAAGTTATTTGAGTCATTGCAGAGATGCATGGATGCAGTCCTCCAAGCTAATGGGAGTCATACACCGTATTAATTATTTTTCCACTGCACCATGACTTTATATTATATACTGTACATTATTTCTGTTAAGTGACAAGACTTTTGTCTAAGTAAAGTCAGACCTTACTGTCCTAATTAAATAATTAAAAATCCCTATCAACAACTGCCTAGCAAGAAGCATGCCAATCCATTCTAGAAACATGTTAACTTAGTTATGACTGTTTTAAACTTCTTAAAACTACTTCAGCTATTTAAACTTTAAAACGACTTCAAGCTTTCAGTTTTCTCAAAGACACCATAAATTTGGTCTACGAACTTTACTTTTCACGTTTTTATTTGCTGTCTTTTTCTTACATCACTCAATTTGTCACTTGTTTGTATCTTAAGGCAATCTCTACATTTTAAATGATTTGTTTTAATAAAATGAATTCACAACTAAAAAATAATAAAATAAACTAGTTCATTTTTTGAACTAAATCCTGACCTGATTTTACTGCTGGACCACCCTATTATTGGGGTGGGGGACTGTAGGGGAACCATGCAGTTTTAAGCCAAATATGTCCAGTCTGTCAGATGAAGAAGAGCCGGAGTCAGACATTCAATTAAAAAGAAAGTTTACTGAAGATAGTTCAAGTTACATCAGTAGAAGCCACGTTCAACACTCGCAAAGAGTTTGTAGGCCGCTCTGCTTACAATCTCAAAACAACTACAATTATACTCTTACATACCGTCATTAAGGCGTCACGGTGGCGCAGTGGGTAGCAAACAATCACCTCACAGCAAGAAGGTCGCTGGTTTAAGCCAAGATTGGGTCATTTGGCGTTTCTGTGTGCGTTTCCTCCGGGTGCTCCTGTTTCCCCCACATGTCCAAAGACGTGGTATAGGTGAATTGAATAAGCTAAATTGGCCGTAGTGTATGTGTGTGAATGAGAGTGTGTGGGTGTTTCCCAGTACTGGGTTGCAGTTGGAAGGGCATCCGCTGTGTAAAACATATGCTGGATAAGTTGACGGGTCATTCTGCTGTGGCGACCCCTGATTAATAAAGGGAAAGAAAATGAATGAATGAATGAGCGGTTAAAACACAGATAGACACAGATAGAAATTTCCATGTGTGTGCGTGCGTACAATTCTGAATGATATCTCAATATGTCAAGCATACAACGTCAGAGAGCCACTAAGCTGTTTAGAGCTGACCCCAGACCTGTGAAATGGTCCACAAAGGAATAGAACACACACAATCAATGTACAATCTGTTTCTCTCAGCCATCTTATCAAAAGAGAGTACACTCTCAGGGTACTCTCAGCCATCTTATCAAAACTAGTTAAAAACTGGTACAATCTACATCCAAACCGGCAGCTTACATACAAAGGAATTAACTTTAAAAGATTTAACACTTAAAATGGCAAAAAAAAAAAACTCAGGAAACAGTTGTTTATAATTCTTCAAGAGCCCAGGTCCACTCAAGAAGTCTCCATGACCTCTGACCTGGCTGGGTAGATCCTGAGGAAACAAATCATTTGGCATACAGAAAAGCAATCACACACATTATTTCAGTTTTACTCTGAAGTGGGATGACACAAAGGTCATCCTATAATCTAGGCTCTTAAACATTCAACTTTATTAATAATCATAAAGACATAAGAGGGGTGGCGCGGTGGCACAGTGGGTAATGCTGTCGCCTCATAGCAAAAAGGTCGCTGGTTCGAGCCTCGGCTGGGTCAGTTGGCATTTCTGTGTGGAGTTTGCATGTTCTCCCCATGTTCGCATGGGTTTTCTCCGGGTGCTCCGGTTTCCCCCACAGTCTAAACACATGCACTATAGGTGAATTGGGTAGGCTAAATTGTCCATAGTGTATATGTGTGAATGAGAGTATATGGGTGTTTCCCAGTGATGGGTTGCAGCTGGAAGGGCATCCGCTGTGTAAAACATATACTGGATAAGTTGGCGGTTCATTCCGCTGTGACGACCCCTGAGTAATAAAGGGACTAAGCTGAAAAGAAAATTAATAAATGAAGATATTAGAATTTACACGTGTTACTCCATCCTGGAGCAGACATCCATCAGAAAACCTACTCCATCAGGACACATATTTAGTAATATTTGTTACAGATGTAATAATAATTAATAATAATAATTAATAATAATAATTCCTTACATTTATATAGCGCTTTTCTAGACACTCAAAGCGCTTTACATATTGGGGGGAATCTCCTCATCCACCACCATAATTTAAAATGTTTAATAAAAATTTGGAATTAAACGTTAAAGTTCAAATAGGATTTGTAAGACCCTCACCATTCAAAATATGATAAACTATTTTATATATAATTTATAATAACTTCTAGGTATTAATTGGGGGCCCCCAGATTTCCTGGGGCCCTAAGTGGCCGCTTACCTTGCTTATTGATTAAAGAGCCCCTATTATACATTAAAAAGGGTCATATTTTGGTTTTAAGGGTCTCCAACAAAAGTCTGATATGCATGCAAGGTCAAAAAACACTTTCATTGTTTTATAATATGCATTTATTTTTACCTAGTTATCCCAGCGACTCCCATCGTTCAGCGATTCATTTGTTCCCAAACCCCTCCATAGCGCGAAGCTAATCTGCGCTTATTGGACCGATGACAGCCTGTTGAGCTTGGTCGACTGCGTACAGCATGAGACAGAGTGAAATGTCCACCACGGCTTATCAACAATATTGAAGTCAGAGTGCAGAGTATGTGTTAGCATACCTGGCAACACACTTTCCCGGGAGTCTCCCATATTTCAGACCCACCTTTCGCCACTCTCCCGTTTCGTTCACGGTCTGTGAAACCCCCGGGTCGCCAACATTGGTATTGGATCGGATCGCAGTGGCCACCCGAAACACACTTCATAGAAGTTACTAACACCACAGTGTACAGTTCCCGGTTCTAAACAGTGTTATTCAGACACCTCATGCCCGAACCTAACCCCCTGGTCTCCCGGATTTTCATGGACAACTGTTGGCAGGTATGTGTGTGAGCCCAATGCAAGAGTGCATTAAAGCAGTGCAGTTAAACACCAGCATATTGCTCTATTCTTAACCTTGACACACATTCAGTATTAATCCACACAGCGGCAAAAGCTGAACTATTTTGAACCTTGACCGCTGCACGTGTGTAGAAACAGCTGACGGTGGCCAAAGCAATGACAAACGGCAGTGGAACGCGAGCTCACACACGCATTTAAGTCCGTAAACAAAGCGGCATGCGTTGCGTTTTCAACTTGGCATTAAACACGATATGAGAATATAAAGAGTTAACCTGATACAGTACAAGCGGTTACAAGTAACAAAACACAATTAAATTAATAATTTGCCAGCTAGAAAAAACAAGAAGGCAACCATTTTAATCACACTTACTTACACTTGTGAAATGGAGGAAGAAATTGATCCATGAACTGTGATAAAGTTCCTGTCAAGCTCTGACAAAGTCCCACACATCAACAGACTTTTCTGATCCTTCCTTTAACAAACAAATCCCTCATTGTAAGCGTGTAGATTTCAGAAGCACTTGTTAGAAAAATGACGGGAACAGGACAAGGCTGGGCTATAATGCTGAGGTATTTTTGCAAAAATAAACCTCAACGACTGACTCTTCACAGTTTCATTTTTGGGTAGAGAAAATAACACTAACTTTCCACTCACACTTCCAGTAATATCCAGCGGAGCACAGCGTCCTTGTGACTTGATTCAACCGGGATCTGCTACAGTGTTTGTGGGCGGGGCCACAGGTTTAAATTTTCCCGGGTTTGCGTGCGCAACAATTGGGCGGGGCTTAAGTTTCATATCGACGTCACGCCGAAACAGCTAAAGACTCGTTATCAAGACGATTCATTTGAAGCACTATGAGTCGACTCTTTTATAAACGAATCAATAGTTTTAAACACTGTGCACTTTCAGATTTAAGCCTTAGCTGGATGTTTCACTTCACTTAGAGCTGTGTTACACACTACATGGAAGGTCATTTTCAAAAACTTATAATAGGGGCTCTTTAAATCCGCCCCTGGGTATGGGCTTGGAACAACATGAGCACGAGTATAGTTAATAACAGAATTTTCCCTTTTGGGTGAACTATCTCTTTTAACTAATATCCTTTTTCTGGATTGAGGCATATCAAGACATTCATTCATTCATTTTCTTTTCGACTTAGTCCCTTTATTAATGTAGGGTCGCCACAGTGGAATGAACCGCCAACTTATCCAGCATATGTTTTATGCAGCGGATGCCCTTCCAGCTGCAACCCATCTCTGGGAAACATCCATACACACTCATTCACACTCATACACTACGGACAATTTAGCCTACCCAATTCACCTGAACCACATGTCTTTGGACTGTGGGGGAAACCGGAGCACCCGGAGGAAACCCACGCGAATGCAGGGAGAACATGCAAACTCCACACAGAAACGCCAACTGACCCAGCCGAGGCTCGAACCAGCGACCTTCTTTCTGTGAGGCGACAGCACTACCTACTGCGCCACTGCATCACCACCATCAAGACATTTACTCATTAATTTTCTTTCGGCTTAGTCCCTTATTTAGCAGTGGTCGCCCCAGCAGAATGGACCACCAACTGTTCTGGTATATGTTTTACTCAGTGGATACCCTTCCAGCTGCAGCCCAGTAATGTGTTGCCTAATTTTCTGACGCATAAATGGCCTAATATCATTTTAAATCTTTGTAGGTTAGTTAGGGTTAGTGTTTGAAACTTAAAATAGTTAACTGTTGTAATTGAAACGGTGGCTCAATGGTTAGCATTACTGTATTTTGCATGTTCTCACTGTGTTGGTGGGGTTTCTTCCGGATGCTCCAGTTTCCCCCACAGTCCAAAGACCTGCGCTATATGTGAATTGGATAAACTAAATTGGTCATAGTGTATGCGAATGTAAGAGTGTATGGATGTTTCCCAGTACTGGGTTGTGGCTGGAAGGGCATCCGCTGCGTAAAACATATGCTGGAGTAGTTGCCGGTTTATTAATAACCGGTTGATAAATAAGGGACTAAGCCAAATTACTGTAATGAATGAATGTAATTGAAACTGCAAAACACATTTTGTATTAGCAATATATTTCTGGAGTGATGCTATGGGTTTTTCATAATGAAACCCTAAATTAATTGTGCACTGTAAAAAACGCTGAGAGCACACTGTAGGAGGCATATTTCATAGTTTATTGTTCAAGGTAATTATCATAATTTTTTTTAATATAATGTGTTCTTGCTGATTTGTATGTGATATACTTTTACTTTCTCTACTGCGCATGTTTAACATGTCTGTTTGTGAGTTGTTAGTGTGATGTGTGTAAAATTGGCGTCAGAATTCATCACACTGAAACAAACTGAAACAAAAGTTGTATATGGATTGTGATGAAATTGACACGTGTAGATGTCTGATATAAAAAAAATAAATAAATAAACGACGATGCACAGAATTGGATGACCATAAGGTTACATGTTCCTTACACACACAATCGTTTTGAGTTGAGTGATGAAGGAATGAAGTTAACCTATTAGTTTTTACAGATTTAATTGGATAAACCCATTACGTTTTCCCACCTTAAAAGCTAAAGAATTGCTTTGTTTTAGCTAATTTAAATAGGCTAAGTACCACGTCGTGTTATTATTATTATTATTATTATTTCTATTTTGTTTTATTTATTTTATTTTTTTTATTAACATAAGTAACAGGGAATACATAAAACATTAATTTGAGCCAATATTGTGTGACCTGAATACAAATTATACATATTCATTGTTCATCTAGTAACACAAATAATACAAGGGATAAAGAAAAAAAAAAACAATACATTAGAAAAACAAATATTTAAAGAAAACAATATATAAATATATATCAAAAGAAATAAAATATAAATATCTCAAACTATACTTAGATTATTAGGAATGGATCTGATAACTTAACGGTAATAATTATAATGATAATATTATTTTTTTCAGCAGTTCAGTTGTTTTAGCAGCTTTCTTATTTTGCGATAGGCAGACAGATTCATAATAAAATTGTTTAAAAGTTAAAATTTTTTTGTTAAAAACACATTGTTAATTTCCTTACAATCTGACTCCCAAATCAAAAACAGTAAATCAATTGTCTTACAATCTACAGTAAAAGTTTTTTGTAAGCTGAGAAGACAAGCCAAGATATCTCTGTCCAACATTTTTCTACAAAATTGCATTCTAAAAATAATTGCGCTATTGTTTCCAGATTAGAATTACAGAATGTGCATTGCAAAGAGTTGTTTATATTAAATTTAGACAGTAAAGAATTACAGGGATAGTAATTATGAAGGATTTTAAAATAAAGTTCTTTCATCTTATTAGGCACTAAAAACTTATTGATACCAGGCCACATATTAATGGTGGATAGAACCGGGTAATTTAATTTCCATTTATAAAAAGCTTTCAGGTACAAGCTAGACTTATTAACAATATTTCTTCTAATGTACCAATTATTACATTTAATATCAGTAATTTCCACCCCTCCAATAGCTAATTTAGGCATTTCACATGTTAAGTCTGTATAAGCACAGGTTCTATTCATATGTAATAGTTTTAAAATAGATAAACAGATTTTAACCACGTCGTGTTATGTGATGAGCTGTTCTTTTTTTAAAACATTCACAAACTGTCAACTGCAACACTGCCATCCTGTGTTTCAAAAGTAGAACACAACTGGGATGTAGTTGCATAAAGGCAAAGGCAGAACTGTAATTCATTCTGCCATTTTCCTTCAAAACACCCATACATTCTCACATTCAAACTCACACTATATGGCCAATTTCATTCATTCATTCATTCATTTACCTTCAGCTATAGTCTCTTTATTCATCAGGGGTCGCCACAGCGGAATGAATCGCCAACTATTCCAGCATATGTTTTACACAGCAGGTGCCCTTCCAGCTGCAACCCAGTACTGGGAAACATCCATTCACACTCATACACTACAGCCAATTTAGTTTATTCAATTCACCTATAGCGCACGTCTTTGGACTTGTAGGGGAAACCGGACCACCCGGAGGAAACCCACGCCAACATGGGGAGAACATGCAAACTACACACAGAAATGCCAACTGACCCAACCAAGGCTTGAACCAGCGACCTTCTTGCTGTGAGATGACAGTGCTAACAACTGCGCCACCAATAAAAATATTTTATTCATTGAGTCATTTTCTTTTCGGCTTAGTCCCTTTATTAACCTGGAGTCCCCGCAGCGGAATGAACCACCAACTTATTCAGCATATGTTTTACGCAGCGGATGCCCTTCCAGCTGCAACCCATCGCTGGAAAACATCCATACACTCTCGGATTCACAAACACTCATTCACTGCGGCCAATTTAGCTTACCTAATTCACCTATAGTGCATATCTTTGGACTTGTGAGGGAAACCAGAGGAAATCCACGGGAACGCGGGGAGAACATGCAAACTCCACAATGAAACGCCAACTGACCCAGCTATATAGATAGCTATTAATTATTTAACTGCTATTAAAATATATTATAAATGAATCCTCTCTTCATACAATTTATTAAGTTAAATTAAATAGTCAGACCTGTAGCCAAAGGGGGTTCAGGTGGTTTGAAAGACCAAAAGCTGGATTATTATCATTATGTTTGAATTTTTCTTTTTATTTAAATGGCCAAATTCTCACTAAGGAAAGTTGAATGTACTGGCCAGTTTTTTTATTTGCCTTGAGGCTTCAGTTGTTAATTTAAAACAAGTTTTAACAGATTTATTAATATATATATATACTGTATATTTAATGATAAATGATAATAAATTTGTACTTTAAAAATAAGTATCTTTTCAAATTTCTTTATTCTAAGAATTAAAATTTCTAATTTTTTTAATAATTTCATTAATTCATTCCATTATCTTCATCTTAGTCCCTTTATTAATCAGGGGTCGACACAGCGGATTAAACCGCCAACTTAATCAGCATATGTTTTACGCAGCGGATGCCCTTCCAGCTGCAACCCAACACTGGGAAACATCCATACACACTCATTCACACATACACTACGGACAATTAACCATACCCAATTGACCTATAGGGCATGTGTTTGGACTGTGGGGGAAACCGGAGCACCTGGAGGAAACCCACGCGATCACAGGGAGAACATGCAAACTCCACACAGAAATGCCAACTGACCCAGCCGAGGCTCGAACCAGCGATCTTCTTGCTGTGATCAAAAAGTGTGGCTATGATAACCATCCGACAAGCAAATCCAGCAAAAATGAGTTCTTAATATGTCACTAAAATGCAATATTTATACCTCATAACGGGCTCTATGCACAGCTAGAGTTTTAAAGCCGACGATAATCTTCCGGTGAATGCTTAATGTGACTATTTTCAATTTTGGTTGTTTTTACAGCATCGATGTTATAATGTAATTACAATACATTCAGTTAAATAGACTTAAGCATTCATTTAGTTGTTCAAGTGTAAACGATATGAAATACTGTGTAACCGCTGGCGCCATCAGTAACAGGCTAGCGCAGAAATTCCATTCAAAATACTGGAGTAATATAAACAGTTTTATTTAACTTTTTTTTTGGGGGGGGGGGGGGGGGGGGGGGGGGGGGGGGGGGGGGGGGGGGGGGGGGGGGGGGGGTGTTGGTGATGATGGGGAGTCCGATCTGGTCCGATCTGAGACCCACTTCATATTGTATATCTAACAGGCAGTGAAGATCGCTGATTTTTTAAGAAACATGAACATTTTGTAATGAAAAGGAAGCGCTTGTGCTGCCTGGCTGAAAATTATGGGGTTCCATTTGTGCCAAAATTTCCATACCTGCTTTCTGCTTTGCACTTCACATTTGTCTTCGTCTACTCTCATTGCCCGCATGTTCAGGAAATTCAGCGTTAATGACGTACATGTTGTCTGTTGATGTCGTCTTAATTTGTCGTCCTGTCGGTTTTTCTGTTTTGTACTGTTATATTCTATGGGGTATTCTGTCATCTGATCTGTTGCCTTATTGTTGTCTATTCATCTTTACTGTCATCCTTACCATTGTATATACTGTCATCCTTATGGTCGTCTGTTCTGTTCTGACGACAGTAAGGATGACAGTATAAACGACAGCATAGACGACAGTAAAGATGACAGTATAAACGACAGCATAGACGACAGTAAGGATGACAATATAAACAACAGCATAGACGACAGTAAGGATGACAGTATAAACGACAGCATAGACGACAGTAAGGATGACAGTATAAACGACAGCATAGACGACAGTAAGGACGACAGAACAAATGTCAGCAAAAATGACGGTTAGGATGACAGAACAGATGAACATAAGGACAACAGCATAAAAAACGGTAAGGATGACAGTAAAGATGAATAGACAACAATAAGGTCAACAGATCAGATGACAGAATACCCCATAGAATATGACAGTACAAAACACAGAACAACTGATAGGACGACAGATTAAGACGACATCAACAGATAACATGTACGTCAACAATGCTGAATTTCCTGAAAAAATGAGAGTAGACGAAGACAAATGTGAAGTACAAAGCAGAAAAAAGGCATGGGAATTTTGGCACAAATGGAACCCCATAGAAAATTTAAAGTCTGTGTGCATATAGCCCATTAAATAGAAAATGAGGCATACAACTGCAAAAAGGTTCAGTTTATATATATATATATATTATATATATATATATATATATATATATATATATATATATATATATATATATATATATATATATATATATATATATATATATATATATATAAAACCACCCCTGATTTAGATATAAAATAGTACAAAATGATATCTAAATATCTATGTTAGAAAAATAGTTTTATTTCTAAGTATGTATGTGTGTTACATAGACATAATAAATACTGTATACATAATACACACATAGATTATGTCAAAACAAACTTTTTTTTGGATGTGATTCATGGCGGCTAGCAGTATAGCCACGTGACCATAACTAGTGTAGTTCCTCCATGCCTGTAGAGAGCAGTAATGCGTTTTAGCATCCAGACGTTGGCGCACATTCGAGCTGAATCGTACCTGTTTCACAGGAAGCAGGACTGGGACTACACTCAACTGTACAACAGGCAGCAAAAAACGTCTTCAGGCTGGGAAACGAAACGCTACCACGGAGAAGAAAACTCCATCCACCCAGGGGGAAAGTCGAGAAGGAGGGGAGGCCCTGCAACACCGGAGGTAATCAGGGCGCAGTTCTGGAGCTCACTTAGAGCTTTTTAATGCCTTTTTAACATAAAAGGCCGCACTGACAGCTAGTCGCGGCATATGTACCATGCTAGCGACGAGACACAGCTAACTCGAACGCTGACAATATGGCATACGAAGCTAGTTCACGCTGCTTTCACTCTTTACAGCGTAATTGTGCACGCTAGTTTCAGTTTGACGCGCCGCGTCACGTTGGCGGCTTTCAGTGTTGATGTTAGCGCTAATGCGCACTTGCTCAGCTCAGCTATTTGCTTTTACCGCATCACGGGAGAAAAGCTGCGCGGCTTGAAGGGTTTAAACGCCTTCAGTTGTGAGCACAGACCGGGCTGAGGTTAGTGAAACTTCCGTGGAGCGCGAATAAAACCCGGTGAAGACATTAGGCCCGTGTGTGTGTGTGTATGTATGTCGCTATCTAGCAGTATCGCTAGCGGACCGACTGACAGCAGCTGTGAGACCTAATAGACTTAGTTTAAGCGTAGGGTGACATAGAAACGATGTAAATGCATTAGACTTTGTTGTAAACTTTGAGCTTTGTTCACAAGAATAAAGCTAACGTGTCCCAAAATAACACAAGTTCCCTAAAGTGAAACGGCTGTCATCGTTTCTGGTCGTCGTGTCATTTCAAACCTGTGTGACTCAAAAGGAGATGTGGGAATGGGAGCAATACGATGGTGAGTAAGTAGTCATTTAGTTGATGAGAGAAGTGTCTTTTTTGGTTTTAAAATCACTTTCATATTACGGATATTACAGAAACATGTTCTAGCACTGTAATCTTGTCTTATGTATGTTGAAACTATTGAATCTTAAAGGGTTAGTTCACTCAAAAATGTGCATGGTCATCATTAACTCATTGTTATGTCATTCCAAAGCCATTGTCTAAAATATGTTTTATATATACATTAAATCTGGAGTTTATATATAGCACTGCAAGCCTGTTCATGCTGATCTTTGAGATCGTTTTACCCTAATGTCATTCCAAATGTATAAACGATCCATTCGTGTGTGAAAGGCAAGTATTGATAAAGCGTATATTTGAATAAAACAACAGTGCTCCACTCAAAATGCAAATAAATATGGTTCAATATGCATGTAAATGTGCACAACGTTTGAAACAAAAAAATGTAAATGCAACAGTAAAACGTCAAACATGATAATGAAGAAATGAACAAAAGATTAAGCGTATGTTGACATAAGAACTAATCTTATTGCACGTCGAGCATGAAGGGTTGAGTTTCTCTTTATCAGCTTTGATGTGCTTGAATTGTGCATTGATTTGTGTATATGAGAAAAACTTTAAATAAATATTTTCATTATATAAAATGATTTTGTCTTAAAATAGAAGTCCATAGTTTGTAATTTAAAAAATAGCAATTTAGCATGAATTTTCCCTAATAATAATGACGCCTGATTATATGGATGGATTACTGAAATATTTCAGAATTATAGTTCAGATTTATAGCCTTGCTTTATATTAGTTCATCATTCACTCACCTCGTCCAATAAAAAAACTATGTAGGATCCTTTTTATAAAAAAGATTTAATAATAAAAGTGATTTCTGTCCCTGCATCGTCACATTTTTGTTAAACTGACCTTTCAAAAAGTTCATGAAGAAGTGAAGAACATCACGTATGGTAAACAGAAGCTGAAGTGCTTTTTTGAAGTTTGTTTTTGCATTTGTAGCTTTTAAGCTTTTACAAAAACAAGTGCTACATTTAGTCTTTTATTTCAAACACTTGCATTTGTGCTTCGCCGTACCATATTTGATGTCCTCTATGTATTCAGTTCTTAATTTAACATCAATCTGTTCAACTTTTTAAAACGGCACTTGGATTAAACCTCTTGATTTATTTAGATTTTTACAATCTGAAATGAAACGGAGTGACTGGAGCACACATTTCAGATGTATTTATGTAAACAAAACCCCCTTTTCTCTCCCCCACCTCACCACACGACAACCCCCAAACATTATCAATTCTGAGTGTACCTCACACAGGTGAGTGGGCTTGACAAACCATTTGTAGAAAACACACGCTTTCATCTCTGTGACACTTTATACAAACACTAGCAACAGATTTGCACCAGGCACATCTTACAATCACTCCATTATACAGCCCATTTTGAAAATGAGTTTTTGGATCCATTTCTCAGTCAATATTTTAAACATTTAAACAAAACTGATTTCCTAAACAGATATATTTATTAAAATAATATTTTAGTCACCAAACATATTTAGAAATTGAAAGATAATGCAATTTAATTCAAGCAAAATATTGCAAAAAAAAAATTACAACTTACGAAATTTCAACAAAATGTTTCCTTTTTTTTGCTTCTTGATTTTTCCTCTTTTTAAAAATTTATATTTAATATTTTTTCTGTAACATAAATTTGGGTGTACTAGTTTTTGGACCGTTATTGTAAGTTATTTTGTTAAATAAGCTCCAGATCTGGCTTCAGTACTGACTAATCTAATGTATATGCACAAATATAATATTGTATAACTTCCTATTAAAAATATGAATTTAAAAGATATATTTGTGAGGGGTGTACTTGTATATACATGATCATACAAGCATTTAGTTTGGGCTAGCTTTTGCAGATGGACATTTCTTTACAATGCGCTTATTTCACGCGGCTGCCATTTTAAAAGACAAAAGCGAGGCTGCGGTGGGAAGAAACCCGGAAGTATAGGATCAGCACTATATACATTGCAACAACATGCTGTGGACTATAAACCTCCAGCTGTTGCCGCTATAAACGCAGATATGGTGTGAACATCACTTTTAATATCATTCAGTTTAGTTTAATTTAAACAATTAAAAACATATTAGGCATCAAACAACATCACAACCTCTTTTAAGAGTGTCCTCCTGGGCTTCAGTTCATGGCACCAGGTAAACACTGTGGGGGCTTCCCTGCTTGCTTCAGCCTATGTAACCCGGTGAGCAATAAAACAACGCAGTTCTCTGTAGCACACCCTGGTGTTGTCTGTAATACTGTTGTCCTGGTACTGAAGTTTTAAAAACCTCCATTTCCCTCTAACATTTTAGCGCCGCTGAGTGCGTTCTTAAACATCGCTGTTTTGCCATAGTGTTCACCAGTGCTCAACAGAAATGACTGTGGTTGGCCATGAAGGTAATCAGTTCACCGCACTTTACTGAGTGCAAACACAGATGTACGAACACTGGAGTGTTTTAAAGCCGCAAAGATCAGTCAAGTCATTAGCGGATCCCTCGTCTGTGTTTGCACTCGGTAAACATCGGTGAAGTGCGGTGAACCGATGACCTCCAAGGCCAGTCACAGTCCTTTCTGTTGAGCACTGGTGAACACCATGGCAAATCAGTGCTGTTGCGTTCAACAGTGCTTAAATGTTAGTGGGAAATTGACGGTTTTGATACATTTTAGTACTGAAATTCAGTATCGTGACAGCTCTAATATAGTGAAAGAGTCAGTTCATTAACTTGAGTTTGATAAATGGCTGCTAAAACATGTGTTTGGGAACTAAAACGTTAGCTAACTAGTGGCATTTCCCTTAACTTAGCTGAAAATAAGGTCTGATATCCCGTTTTATTTTCACTTTCCATTCAGAACAGACCTTCGGGTCACTCGGAAGACAGTGAAATAATAAATTTGTGTTGCTTTCTCTTCACTGATAAGATATACAGCCAGGTACACAATATTCCTGTGTGACTCAAGCGATACTTCTGGGTTTCTTCCCACCGCAGCCTCGATTTCGCATTTTTAATGGCAGTCTATGCGCTTGATGGGGGAGTGTCTCTCAAGGTGTGAATTATACCATTGTCACTCACGCATATAGCTGAGATCACCCAAAACAAACTTAACAAATTGTACTTCATTGTGATGTTTTCTTTGAATGAGAGAACTGAATCATTTTCACATAATTGGGAAGTAAATATTCCAGCCTGCAAGACTCATGGTTACTCAAAAGTCTTGTTCAGGCACAATTAGTGTGTTTTTTTGGACATTATTTCAGCTACATTTTTTTCTCCAAAACTTACTAACCACCCATATCTTTTTTTTTTTAAACGCCATCATGTACAGCAATATTTCTCGCATATTATTGTAGCACAGTTTGTGCTGAATAAAAAAAAATACACGTTGGCCAGTACTATGTAATAAGTAGCTGAAATAAGCTATAAACATGTCAGGGCATGTCAAAACATCTCAGGGGGCCCAAAATCATCTCAGACCCCTGAGGGTAAACAGTTTCTCCTTAACACTTCCTGTCTATACTCGGGGCTTGAAATTAACCTTTTGGTGGTAGCACTGGTTCTCTTAATTTTAAAAATGTGGTCGCACAAGCCAGATTTTAGTCGCACCCACCAAGAATTATGAGCAGCGTTACTAAAAGTATTATATTAACGGATTTATTGCATTTGAAATCATTCTGACGATTAAATGAAGGATTAAATTGAACATCCCGCGCTTAAAATGTGTAGATTCAATGGCACCTGAAAACTCCGTCACACAGACTTTACAGTGAATGGATTTTTAGAAGTCTTATCCACTCTTCGAAAAGTGTATCGTTAATCAGCTGTGTCATTATTTGTAACTTTAGGTGGTAAAACAATATCTGGCAGTGTGCTTTTCATTCTCTCATTTTTAGTGCTTTACATTTTCGGGGCTGTAGCTCCCAATCACCTGAAGGCAGAAAGCATTGACTGAATGAATGACGGCTGATATTAACCAATCCAATTGCGTTCAGTTCTAGAGCAGTGTGCCAATCAGAAGAGCTTGAAGGTGGGGCATGCAATGCAGGATTTGTTTACTGTAGAAAGTTGACATGCCAACTGTTTTAAACTATTCCTGAGTGCTGCGTTTCACGTTTTTAGGTACAAAGATGCAGTATGCGTGAATGTCTACTAAATCCGTGCATGCGGTGAACATTTTGCAGTGAAAACCGGTCACACGGCAACAATTTTATGCACTCGCACAAATGCTCCCAAGTACATTTTTAAGAGTCGCAAAGATAAACTTTTGGGCGCATGTGCCCAAATTTTGAGCCCTGATACTGCCTTTTCTTGTTGAGTTGCCGAATGCCTCCTCAATTGTAAGTTGCGTTGGACAAAATTTGCTAAATGACTAAATGTAAATTTAGTTCAAGGATGATGAAAGATCTTATTGGATTGAAGTTGAAGACCAAATATGAGATATCAGTGTATATAATGTATTTTGTAATAATTGGCCTTTGGGACATTTGGGTTGTTCATAAAATCTGAAATGTCGATACTTTACATTCACAGCTACCATGGTGGGTGAGCGCCGCAATGGAAACCTGCTGGTTCAGCTGGGCCCGAAGCTGCAGGCTTACCCAGAGGAGCTTATCCGCCAGCGGAGGACTCACGACGGCCAGACGGAGTATCTGATCCGCTGGAGTCTTCTGACCGTGGAGGACAGCAGCAGTTCAGGCTGCAGCAATGAGGCGAGCAGCGGTAGCGGCAGCAGTTCGGGAGTTGGTGGCTCTAGCGGCTCCACCTCCGGAGAGAGCAAGACTGAGAGCATCCTCATGTGGATGTCCACTGAAGACGTCTACGCCAACTGCCCCACTCTCCTTGGCAAGCGCAAGGCGGACTCCCAGAGGCCTCTGCTGGAGGAAGAGGAGCGTCCCAGCGGCCAGTTCCCTGCAGATGTCACCTTTGATGAGGGAGAATTGTCAGACATGAAAGATGACGTGAAGAACCTCGTGCGGCGTGCCCGGAAGCAAATGGCCAAGAACAGCGACTTCGGTATAAGCATCACGCACACCATCCATGTGCTGAGCGCGTATGCCAGTATCGGCTCACTAGTAGGAGTCTTCAAGGAGACTGGAGCTCTCGACCTGCTCATGGAACTGCTCTGCAACAAAGAGCGACAAACCAGGCGTAGCGCTGGCAAGATGTTGCGAGCCTTGGCTTCTCATGATGCCGGTAAGTCTTTATTACACTGTTTATTGACTATCATTCTTTGGATATTCTCCGGTACTGTATTTGAGTGGTTGTTTTCAGTGGTTTTAAGCAAAACTCTTCTCACTTCCTAGGGAGTTTCCTTTGAGTGAAATGAAACACTAAAGTAACTTTCCTTGAAAAATATACTGGTAGCTAATATATTTGACTTTACTGTTATAATTAATGTTCTCTTATTTTGTACTGTGCTGAGATTTATTTACGTTTATTATTTTTTCTAAGGTGCTAAGATTGAAAATGGTCTGACCTATGTAATTCATCCTGTTTTTGAGACATTGAATGTCAAAGGGTTAGTAAAATTTGATTTTAAGGATGCTTAACAGGGTTCAACGCTAAGTATTTTTACTACTGTTTGGTTCAGATTTTTACTTGCCCTGCCAAAATTTTCACTGGCCCCACCAAAAAAAGAATTTAATAGCTATTTCTTAGCCACATACTTTAATGTTTCAAAAGCCAAACATAACTGTAAACATACACTATTTATTCAGCATAACTTTTCTTTAAATACAACTGACAATTTAATTATTATTAATTAATTTAATTAAATACAACTTACAATTGTGATGTAATTTTTATATATATATATATATATATATATATATATATATATATATATATATATATATATATATATATATATATATATATAGAGAGAGAGAGAGAGAGAGAGAGAGAGAGAGAGAGAGAGAGAGAGAGAGAGAGGAGAGAGAGAGAGAGAGGAGAGAGAGAGAGAGAGAGAGAGAGAGAGAGAGAGAGAGAGAGAGAGAGAGAGAGAAGATCAATAGATAGAGACAAGATTAAATATCACCTTTAACAATTATAGTGAGATGCGATCCAGTGGTACATCCTTGATAATCGTGCACTGCTCTCTGGGGTTTGTGCTCAAAGCACCTGCTGACTGCCTGGAGCTCAGACGTGCGCATACACTGCAGCTCTGCCAGAGTGTGTGTGGGTTTGTTTGTGTGTGTGGTCACGTGTTGTGCGTTTTCAGCGGAGATCTGTTAAGAAAAGCTAGATGAAACGCCAGTGTAGATGTTGATCTTTTCTTTCTAAAATGCCATTTTAAAACCAAGACGTGTTGGTGTAAACGGGGCCTGAGTGTGTATTTTTCACAAGCGGGTTGCTGCTGGGATACGGGCGGGGCGGAGGATCGCGATGCCAGCTTGGCATCATGTTGTCTATTGGCCATCGGCGATGGAGGATGGCATTGTCTATCGACCCAACCCTAATGTGTGTGTGTGTGTGTGTGTATATATATATATATAAAAGCAAAAATGTGCACTTTAATTGTGACACCCAAATACATCATCACCAAATATAAATCATAGAGGTTCGAATTTCTCATACATAGCCTCATTTCTCATTTAAAAATCTATGTATTGAATTAATCTATTAAACATAACGTTGGCTGGAATTCTGCATTATAGGCTTAAACTATATAGAAAAATAAAAGATGTACCCAGACTGCAGTCAGATCATGAAGCTGATCAATATTGATTTTCTCTCGAGGTGTCGGTGCACAAATTAACAAAACAATAGGCCTAATACAAACTATTATAAGATTAAAATATGAAAGAAATATCAAATGGTAATTTCTGTCAATTTTCCTAAGACATAAACTGCACTCTTTTTCAGCATGTTTTCACTTTCGTATTCGACATGAAACACACATTTGCTGGTAGGAATGACATCCCGCCCTACTCATAATTCTCTATTATTATAGCCGTATACGTAGCTATTACACAACCATAATACACTGTGATATAGCCAGGTTTGTTAGTTCGCTGGATCATTTCGCTTTCTCACTACAATCGATCCGCTCCAGAGTTCGTTTCAATTAAGCCGACACCACATCATTCTGGCGATCTCCTATTGATTTGGCACGGATCCGAGCGCAATTGCGGGATTCACAGATGCCAAATGAACTGCGCTAACTGGGCAAACGAGTGATGCATTTTGATTTAAATTCAGAAACAATTTCTCAAATGATTATTATTGGCACCGCTCTGTTACTCTCTAAAATAAGACGGAAAACATTACAAAGCATAATTTGGTTTTCTTAAAGAATCAGCTCGATCTACAGACACAAACACCCACTGCAGAGACGGGTTCCGAAACAAACGTTTATGTATGAATGCACCCTAAGATTGTGTTTGCACGCATTTGACAAACAGTCGCAGCCAAGGCAGCACTAGCCCAATCAGGCCAGTAACCGTCTTGTTTACTGTCCCTGGGCAATCCTTATTGTCGAGCCCTGCTTAATAAACATATGAAATGTATTTCTGATTAATGAATATAACAAAAGTGACATGCATAAGGCCTCCTTCATAATTTGATGACATTTATACATGATATTTTTGCATATTATTTATAATGCTTTCAAAATTTTCTATATTAGGGCTGCACCATATTGGAAAAATCTGACATGGCAATATTTTGTTTTGTTGCGATATGAATATAATCTCACCAAATGATTTGAATAGTTTTATTTGGAAAGATTTTTAAAAAATAGATCGACTGGGTTGATCAAGTCTTTTTCTGTGCAGTGCATCTTTATAAAATATAATAAATTACAGTCATATAAATATACAATAGAGCTAAAATAAAAGTTAACAATGCTTTTTGGTTTTCTGTGGAGCCTTACAGTGTTCACATACAAAAATGTAAGAATCAAATGTAAAATAACATGGTCATTGTATAAACATTTTTATACAATAATATTTAATATCTTTATACTTTAATATTGATGTATATAAATTTATTTCTCTTATGTATGGATGCAGAACTACCAATAGAAGTGTACTCAATCTCTGATTCTGAACCATGAGAACAAACTGATGTCTTTTTGTTTTCACCACATGATCGTTTTCACATTCAGGTGCATATGGATTGTAGCAAAATGGAGTGTATTGTGGCCTGTTAACTAAAGACTCACTGTTTTGGCTTCAGACCGCAGTGTAAGTTTAATGAAGCTGTTTTCCTGCCAGTGAGCTGTTCAGTATTGGGGATTGTGAGTCATCAGTGAAGGCCAGAGACTGTCACAGCACTCTCAGCAGTGGGTGTTGGCGGTGTCTGTAGATCGAGCTGATTCTTTTAGACCAAATTATGCTTTGTAATGTTTTCCGTCTTATTATAGAGAGTAACAGAGCTGTGCCAATAAAAATCATTTGAGAAATTGATTCTGACATTTTAAAATGCATCGCTATTCACTTTTGAATCGATTCTGGGCTCTATGCACGTTTTAACATCTGATCGCACTCTGGGCTGGTTTTTAACAGGAGATAGCACTCTAGGCTGGTTTTTAACAACAGATAGCGCTCTAGGCTAATAGGAGATAACGCTCTAGGCTAGTTTTTAACAGCAGATGTCGCTCTAGGCTAGAATTTAACAGCAGATGGCACTCAAGGTTAAAAGCAGATGGCGTTCTAGGCTAGTTTTTAACAGCAGACGGTGCTCTAGGCTGGTTTTCAGCCGCAGATAGCGCTCTAGGCTGGTTTTTAACAGCAGATAGTGCTCTAAGCTGGTTTTTAACAGCAGATGGCGCTCTAGGCTAATAGTAGATAACGCTGTAGGCTAGTTTTTAACAGCGGATAGCGGGTTGTTGCTAGATCGGATACGTTTGCGGCTGGAAGTAAACGAGAATTATTTGTATTATTTATTAAATTTCAGATTTATTGTATTTATTAACGTCTACCTTAAACCCAACCATCACAGAAGAATAAAATAGTAGTTGTATCGAGTATTATTTATGTTATCTATTAAATTACCCAATAAATTGTATTTTTTAACCCCTACCCCAACCCTAAACCCAACCATCACAGTACCGTAAAAATAAGAATTATTGTTATACAGAGTCATAAAAAAATGCCCCTATATTAATGTGCATATCGCACTTCCGGCCGGCCACATATCCGATCTAGACTTTACTCAGATAGCGCTCTAGGCTAGAATTTAACAGCAGACAGTACTCTAGGCTAGCTTTTAACAGCAGACGATACTCTAGGCTAGTTTTTAACAGCAGATGGCGCTCTAGGCTAGCTTTTAACAGCAGACGATACTCTAGGCTAGTTTTTAACAGCGGATGGTACTCTAGGCTAGTTTTTAACAGCAGACGGCGCTCTAGGCTAGTTTTTAACAGCAGACGGCGCTCTAGGCTAGTTTTTAACAGCAGACAGTACTCTAGGCTAGCTTTTAACAGCAGACGATACACTAGGCTAGTTTTTAACAGCAGACGATACTCTAGGCTAGTTTTTAACAGCAGACGGGGCTCTAGGCTAGTTTTTAACAGCAGACGGTGCTCTAGGCTAGTTTTTAACAGCAGACGGTGCACTAGGCAGGTTTTAACAGCAGATAGCCCTCTAGGCTGGTTTTAAACAGCAGATGATACTCTAGGCTAGTTTAAAACAGCAGACGGCAGTCTAGGCTAGTTTTTAATTGTACACTTAAATGCTCATGAGGAAGAGTACTTTAGAAAAACAGAGATAGGTATCGAATCGGCCAATTTGCTAATGAAAAAAATAGAATAGGCCATGAAAAAATATGATCTGTGCATTACTAGCATTTTCGTGTGTGACTAACTCTGCTCATTGTCATTGTGTCCCACAAAAATTAAAAAAAAAGGAGAGGCTTTAGTAAAAAGTTGTTGCCACGTTGTGGAGATGTTTTGTCTTCTTTAAAGATTTATAAAATGAGAGCTTGCAAGTCTTACAAATGCAAAGTTATCAAATGTTGCTTTTAGTACGATTATTGCAGTTTTTCTTTGTCAAATAGGGAAATGTGGTAATGGACCCTCTAGGCAGGGGGACTTCCAGTTCCTTCTCTCATTCTTTTGACTCTTATTCATACTCCTTCACAGGATGTGCTTATTCATCTCTAGTTCCTCTGATTCGGGTGAGGCATTTGTGTCAGTCACTAAAGGACCAGAGGCATTTGGGCTCATGCAAGCCGGGTGATTTATTCAAACAGTATATTAGCTAGAGGTGTGAACCTACACTGGTCTCACAGGTCGGTTACGGTTATCATGCCATCCATTCGGTTCAATTCGATATCTAGGTGCATCACTGTGCATTGACGATGCTTTTCTATACACAATTTTATATTTTCTTCACAGCTCAACAATTCTTGTATTAAAATGTATAAATATATTTTTATTTACATATTATTTGTAATACAATTTTGTCCTTTTTATACAAACAGTCAGATATATGAACTGCACCTTTAAAAACTCAAGTACATGCACAGAACAACATACATATAACATTATAGCAAATAAACAAATAAATATCCCACTCGCTTTCTGAGCGAGTTTTTTCTTACACCCCTATGATTGGTCACACGCTCAACAGAAAGGGCTGCTATTGACTCTAATGCTCTGCCGCTGTTCACAGATGAGTGACACTGATAAACGACAGCGGCGATCACAGCTGATCCATGATAGACGGAGAGGAGAAAACTCGCTCTGCATACACACGCTCATGTCTGTATCCAGAAGTATCGCTGTAACAGCTGAGAGGAGAGCAAAAGTCACGCTAGCAGGTCAAATGGGCCACAGTGAGAGAGAGAAATGGAGTTTACTTTCATTTTCTCAATCGCAGTGAAATTCTGCTGTAAGTGTCAGTGAAAGAATGTCCAGCAAACACACACGCAAAATTGTGCACAGCTTCTGCGTTTTTAAGTAGTTGATCATTGTAAATACTCACGCTCGCCTCCCTCGCCGTAAGCTACGGCGACACAACACGTATGTGATAAATGATGTCAGTACATAATAACCGGTTATGATTATTATTGAACCGATACCGAATTGTCCGTGTCTGCATTGTGGTGTACGTGTAGTTGTCTGTACCCAAAACTGTTCATTGCTATCAATATGCATAATAAAAATTATAGTTGGATGACATGGAGTACACACAATTCTATACAAAATGTATGATACTATAATACTATTGTACAGTTTTTAGTAACGAAGTATTATTTTTATTACAAAAGTTCTAATAATGTAAACATTTCAGAATGATTCATTTCATTTCAGCATACAAGGAAAAACTACTACTCGGTCCTCGTTGAAAAAGCAGTCTCTTTGCATTTAGTATGTTTTGATCAGTTTTCCCTCTTTACCATTGGTTTAAGAAAGTAGTCCCGTCCCAAAATCCTGCTCTGTGGTTAAACCAGAATTTGCCATGACAGACCAGTCCTTAAGCAAACATAGCAATGTTTAGATAGTACACATTCAGTTTCCTGAAACTTTATAATGCTTCTTAGGAGGTGGTTGTTAAACATCAAAATAACTGTCAGTAGTATTGCACGTGTCATTTCTTATGTTCATCTGCACAAACATTTCAAACTACCATGATGGCTATGGTGTTCTCTACTGTGCTGCAGCTTTGCAAACATAAGCAGAATGTTATAGTCTTGGACTAGATGGTTTGGCAAAAAGTGGTTTCTGAGATGAACGGTGAGGAATTGGCACGGTTGTTGGTCAATAACCTGTAAATGCTGTTGATCATAGGGCTGGGTGATAAAATCGGTAACAATATTTTTTGACCGAACACCATTGCCAATATCGATAAAAAAAGATTCGGTATGTAGTTTTGATATGAAGGCTATAGTTTTGTTAAAATGTGGCTGCTGAGTGTGTGCCTTGGAAGCAATGATAATAAGCTTATGGAGTGAGTTTGTCATTTCCAATGGAGTGCGTATGGGAGCGACGCACACATTGCACATGTGACACGCGTGCATTTTCCAACTGCACCTAGTTGAAAACATCTAAACTTCTCCGATTGTCGCGAGCGCATCACAATTCATGCAAGTAGAACTAACCAATCTGCTTCACACTTTGTATGCAATATACACATTTCAGTAATAACGGCAGATTAATTACCTTAGACAAACACAGCACACCCAAACACTGCAGTGCTTTTTACTTTCCTCCATAAAATTGTATCGGAGCTGCAGCAATGATTTGGCCATCCTCTGAGAAAACGCTTGATGGTCGACTAGTTATGAGAGATGCCAGGGGAACGCGAGTGCAAAGCCCGTTGTAAATGGTCAAGGAATCCACGCATGCACTTGTCACTTCAAGTCAGAATAACAGCACTTGAGAAAATGAGTGCCGTATAGCAGCAGTGAGTAGATTGTAAATAAAAAAGGATTTATGGATGTAGCCATAGTGGCTTTTTGGTTTCTTTTCTTGTGCGTCCCAGCCACTAGCTCCCCATCTGAAAGAGTTTTTAGCATAGGGGGTAATCTAGTCATTCAACTTCACAATTTGTAATGCTGCGATATGTATTTGAATAATAATGGCGGTTTCCTTTACTCGAAAGCTCAGATTTGATTATCATAATTTGTTTTGGTTACAGAGTTCGAGGTTTACTGTATCATTATTATTGACACCTTACAGATGCGGATCTACCTTTACCATTGCACACACTTTGCATTATGTTATTTATCAAGTTTAATAGTCTCTTTAACACTTATGTTTATTTTATTATGAAGAGATCAGATATTTTGTTTTAATATTTTTGTTTTTGACTATTAAAACTATTTGCCTTAATAATGTTGGTAAATTAAATAAAGTGGTTAAATAAAAAAAATCCTAATATTCCTAAATGTATTGTTAAAAAATATTTAATAAAAATTGATATCGAATGATCTGAAACATGATATCGTGATATGTTTTTTAGCAATATCACTAAGCCGTAGTTGATCATATAATGACTGATACATTTTGTATCAGTTGCTATTGTTTTTCTCGTTGTTTAACACCCATCAAGCCTTTTGGAAAAAAAGTTAACATTTAGTATTGGTCAAGGTTAATTATTCTGCACAACAGTTTAGAATTTTCTAAACGTTTTTGTTAACCCATAAGCTGAGCCATGTCTAAATCAAATACTAAAGCTGTTTACGTTTTTCCCAAGATGAGAATGTGTCCATTTTCAAATCTATTGATATTTCTTTTTTTTCTTTGTTTCTTGTTGTAAATTTGGTGAACATATCACAAATGCATAATTTTAATGTATAATATTATTGGACTTTTTTTAGTACACTGCCTGTCTAAAAAAAGGTTTTGTTGGACTGCTTTTAGCTTTGATTTCGAAATGCATTCGTCATGGCATCATTTCAATATTTCAAAATGTTGCAACATTTACTCCTATCCATAGATCATCAGATACTTTCAATATGGTTTCTTTGGTTGCCAGTCCATGTGTAAAAATGAAAAAAAAAAAGGTTCTTCCTGAACCACTCTTACCATTTTGAGCCCGAGGAATCCTAGCATTGGCATTGTTTAATATGCCTTGCCCTTCAGGGAAGAAAAAATCCATTGATGGAATAACCTGCTCGGGTAGTCAGCTGACCTCATATTTTGGGCACGTAATATTGCTCAACCTGATCAACTTCAGCTTCCACATATCACAGCACTAGCCCCACAGACTTCATCCACTTCTTTTCTTACCCCGATGTGCCCATCACTCCAGAACAAAGTAATTCTGGACTCGTCCGACCCCATGACCTTCTTCCTTTGAGTCCCAATGAGCTATCGGGATGCTCCCTAGCAAACTGTAGATTTATTTTCCCCGATTAGCCTCACTGATTTTTCTTAAGGCTACACAGCTCTTTAGTCCCAGTCTCTTAATTGCCACATTTCTTCCAAAAAGATGATGGTTCTCCACTATCTTTTCAGTTTTTAATAAAACATTGGACAGTTCTTAATGCAATTTTAGTAGTTTCAGTCGTCTCCTTAGAGGTTTTCTTTGCTTGATGCATGCCAATAATTTGAACCCTCCGAAACTGATCATACCTCTTCTATGACAACTGGATGCATCTTTCAAGATGGCAGTTTACAAAAAGAGAAGGTACTGTCTGCATCAGTAAAGGTTAAATAACTCGTCACTATCTGAAACCTAATCATACATGCAGCAATTATCCAATGGCAGGCTATTACCTATTTGCTTAGTTAAATCCAAGTGACTTTTTTTATAGACAGACAGGCAGTGTATCTTCATATTATTTTTGTTATGTTACTACAAATTGTATAATAATATAATTATAAATGAATAGAGTTTGAAGAAATCAACCTGTAAAAATGCCAGTGTTAAAGATTCTGTTTCTCTTTCAGGGAGTCGTGCCTATGTGCTCCTGTCTCTCAGTCAGCAGGATGGCATCGAGCAGCACATGGACTTTGATAACCGCTACACCCTGCTGGAGCTCTTTGCAGAGACCACCTCCTCCGAGGAGCACGGCATCTCCTTTGAGGGCATTCATCTTCCCCAGGTACTCATCTTCCCTTCCGCTCTAGTCTGAATCACTCTCCAAAGAATAATGAGGTTCCTTGCTGGCTGCAGTCTGCATGGGGAAATGTCTCACAGCTGCTGCGTGACACCCAAAATAATACTCCTTCCGCAAGTACACATGACGCGGCACACAAATGATTGCAATAGAGTTCATGTTACTAAGCCAGCAGCATGATGCTTTAATACAGTGGTCACCAACCTTTTTAGCCCAAGATCCCTAAGCTCAGCCTTGCTGAAGATCTGATAAAAAAAATCTGACAGAATTAAAGCTACATTTTGATATTTGCATTTTCAACTTGAGTCCTTATCTCCTTGAAAGTGACAATGTTTAATTCCTCCTGAGGCCTACAATTAATTTGTATATAAACGAAACATGGCAAAGAGAATGGGACAACTGCATAAATGAAAGACGCTTAGCAAATTATAATTTTGAGACCAGACATGATCAAACTGTCTATACTAGATGTCGAATTGGACATTCTAGGTTGACTCATTTGTATTTGCTCAATAACGAAGACTCACCTAAATGTAATTACTGCCAGGCTGCTCTTACCATCAAACATAAACATATGTGTAAGTTTGAATACCATTAGAATTTTTTTTTATAAGGAGAGTACTTTAAAGGACATTTTTAAGAAGAATCTTTAATTATTCATCAAAAATTGAATTGAAAAATTATATTTAACTTTAAATATATTTTTGTATGAATTGTATTTGTTTCTATCCTATGTATTTGTCTAAGTAACTTTTTATTGTAATATGAATTTGTTTTTATCATGTAATGTTTTATGTATATCAATTTTGCCATGAAATAGCCATAAGTTGCTGATGTGGCAATAAATAAATAAATAAATAAATAATAAATAAATCAACTTGAGTCCTTTATTTTAAGATTTTGGAACTATGGAAAGAGCACTAGTTTACCCTACTTAAAAATTTAAAATTGATGCATTGCAAGCAATTAAATCGATGACTGCACCTGAATGACACTACTTGAATAATGGAAATTTGGGTGGTAATGCACTGTGACATTGGCGGTAATCAGATGATGTATAGTGTCACTAGCTACGTTTCCATCCACATTTTTATGCGCATATTCAAAATGCGCATAAAAATAGGTGGATGGAAACTTAAAGATGCGCATACATTTTGAAAATGCGCATAAAAAACATGTGCATAACTGAGTAGGATAAACTTTTTATTTGTTAAGAAAATATGCGCATAAACTATGATGGAAACACTTTTACCAAACAAATTCCTGTATGCGCATTAAAAAAGGTCATGTGATTTTGTTATGAGAGATCATGTGATGATAAAAATGTGTGTGAATGGATAAACCAGCAGGCTGACCACATTGTAAAACATCTGAAATGTTGTTTTGGTCATTCTAAAACACCTTAACCATTGCAGTATTAGTGTTATTATATTATTAATGACCTCCAGAATCAAGAGCTTCTGTGCTCTGTGTCTCACGCCTTCAAACACCACTGCGCGTTCACTTCATGTCAGGATTGCCTTCTGAGGTGCAGGTCATTTATTAAATGAAGAAAAGATTCACGCAGCTTCTCTTATCGCAGCAAATTCCGTTTTTACTGTTGATATTTGGCGCCAGCTAATCAGGAAGTGACGATTTTGTTCGCTTTGACTCGTTGGATGGAAACGCTGCTTTATTCGCACATCTTTTATTCGATAATCCAGTTTTGCGCATAGTTAATTTGCATTTTTGGATCGAAATATAGCTAATGATAAACGTAAAGATAAAGGCATTTTCAAAAGTTAATACGTACGACGACTAGGGCTGGGCAATAAAATCAGTATCGATATTTATTGACCGAACACCATTGTCAATATCGATAATAAAAAAATTATTCTGTATGTTGTATTGGTATGAAGACTATAGTTTTATTAAAATGTTGCTGCTAAGCGTTTACCCTGCTATACATCTGCTAAACCCTGAACTTCTTTCTCTTCATCCCTGTCTATGAGGCACCGAACTCAGTGCACGAGAGACACCGTGTTCACTCCGTGCTTAACAAATTTTTTTTAAAATAATGAAACGTCCCCGCGTCGCACGACACAACGAATTTTGAAATTCGTTACCAACTCTTTTAGTAATCGATTTTTATCGATTCAATTGATCCGTTGTTGCAACCCTACATCAAAAGCAAGTAAAATAGATTAAAACTATTGTTTCAAAGCTGTCCAAATGTGACTGTTTATATGCATCAAACTGCTGACCGGAAGTTCTTGGCGTCCTCTTTACGCATACACGCAATGCATAATGGGTAATTTTGCTTTCTATGAAAAAGGTCTATAGACACTAAAAACACTAATAAAATGATGAAAACAACTAAATAGAAAAACTGAAATGAGATTAAATGCAAATTTAAGAGATAATTTAAAATCTAATTTGAATGTGTTATTATTATTATTATTATTATTAATCATAACAAATGTATTAATCATGTACTATGTAAAATGATTGGTTTGTAGATTCCTGGCAAGCTGCTTTTCTCCCTGGTGAAGCGCTACCTGTGTGTCACTTCACTGATGGACAAGCTGAACACAGCAGGCGTGGAGTCGACCTCTGAGCGCCAGGACGTCGGCCCCTCCTCCTCCACGGCGTCCTACCAATCAGAACATGCTCGAGTGCAGCGGGAATTCGAGTTCACCATGGCCATGGCTAACCTCATCTCAGAGCTGGTGCGGGTCATGGGCTGGGACCGCAACCGACAGCTGCCCTTCACCTCCAGCAGCTCAAGCAGAGGCCTGGATGAAATCAATAACGAGATCCAGAAACACACTGTCCGCTCCATCTTTCAGCCGCGCTTCTCTTCTTCCACTTCCATCATGGCCGCTACAGCCATGGCTGCAGTCACGCCACCAAAGAAGAAGAAAACCACTAATGGTTTCAAGACGCGTTCTGACTTCTCTTCACGTTCAGCGTATGTGGAGTATGTGCAGGACAACCTGAAGAGTGGCATGATGGTCCGTATGCTGGAGGACTATGAGGAGGTCAGCGCTGGGGATGAAGGAGAGTTTCGCTACAGTAACGACGGCTCACCGCCAGTGCAGGTTAGTGAGTTAAGCTTGCTATTAAAACTCCAAAAACGTAATATTTTTTTTTTGAACACAATATATTCTATTTTGAGAACCATTTATAATATTTTGAAATGGTAAACATGTCAAGCTAAATAATTAAAATGAATCATTGACTTCTGCTGTCTTCATTAGTTTCTTTAAATTTTAAAATGGAGTATCTTTTGGATATCTTTTCTGCTGGAGATACTGTTGTCCTAAAAAACAAACAAACAAACAAAAAAATGTAAATAAAAAATCCTACACATAGCTTAGGAACGGTATAGCAGAACATTTTGTCTGTTTAAAAACCTTGACCTTTCCAAACCGCGCTATACCTTGAAAACTGTTTTCGTCCCATGCCTAACTACTTGAGTAGGTATTACATTTGAATTTTAATGCTGTAACGGATCACAAATCTCACGGTTCAGATCACACTATGGTTTTTTTAGTCATGGATCGGTCCATTTTTCAGATCAGCCAAAAAGGGGAGGAGACAAATGGAATTTGCTTTCCATTTAATACAGAAACTAGGGTTGGGCCGATAGACGATGCCATCGCCGATGGCCGATAAACTTCACGATGCTGAGCCGACATCGTGATCCATCGCCCCGCCCCACATGTATATTGATATATAACTTATTATTTGCATGTCATCTTAATAGCATTAACGGTCTTTTCATGAGCTGTGTTATATTTTACTTATAGCTGCCGCTTGCACGGCTGACAGCATCGTGAGGATTAAATACATCGTGAGGATTATACAGCACCTCTCACGCTTAAAATGTGTAGATTCAGTGGCAAACGCTGTTACCTGCAACCCCTATCCCACAGACTTTACAGTGAATGGCTTTAGTTATTTTCATAGCGGACTTGAAGCCACTGGAAGTCTTTTATCCACTCTTGGAAAAGTGTAAATGGTGGATTAACATTCAGCACATGATCACTAATAAGATGTGCCATTATTAGTAACGTTAGGGTTTCTAAAACTAAATCTGTCAGTGTTATTTTCATTCTCTCTTCTTCAGTGCTTCACATTTGTGAGTGATTGACAGTTGATATTAACCAATCCATTCGCGTTCAGTTCTAGCGCAGTGGGCCAATAAGAAGAGCACAAAGGCGGGGCAAGCATTGCAGGCTTTTTTTTACTCCAGCAAGTTTACAATCGCATAACTGTTTTAATCTGTTCCTGAGCGCTGCGTTTGGCGTCTTTAGGTGCAAAGATGCATTCTGCATAAATGTCTCCTAAATCCGTGCACGCTGTGAGGATTTTGCAGTGAAAACCGGTTGCAAGGCAACAATTTATGCACTAGCACAAATGCTTTCAAATATATATTTTAGGTCGCATAAAATTTCGGGTGCATACGCCGAAACGGTCGAGCCCTAGCATCTTTACTTGTTATTATTTCCTCATAAGAATAATAATAAAATAAGGACGTTATCATTAATCACAATACAAATTACAGTGCACTCCAAACGAACTCTCATCTCCTCCACCAGCTGTGGGGAAAAAGCCATTATATAAGGACACAGATCACTCTGCTTATTCATGCCAGTGTCCCGCGGGAAAAAAGTGATTGACAGGTGGTAATTTGTGTATAATTTTATTTATTTATGGTTTGGTTATGGGTAAAGCAAAGACCCTGTGGGTCAGGTAGTGAAAACAATAGGCTACAATTATTAAATTCGTTATGAATAAATTGATATTTAACAACAACCACCCCGCCTACGACGACGATGCCATCGTCCATCGCCGATGTTCACACTTGCCTAATTACCCTAACCTGCCTAGTTAACCTAATTAACCTGGTTAAGCCTTTAAATGTCACTTTAAGCTGTATAGAAGTGTCTTGAAAAATATCTAGTAAAATATTATTTACTGTCATCATGACAAAGATAAAATAAATCAGTTATTAGAGATGAGTTATTAAAACTATTATGTTTAGAAATGTGTTGACAAAATCTTCCCTTCTTTAAACAGAAATTGGGGGGGGAAAATTAAACGGGGCGAATATTTCAGGGGGGCTAATAATTTTGACTTTAACTGTATATATATATATTATTATTTATTTATTTATTTTTATAAATTTTTTTAAATTGTTAAATATTGCTGTCTGTGATGCAGCCAGAGTCCAGAGACTGTTGTGTACACTATGATTTTATATAAAATTCACTTTAATGTGTGATATGACAAAAAAGTGGTCATAAACAAATATTTTCTCAATTCAAATGAGTAGTTGAGTAATTTTTATTTATTTCAATATTTTTTTATTCTTCTTTAAATATATTTTCTCCTAGTTTTATCCAAATCGTCCACCCCTTAAAACATTTTCCGAAAAAAAAAAATTGTGTTAAATGTAAAAAGCTAATTTTGTACTTTACATTTTGGGCTTTTTAATGTTGATTACTTCTCAACAAATCACCCCAGTAATTCCTATCATCTGATGAAATGGATATTTCACAATAAGATAAGATATTTCACAATCTATTTGTAACTAAAACACACTGTAAAACGTTTGACATTGGTTAAACTTACAAACTCAAGCTCACTAGCTGCCTTGAAAATGTGAGTCAACTCAACTTAGAAATACTTTGTTTCAACTTAAGACGTTCAGTTTCACAATATATTGAAATAAAACTCACATTTTAGGTTGAAACAAAGAATCTCTCCAAGTTGAAATGACTCGCATTTTTAAGGCAGCTGGTGAACTTGAGTTTGTAAGTTTAACCAATGTGAAATGTTTTACAGTGCACATTTTAATAGAATGTATATATATTGGAAATAATATTACAGTGTTTTTTTTGTCAGGAAATATTTTAAGGGAAATGTTTTAAAAAGGTGTCTTCTTGAGGAATTTTATAATATTTATCATTGTTTAAATTGATAGCTCTTAAATTACATTTTATATGTTTTATTTGTAAGTTTTCTGTACAATGTATGGTTATTAAGAAACAGTTATGATTGTAAATTATATATTCATGAATTAACATTTTCCATCGTCTGTACAATATTATGGATTATTATGGATTTGTCAATTGCTGGGTTCCCACCTGTCTTTGTGATAAATGTCTCATTTTTAGCTTGATTGGGACTTAAAATAAGGAAAGATGAGTTGTGTATTCAGCCTACTGACTATGATGTGATCAAAGCCTGGAGTGGAGTGAAAGCACATTCCTCTCACTGTTTAGGGTTTTGTATAATCGCTCCGCAGGGTATCCACTCCGGGTTTTCCATTTCCGCTCACCCAAAAACTGCTCCATTTTAAAACCTATTTATGTTTGTTTTGTTATATATAACACCTAAAATAGTATATTTATTGGTTTGGGAATTATTCAGCATGTTTATATAAAGTCATAAAAATACCAAATATGTTTGCAGATATATATAAAAAAAAAAAGTCATGCTAAGTTAACTTATTTAACAATACAATAGCTTTAAAATACACAAACAATATTAAAGTGGTTTAAACCTTCTCTTTTTTCATTTCTATTGGTCTCAGCTATTTAAATAAAATGTTAATTAAAAGTGGCCTGAATGTTTTTTTTTTTTTTTGTTACTTTAACCCGTGTACAGCAGGGAAAATAAGTGTTGAACACGTCATGTTTCTTCCTGGGATTAATATTTCTAAAGGAGCTGTTGACATGAAATTGAACCAGATTTTGGTAAAAACCCAAACAATACAAACATAAAAATAAAACAAAATGAAAAAAAATCAGAAAAATGAGTTATTTGTAATAACAGTGGAATAACAAGGAGAAAGTGCTGAACTACTGAAATATATTTAATACTTTATATAAAAGGCTTTTTTGGTGATGGCAGCTTAAAGATGCCTCTCATATGGAGAATGAAGTCACATGCATTGCTCAGGTGTGATTTTTTTCACAGACTTCAACAGAGTCTAAAATTCTCATCTATCAAATCTGAGCTTTAATTTGTATTTTATATTGGATTCTAGTCAGGTGATTGGCTGGCCCATTCTACAGCTTGAATTTCTTTATTTGAAAGCATTTGAGTTTCCTTGGCTGTATTTTGGATCATTGTCTTGCTGAAATGTCCACACTGGTTTCATCTTCATCATTCTGCTAATGTAGATGTTGGACTAAAGCAGATAATATTAATTTACAATGAGGAAGGGCAGATGATTGCTGAAGAACTACTGAGAGGTTTCAGCTGCTGTCTGGGCCTTCACTGCCTTTCTACACCTCCCTTTCTTCATGTGTTCAATACTTTTTCCCTGTGTTATTTCATTTTATTGCACAAGACTTCATTTGTAAACTAATTAGATTCGTATTCTTTTGCATATATGGATTTCTTTGGTTGTTACCAACATCTGGGGACAATTTCAAGTCAACAGCAGCTTTAGAAATATGTTTTCTGAGAAAAACGGTGACTTGTTGAATACTTATTTTCCCTGCTGTATTTTGAATACTTAGTATATATAGCCTATGCTGCTCATGTAGCATTAAAACAAATACATATATATGATATTTCACAATATCTTATGCTACAACCATGCTCTACGTTAGATAAAAAAAATGAATAGCACCCTTTTTATATTCTACTCATGCTATTATTTCTTTTGTCTTTTTCAGGTGTACTGGAACTCCCTTTCCAGAACCTACTGGGTGCACTGGCATATGATTGAAATCCTGGGCAACGGCACTGGAGGTCAGGCAGAGAAGGAGACTCAGGAAAAGGCGTCCTCCCTCACAGAGACTCTCAAGCTCACTACTGGTAAATCAAGAGCCATCAAAAACTTTCACATTCAACCAACATGATTGTGTTTGCTTTGTGTGCCCATCTCCGTTTATGAGTTTTCTTTTGTGTTTTGTGAACGTGGCAGTGAGTCAGACGTTCTTCTCCAAGCCCCCCGGTGGGCTCTACTCATTGCCTTATCTGATGGAGGGCTTGCATGGTGACGCAGGCCGCCTGAGCCGCGCTGAGTGGTGGGAAGTGCTCTTTTTCATTAAGAAGTTGGAACCCAAGCAGCAACAGGAGGTCAACAACATCCTGCGACAGAGCCTCGATGAACCGGTACTCATTATTTTCAAAGCCTGTCTTTTGTGTCTTGTTTTGTGGTCACACGTTATCAAAGATGAATAAATGTAGTGATGTTTGTTTGTAAATGCGTTCCTTGTGACCTCCTTGCCAAAATGTTTTACGGTAAATAACAGGCGATTCAAATGAATGATTAGTTAATAGAATCATTTCACGATTGAATGTAATATGCAAGAGATGGCCAATGAAACTGAAACACTGGCCAATTTATTGTTGGAGGTTTTTTTCATTGATTGCATATTCCACCAGTAAGACAGAGTGTGAAGGTCTAATTAGCGGAGTAATAACACAGTTTTGCTTAAAACGTTGCAATGCACACAACATTATGGGTGACATGTCAGAGTTCAAAAGAGGACAAATTGTTGGTGCCACATCTGGGAGAGTTATGGCCTGGAGAAGCCCCAAAAAAGCATAACACCCAGACTGTTGCATGCCCAAAGTGAAGCATGGTGGTGGATCAGTGATGGTTTGGATTGCAATATCATGGCATTCCCTAGGCCCAGTACTTGTGCTAGATGGGCGCGTCACTGCCAAGGACTACCGAATCAATCTGGAGGACCATGTGCACCAGATGTTTCAAACATTGTGTTCTGAAGGCAATACCTTCTATCAGGATGATAATGCACCAATTCACACACCAAGACTGGTGACAGAGTGGTTTGATGAAGATGAAAGTAATATCAAACATCTTCCATGGCCTGCACAGACACCAGATCCAAACATTAGTAAGCCACTTTGGGGTGTTTTGAAGGAGTGAGTCAGGAAATGTTTTGCTCCAGCAGAATCACGTAGTGACTCGGCCACTATTCTTTAAGAAGAATGGCTCAGAATTCCTGCAGGACTTGTATGTCATGAATTGAGGCTGTAACCCTACACCATACTAATGAGTTATTGTGGCCTTAAATCAGGCGTTTCCATTTGATTATCCAACCCCTGTATATTGGAGGAGTCTGGGAGTTATACATTGGCATTTGGTGCATGTGTGCATTCATGTGAGCAAATGGATGAAAGCTTGAAGGTCCATATTGCAGCTTCAAATGGCTCTACGTGACATCATGTACTCTTACTAGATGTGTCTTATCTAGTAAATGGTCTGTCATTTTCTAAAAATGTATATATCAGACTAGTCGATGTGTGACCACTCAGAGTCTTTAAAATCTCGACAAATACATTTTAAATACATGAACCGTACCGACCCGTGAACACATCACACAGCTAATAGCAGAGCTAATTCTTTAATTATGTCAACAATTAGTTGTTCGTAGTATCTCTTGTTTGGAAAAATTATCTAAGCACTAGTTGTCACTACTTTATCGATAAAAATGATACAAAAAAAAAATGCTAAAAGCAAAAGTGTTTGTATACGTTTATTCTGATATATTTCTGTCTGATTCATATATAATGCTGTGTTGAAGACATGTTTTGTGATCAGCCAATCAGAATATTTGAATGCTTTTTTGAAAGATTATATGAAACTGAATTTCATAAAATTAATAATGACATTTAATAATAATAATAATAATAGTGATAACATTTAATAGTTTACGCTTTGTCATCAATAAATGTAATAATAATAATAATTAATAATAATAATAATTAATAATAATAATAATAATAATAATAATAACATTTAACAATAATAATAATAGTGATAACATTTAATAATTTAAGCTTTGTCATCAATAAATGTAATAATAATAATAATAATATTTAATGATAATAATAATGATATTTATTAATAATAATAATAATAATAATTAACAATAACATTTAATAATAATAATAATAATAGTAACATGTCTTAATATCATTAGTGATAACATTTTATTAATTTAAGCTTTGTCATCAATAAATTTAATAATTATTAACCATAACATTTAATAATAATAGTGATAACATTTTAATATTTTAAGCTTTGTCATCAATACATTTAATAATAATGACATTTATTAATGATGATATTAATAATAATGACATTTATTAATATTAATAATAGTGATAACATTTAATAATTTAAGCTCTGTCATCAATAAAATAATAACAATTAACATTCATAACATTTATTATTATTATTATTATTATTATTATTAATAATAACAGTAATAATAACATTTAATAATATCAATAGTGATAACATTTGATAATTTAAGCTTTGTCATCAATAAATGTAGGAATAAATAATAATAATAATAACATTTAATAATAATAATAATTATAATATCATTTAACAATAATAATAGTGATAATATTTAATAATTTAAGCTTTGTCATCAATAAATGTTAATAATAATAATAATAACATTTAATGATGATAATAATAATAATTATATTTATTATTAATAATAATAATAATAATAACATATGATGATGATGATGATGATAATACTAATAATGATTATTAATAATAACATTTAACAATAATAATAGTAGTAACATTTAGTAATTTAAGCTTTGTCATCAATAAATGTAGTAATAATAATATTTAATTATAATAATAATGATATATAATAATACTACTACTACTAATAATAACATTTAATAATATTAATAGTGATAACATTTAACAATTTAAGCTGTGTCATCAATAAATGTAATAATTATTAATAATAACATTTATTATTATTATTATTAATAATAATAGTGATAACATTTATGACAGCTTTGTCATTAATAAATGTATTAATAATTAATAATAATGGCATTTTTTATTATTATTATTATTATTATTATTAATAATATTATTATTTAATAATAATAATAATATTAATTACATTAATAATAATAATAATAATAATAATAATAATAATAATGTTTAATAAATGTTAATACAATACTTATAAATATTTGTAAAATATAATTATCAAAGAAAATATTATCTCTCTCTCTCTCTCTCTCTCTCTCTCTCTCTCTCTCTATATATATATATATATATATATATATATATATATATATATATATATATATATATATATATATACACACACACACACACACACACACACACACGGGGCTAATAATTCAGGGGGGGCTAATAATTCTGACTTCAGCTGTTTGTATATATACTTTATATTACATTGCTCTTTTGTTGTTTTAAATTCACCCTTGAGAGTTGTTTAAAAAAAACCTTGCTAACATTTTAATCTTTTAAACAGTAGTGTAAAGTGTGTTGTATTTCATGTAAAATGCATTATATTAGCCATTGACGCTTGGATATCAGTGTTGGACCACTGCACAAAAAAGAAATGTTACTAAATGAGCTTGTTTCGGGGTTGCTTCTCAAGTTCTCCTCTTGTCTTTCTTGGTATCTGTTAGATGGTTGAGCTTGACGAGTCGACCCTCATTCAGCTGTCCCTCACGGGCGAGGTGGCGCAGAAAGTCCTTCACTACCTGAAACAGAATCTGCAGGCATCCTGTCTAGTAGACCTGCTCTGCTCCCACACCTTCATCAAGCATTACCTGAGCTGCGGTGGTGCCGGCCTCGAGGACGAAGAAATGCTGATGGACGGCTCATTTGGAGGACAGGGAGCTTCATCGTCTTCATCATTATCTTCAGCCACAGTCTCGTCCTCCTCTTCCTCAGCCTCTTCCTGCACCATGGGCTCGGTGTCCAAGAAAGCCAAGAAAGAGATTGTGGCAGACCCAGTCAGCTGTGGGAATGAAAAGGAGAATGAGCTTCCCAATGAAGACGACAGCAAGTATCCTGACGACCTGGAGGAGAAGATGAAAGGCAAGACTTGTTGTGTTGTTGCTCTGTTAGAAAAATTGTAACGTCTATAAAAATAGTAACAGTCAAATTTTCCTTGCACTCGTTGATCATGATAATAACAGGTTCAGTACATTATGACCATGGTAAATAAGTAGGTATGGTTTCTGTGGTATTTATTGTAATATTTGAACATATTAGGTTTTAATTGTGGTTATTAGTTGTGGTTACTACAATTATTTTCTTATTCAAAATAATATGAATATAATGATGTTCGTCGTAGGTTGCTAGGCGACCAACACCCGTTTTCTCAGTGGATGACAAGCTTACAAAGCATTGCTGTAACTCTGATACAAGTTTTTCCAGTTCGTGGTAGCGGATCCTTTTCTTGGCAGTTAGTGGGTCTTTTACATGGCCTTTTCCCTTTAGCAAAGAAATTTTTCAAAGACGTCTGTTTTTTGTTCATTTTGCTGCTTGTGGGATAAATTTGGGCGCTCCAGTGACTGAGATGTAAGCGAGAGAATACGGTCATTTTTTTTTCCGAAATAAAAGCTTTTTCAAAATAAAAGATTGTTTAGAATTAGATAATAAATAAAACTGAAATAATTAATGATTTCTTGTGCGGCACGGTACCAATTGATCCACGGACTGGTATATCGGTTCACGGCCCAGTGGTTGAGAAACTGGTCTACAGAACAAACCACTGTTATACAATCACTTGCCTAATTACTCTGACTTGCCTAATTAACCTAGTTAAGCCTTAAAATGTCACTTTAAGCTGAATACTAGTGTCTTGAAAGATATCTAGTAAAATATTATGTACTGTCATCATGGCAAAGATAAAAAAGATCAGTTATTAGAAATTAGTTATGAAAAGTATTATGTTTAGAAATGTGTTAATCTTTCTAATAATTAGGAAAGGTATAGGATGACAGTGGATCAAATTTCTTTTGAAACTAAAATAACTAACGAAGTAGTATAAAACAAAACAAGACAAACACTGAGGGCTCTATTTTGTTGATCTAAGCGCAAAGCCTAAAGTGCATGGAGCCAAAGCATTAAAGGGCGTGTCTGAATTCACTTTAGCTATTTAAAAATACGGTTTGCGCCCTAGCGCATGGTCTAACAGGGTTGTGCTTATTGTCTTAATGAGTTATGTCTGTGTTTTGAGCATCAAACCAATCAAGAGTCTCATCTCCCATTCCCTCTAAGAGTCAGTTGCGTTGCGTCATGGCGCAATTGCTATTTACATGACGGACTTTGTAAGTGGAAAAACTGAACGCTTCACTAGCGAGAAAACAGTTAAACAGACCATTTGCAGTGCGAGGATAAAGAATGAGCCTCCTCCATTTGGCCTCTTTAATTTACTTTTACTCATTACTTTACTCCTTTATTTTCGTAGAGTAAGAAAATGGTTTTGTACGCACACCACTGAAACATCCATTAGCTTACATATTTAATTTCGTTTGTTGAGCGCAAAGATTTGTTTCAAAACTATTTTTGAATTCAGTTCTAATTTCCAGCAGACAAATAAATGAACAATAATAATGAAGTTTGGTCAAAAACTGAGTTATATCCAAACACACGTCCTATTCTTATTCCCCATATGGTGATGGATACGTCTCCAAAACTCGACAGGTGGTCAAATCTAAACTTGTTTTTATTATAGCCGGCAGCTAGCTCTCTGCAACTCTCACATTGTCGCCCACTGAAGCTAAGCAGGGCTGCGCCCGGTCAGTACCTGGATGGGAGACCACATGGGAAAGCTAGGTTGCTGCCGGAAGTGGTGTTAGTGAGGCCAGCAGGGGGCGCCCAACCTGCGGCCTGTGTGGGTCCTAATGCCCCAGTATAGTGACGGGGACTCTATACTGCTCAGTGAGCGCCGTCTTTCGGATGAGACGTTAAACCGAGGTCCTGACTCTCTGTGGTCATTAAAAATCCCAGGATGTCCTTCGAAAAAGAGTAGGGGTTTAACCCCGGCATCCTGGCCAAATCTGCCCACTGGCCTCTGTCCATCATGGCCTTCGAACCCTCCCCATATCATAATTGGCTTCATCACTCTGTCTCCTCTCCACGAATCATCTGGTGTGTGGTGTGCGGTCTGGCGCAAAATGGCTGCCGTCGCGTCATCCAGGTGGATGCTGCACATTGGTGGTGGTTGAGGAGATTCCCCCCAATATGTAAAGAGCTTTGAGTGTCTAGAAAAGCGCTATATAAATGTAAGGAATTATAACAAATATAAATATGCATATAATAAAAAAATACTACTAATAATAATATTCTACAAATGCAGATTATCATGAATAAACTGAAAAAGGCCAGCTGAGATGACGAAGGCATGGAGGCAGTGTTTTTTATATTTATGTAGAAAATAATAATTTTTGTAACATTTTAATCCTTTAAGTTTTTGTTTATATGTAAAGATATTTGTGCATTGCTGTACATCCTGTGTGTATTAAGCAATGTGTTTGCATAGGCACATAACTAACGTGTCCTGTGCTGGACTTTGGACCAGCTTTTAGTTTTAGTATGGCACGGTCTATTTTAGTTCTTCAAAATAGCAACACGCCAACAATGCGCCTTAACACACCTCTTTTTTAGACCGGAACACCCATGAGTCCACAAAGTGGAGCAAATGGATCTGCTATTTAAACAACGTGGCATTACAGTTGCGCTGGTCTGAAAATAGCAACAAATCCCACCAAACACATCTTGCACCTTATTGTGCCGGGTGTAGGATAAGGATGGATAGGGGGTGGATATTCTAAAATCTCTTTCATACTATCTATAAAAGCTACAATAGTTATAAATATAATTGTCAGAAAATACTGATATACCTTAAGAAATAAAATATTGTGATTTATATTCCATTCCTTTTGTTTACATTAATAATAAAATAATTTCCTATAAATCTTTCATTTTTCTCTTATAATACCCATAGTTAGAGTTAGTGTTATTAATAAATCTAATGAAATGAAATGCTCGGAGCTGAATGCACATTTCTTCTTTAAGCATTTGTATTTGTGTGTTGCTGTTCACTGCAGTGTTCAACAGTCCAAAGGTGCAGGGTAAGAAGAGCTCTCTGGAGAAGATGGGGGAGGTGGTGGACATGATGAAGAAGAGCAGCTCAGACTCTGGACTGCAGCTGGCCGGCATGAAAGTCATCAGCAAGATCACGGAGGAGGAAGGACCTCAGGAGAGAAGCACCCTCAGATCAGACTCTGCGCAAAACCATCCGGTGAGATTAGAAAAAAAGCTCTGTACTGTCAGCTCTGTCATTTCATTTGTTTAAAGAGCCCCTATTTGAAATTGACCTTCCATGCAGTGTGCAACACCGCTCTAAGTGAATGAAAACATCCAACCTAGGTTTATATCTGAAAGTGCACCTTGTTTAGAAATATAGATTTTTTTTTAATAAAAGATTCAACTTGTTTAAGTGATTCGCCCTTCATCCGGATCTTTTGATTGTTCGTATTGGTGTCGACACAAAACAATACCAAATATGAAGTGCCGGATCTGGTATAAAACGTGAACGCGCCTTTACCTTCAAACACTACCGAAGTGCGGGTGTGTGTGTGGGACTGATCATGACTAAAGATGAGTGAACATTAATAAGGGAATGTTCTGGTGATTAATGCAATAATCTACCCTGCAATGGGGGATCTGTCAGCCGTTTGTTAAAGGAAGGATCAGAAAAGACTATTGATGTATGGGACTCTGTCAGAGCTTGACATGAACTTTACAGTACACAGTTCATGGATCAGTTTCTTCCTCCAGTTCACAAGTGTAAGTAAGTGTGATTAAAATGGTTGCCTCCTTGTTTTCTGTAGCTTGCAAATTACTTATTTATTGTGTTTTGTTACTTGTAACCGCTTGTACTGTATCTGTATATTGCTTCTTTATATATAACTTCACGTATTACAAACTTGACCACAGGAACAGCTGACGGTGGCCATAGCAATGACAAACAGCAGAGAATCGCGAGCTCACAAGCGCATTTAAATCCATAAAGGAAGTGTAGTTTGATTACGGCGTTTACATGTCTGTGCTGCACTTCAAAAATGTGACAAATGGGAATACTCCACTTCTTAATTTCATTTGTGTTTATGACGATTATTATGATGATAATTATGATGAGTTTATGCTATTCCATCGCATGGTTACGAAGCGGTTCATTTGTGTGGTGGCAGTTATAGCAGCCTTTGCTTTTGGACACGGCAACCTTTGAACTTCGGTGACATGCACAACACTGAGGCAGCCCGGGTTGCCAGGTGTGTGCAAAGCACTTGATATGCGGTTCAAATCCAATCCTGCCTCCAATCTTCAGTGCTTAATTCACCCACATGCTCCATCACAACTCATGAGACAACTTTTTTACCTCGACGAGAAATCTTGTCGCAATTTAGCCTCGCGAGATCTCGTCACACCCCTACTTACAGTCTTGTGAAAAGGGTCCATAATCTGGTGAAATTTTCCTATCAAAATGATATATTGCAGAAAAGCTACATTAGGCACTGTCAGTTTTTCCCAGTTTCCTTGCAAAAAAAGTTTTAAAATAACTTATATTTTTTTTCAGTGACAAAGTCTTAAAGATGTTGGTGGAGATGATTGGCAGCCAGCCCAAGCAGAACGCCGTCACTGCGCTGCTGCTCACCCGCAATCTTATGCTGAAATACGAGTGGAGGGTCTCCTTCGCCACTGAGGGCGGTGTTAAAGCCGTCCTGTGCTGCATGCAGGAGTATCCCACCTGTATACAGGTGCAGCAGATAGCACTGGCGGTAAGTAAGAGTAGGCATGGGACGATAACCGTTTTCAAGGTATAACCGCAGTTTGGAAAAGTCAAGGTTTTAAAACCGCCAAAATTTTCTGTAATACCGCCCCTAAGGTATGTGTAGGATTTTTTATTTACATTTTTTGTTTTGTTTTTTAGAACAGTATCTCCAGCAGAAAAGATATCCAAAATATGCCTTTTTAAAATGTAAAGTAATCTGTGTCTTTGAAACTAATGAAGACAGCAGAAGTCAATAATTCATTTGAATTATATAGCCTGACGTGTTTAATGCTCCAAAATATCATAAATCGAATAGAATGTATTGTTTTCAAAGGGGAAAAAAGTTTTTGTTTTTTACCCAGACATTTAAAAAGAATATTTTTAAGAGCAGTGAGCACAATACCGTGAAACCGTGATATTTTTTCCAAGGTTATCATACCGTCGGAATCTTATACCGGCCCATGCCTAAGTAAGAGTAAGACTGTGATTGGCCATGAAGGTCATCGGTTTAGCATATGAGTGATCAACTGTTTAAGAACACGCTCAAATGTTAGCGGGAAATGGATGTTTTTAAAATTTAAAACTGAAGTTGATACATTTGACAACGCTAGTTTCTATCGCATTTTCAACTGTATAATTAAGCAAACCACAGGTGCCAATTTTATACCGTAAATCTTATGTTTTTTACATTGTTGAAGCACACAATTAATTTAATGTGAATATACATACAGTATATTGAGATTTCTAACTGCCTAACGCGTATGAATTGCTCTCTCCCAGACCCTGAAGGTCATCACAGGTGCCAGTAAGCATGACCCTCGCAGTGTGGGTGCGTATCTGCCCCTGTCTGAGTCTGGCACTCAGATGATGCTGGAGATTTTCGCGAGCATTGGCTCCGCTACACCAGAAGGCTCCAAAGGGCTCCTTTGTGCCATCCCTTCAGCCATAGACCTCATGCTTGGCACAACAGGGTAAGAGGTTTGAACTTTACATAGCATATTTGAATAAATTAGTTCCTCCAAAATGTAAATATTGCAATGGCAAACAAACTGTTACTTGTTAAACATGTACTTTTGGATTGCCCTTTTTTGAATGTCATCAGACAGCAATTTTTATCTGAGTAGATTTTAAAGGGAACGTTTTTAAATGTTGAGTTTTTTAAAATGGTAGCATTTTTATCAAAAGTAAATGTTTTTCTTATGTTATGTATTATTTATTGCTGTTGATGCCTTATTATTGTTATAAACCTTTTTATTATAGAAAAGTGATATTTATATTATATTGATATTGATATTTGCTCATTTTAAATGCAAAGATGACATTGCTTATGACAACTTGACGTAAACAAATACATCACAACCAGTCTTAATCTTTGTCTTGACAACTTGACATTACTAAGACAATGTAACTTGTCATAAACTTGTCATGAGGCATTATAATTGTGTCATGAATATTTTTCTGATCAGGTTTTCAGTGGAACAAACTGTATTTGTCACTAAAATGTCTCATTAAAAGTGTCATAACTCTGTCAAATAATTTTTAACAGCATCATTAATATTTAATGACATTTTAATGACAAATTCAGCTTGTAGCACTGTAGTCAAGGTAAAAAAAAAATATTAATGACGCTGTTCCTGACACATTTATAATGGCTTCATGACGATCTTGTTTGTGATTGATGTATGACAAGTTTTGTTGTCTTGGTAATGTCAAGTTGTTTTGACAGACAAAAACATGTTGTGATGTATTTGTTTGTCAAGTTGTCATAACCAATGTCATCTTTGCATTTAAAATGTCATAACTGAGCGAATGACACTTACTGACAGTTGTTAAAAGTATGCATAATATCTTATTCACATTCATAACATGTTATATTTAGTAGGGATGCTCTGATTGATCGGCTAGAGATCGTATCGGCTGATAATCACATTTCATGACTTGATCAGTACTCTCTAATCTGGCCGATCTCATGAACCAATCACAATTGTTTGCTTACGAGTTTAGAAGCAGAGGACACATAAGAGGTGAAATCTTTTTATATATCAGAACTGAATGTTTTTTGTTTGCAGCAATATTGCAAGTTTATTAAATTCTAGCTGGAAATATTAGGGAAATAATAAAAAATAATAATAATTAACTTGAATATTTAATAATATAACGTATTGTAACGTACGTATTGTAATAAGCAGTAGTTTATGGACCTATTTCCTTTTAGTAAAGAAGTAACAGATTTATAGGTGTGCATTTTAACTCCTTATGCATAAAATATGCACTCCAAACTTTATTGAGACATGTTAAATTCTTCTTCCATGATTTTTCTTGTCATTTTTTTCTTAATCTGTTTTATCTATTTTGTTCTGTAAAGTTGCATCTGACCATGACATGTCACTAAATGGTTAAAAATCTAAAAAGTTATCTTAACTATCCCAAGCTTAAGTATCGTACTTGAACTGAAAATGTGCTTTTTGCATTATAAAGCTTGAAGTAGGGATGCACCGATACCAATTTTTTACAAACCGATACGAGTACGAGTATTTTGATTTGTGTACTCGCCGATACCGATACTTCATAGATTTGGTTTTAACTAAGTTTATTTGTTCGTTTTTTTGCTTTGTTTTTTGTTTTTTGCCTGTAGCAAGGATGAACACCAAAATCTTTAACAGGAGGCTGTTCCAAGCCAAAAAATATACACATTGTTGAAAACCCTGCGAACCCAGACCTTGTCTATTAACGATTAAGCATGGACATTTAAAGGATGAGATATCCTTGCGGCTTACATGTGTGCACAACTTCACACATTACACAAGGTGTGTGCAGTGTACGTTACCTTATAGAGTCACTGTCATTGCATATTGGGGACGCATAAAACACTGTTTTGCACCATTCTTTCATATTCATGAGTCCTGCCTTTGATCCGCGGTCAATTAATCAAAAAGTACTAGATGTTTATGGGTGGGTTGCGGTTAATAGCTCATTTTAAAAATCACGCAACCATCATCTCACAATGTTTATTAATAAATAATCTTGTTTAATTAAAATAAAAGTGATTTCGCAATGCAGAGCCACTGACAAAGCCAACTGCAGAAAAACAAAGCAACCATCGTGGCAACCGCAGTGATCTCTTTTTCCGAAGTTCAGCTGTTCTTTTTTGCACTTGATTATTATGCGTTTAATGTTAAAAAATCAATAATGAATAGACATCAAAAGTGTATCCTGTGTGTGTGTGCGTGCGTCTTCACTGAAGCCTCTCTCTTCTAAAACCGAAAGTTGTTTATGTCAGGCAATATTTCGGCTTTTAATCCAATGAAAAGTTAATTTAAATAAGCCAATATTTAAAAACTGCAGTAAAGTAACTGTGACGTGCGGCCACACATCGAAACTGAGGTCTGATCTAATCTCTCTCTCGCTGTCATCCAGACATTGATACGGAGACGCCGCACAAGTCAAGCCGCAAAACGGAGGCTGGTACCAGTTTACAGAATAGCTGAAGCCTTTGCGAAATCTGTCAAAATACAGCACTGAAATTTATAGGCATAAATGTCTTTGAGCCAAAAAGCCTAGGCTATCTGTAGGATATCTGACGCAATCAGAGCCGATGGTATGTACAATTTGTGTAGCCTAATAACTATATTAATTCTAATAAAATGAAAACCAAAATCAACAATTCATTGCATTTTTCGTTTGATAAAAAATATACGGAAACGAAAAAAATCAAAGGGTGACTAGTTTGTATTAATTTGTTTTAATATGAATAAAAATATGCTTAGCCTGTTTAAGCTTAGCGGTTATATGCGCTGCCAAGGCAAGCCATTCAAAAATATTATTTTACTTTGTACTGAGTAATAAGGTATATTTTACAATAATAACTAAATGTAGCATGTCTCGCTGTCATTTAAAACACGCAATTCATAACACACCAGATCTGTAGGCCTGTTAATGCAGTGTGTAAACGTACGGGTATATTCAGACTGCGCACCCAGGGCTGGCGCGTCCATATAGAGGCGACCTATAATATATAATAATGAGGGCGGCAAACGCGCCCCAACGTACTGACTTTCATCTGCAACATCAACACAATCCCCCCTAAATAAAATATACGGGCCGTGAAGTTCAGCACTTGTCTTGCCAGTGTATGCTGCTGTCTGTCTTGTGTGTATAGCGCCGCAGTGCGCGTCAACAGCTGTTGAAAAAGCGCGCGTGACAGCTCAAAGCCGGTATCGATTTAACCACAAGCAAGATCATATCGTTATAAATATTACATTAACGATACTTATCGAAATATTTATACATTTACATGGTGTTTGAGATTGTGTGGTCTGTAAAAGCTGTCTGATCTTTACAGAAGCTGTAAACTGACACGCGCGCGGTGACCGCAGTGATGTTTAAACTCTTTAGATTTATTTTTTTTACATAATGTTCCATTTCTTAAAATTTATTTCATTTTTTTATTTATAGTTTTATATAATATGAGTGCTAGCTTGTTTGAGTGCTTAGCTGTGATCATTATGCAAGGATCATATTTCATATTCGGTTTATTCTTCAGTAGCCTAGGTTATAGATTCGTTAATAATGTATTTTATAAACAGATTGTTTAAAAGGACTAAGCTATTAACATATAATACATTAGGCTAATTAATACATTAAGACACTGAAGTCAGGTAGGGCAACAAATCACATCTATAGTGAATTACTGTTCAGCGGTATCGGTGCGTGGTATCGGCCTTTCATGTCCAATACGAGTACGAGTATTTTAACCAAGTATCGACCCGATACCCGATACTGGTATCGGTATCGGTGCATCCCTAGCTTGAAGCATTAGAATCTGTAATTGGTATCAGCCGATCACCATGACAAGGAATCAGTACTTGGTATCAGCTGCAAAAATCCTGATCGGAGCATTCCTAATATTTAGATTTTATTAATGACAGTCTTATGAACAACCCTTTCATTTAAAGTTTTTTTTTGCCATGACATAGCTAGAGAAACCTGTATGGCAATAAACTGAAAACTCTGTCTCTCTTTAATTGAGTAAATTCAGTTTACCAAAGTCACGTTTATTTCTTCTGTGGTTTAAAGCAGTTGTGGTTTGTCCGTGCGGAATGGGCTGCTGGTCATCATCATGCTGATTTCCAGCCACAAGAGTCTGGCAGAGCAGCTGGTTGCCTGTAATGTCAGTGCCACGCTCAAGAAGTGCCTTCCTGCTCAGAATCACCACAGCATGCTGGCCATCATCGCTCTCAATCACATTTCCATGGTCCACAAGCTGGAGAAAAAAGGTATTGTGATGAATCTTTTTGACTGCTTGCTAAATCATGTTGTTGTAGATGTTTTTGAAACTTTTCTAACAATTAACTAAAGCTCTCTACAGACACCTCTGTACTATTTACAATGCGTACAAAACATGATAGGGCTGAATGTTATATATCTTTTCACAAAATGACAGCTTTATACATTCACGTTTGATATAATTTAATGTTATAAAGTCTAACTAAACATAAATCAATTGTTTTCTCTTTTTAGTTATAAGGATTGAACTTTCATTTCCGATACAGTTTGATTTTTGTATTCTCCATTTTTTTCCCCTTTTCCTTTTCATCTCTGTCCTTGATGGTTGTTGTTTATGTTTGTAAAATGTAAAAAAAAAAGTTAAATAAGTCATAAAAAGGATTGAACTTTGATATTGTTAATTTAATAAAATAAAAAGACAGTGCTACTAATAAAATATTATTGCTACTACTGGTAATCTGTCAGGCTTATGAATGTTAATCATGTCACTTTAAGTTACTAACGAAATCAAATCAAATCAATCAAATCAAAATGCGAATAGTTATACATGAGCACTGGCATTTAAATGACTGCTTTCCCTTCCAAAACAACAGACTGGCAATAAAGAACTCATTTCCGCCACTTGTATCCGAGATCTTGTCCTTTCCGTCATGACCCAAAGCTCATGATCATAGGTGAGAGTAGGAATGTAGATTGACCGGTAAATCGAGAGCTTTGCTTTTCGGCTCAGCTCCTTCTTTACCACAACAGACCAGTACATCGACCACATTACTGCTGCCGCTGCACCAATCCACCTGTCAATCATACGTTTCGTCCTTCCTCACTCGTGAACAAAAACACAAGATACTTGAACTCCTCCATCTGTGATAAGGACTTTCCTCCAACCTGGAGATGGCAAACCACCTTTTTCCGGTGGAGCACCATGGCCTCGGACTTGGAGGTGCTGATTCTCATCTCAGCTGCGTCACACTTGGCAGCACACCCCCCAGTGCATGCTGAAGGTCCATGTTTGATGAAGCAAACAGGATGACATCGTCTGCAAATAACGGAGATGAAATCCTGTGTTCCCCGAACTGGACCCCCTCCAGCCCAAGTCTGCGCTTTGAAATTCTGTCCATAAAAATTATGAACAGAACTTGTGACAAAGGGCAGCCCTGCCGGAGCCCAACATGCACTGGAAACAAGTCTGACTTATTTCCGGCAATGCGAACCAAACTCCTACCCTGTTCATACAGGCACGAGACAGCCCTTAGCAAAGCGCCTCTGACCCCATACTCCCACAGCACCCTCCACAGAATGCCACGAGGGATACGGTCGAATGCCTTCTCCAAGTCCACAAAACACATGTGGACTGGTTGGGCATACTCCCATGAATCCTCGAGCACCCTGGTGAGGGTATAGAGCTGGTCCAGTGTGCCACGACCCAAACGAAAAAATCATTGTTCCTCCTGGATCCTAGGTTCAACCATCGGCCATATCCTCCTCTCCAGTACCCTGGCGTAGACTTTCCCAGGGAGGCTGATCAAAATAGTCATCATTATAATTGTTTCCAAATCGACACACTAATTCATTGTAGAGGGTTGTTCTAATAATTGCTGTCACAATATAACTAACCAGTAGTGTAGTATTGATTTAAACTATTGGAGGTAAAGTGGGCCAAATTCATACAGGAATCGCCTTTAAAACAACCCTAGATCTATACTGGCCTGTAACAAGCAGTATGTTAATAAAAGAATGAACATTCACTCTTAACTTGGAGTCCACATTTTTGTACCTCAGCTGAATTAACCTGCAGCTCTGTTTGCCTCTGTAGAGTCTCAAGAAGAGCATGACTTCAAGGACACCGAGCTGAAGATGTTGGTGGCCAGTCTGAAGGAAATGCCGGCCACCAAAGAGGTCATAATGACTCTGGAGCAGCTGCTGTGTGATGACGCCTCTCAGCTGGAGGAAGAGAGGAACGAGGTAACTCGCAGCAGAGACACCTTCCAGGACCTCATCCGCCTCATGGACCAGCACAGGGCAGATCGGGCTGTACAGCTGTCCATCCTTAGGTAAGTTTCGGTCCTGAAACACAATTTGTTGATTTTTTTTAACATATATATATATATATATATATATATATATATATATATATATATATATATATATATATATATATCCTTCAAACAAATTTTCTTCAAATTTTCTAGTGAAATTATATTCATACAGAAATGCCATGTTGCAAATGTGACAGACCCTAAATGCGCTTTTACACAAAAAAACTCAACTAAAATGGAAATGTTTTTTTGTTTTTGATATTTTAATTTCTTTTTATAATTCAGAATTTGATTCTAGAGATATTATATTTTTGTTAGATTTTCTGCATGTTTTTATTCTAATACCCTGTAAAAATACTTTTTATAATGTTTTTAATGTAAAAAAATAATAATTTACAAATAGTAATATTAAGGCATTCGCATTCCATTACAATTTTTTTTATTATTATTTCTGCAGTACTTTGATAGTACAAGGTCATGTAAAATAGGCTATTTTTATTAATTATAACTATTCTCCTTTAATTACGTCTTAGTTACCATTTAATTGCGTTTAGGTTTAATTTTAATTTAGGTTTAATTTTAAGGTGTCCTTGTTATAGTGTAACTTCATTTAACTACAGAGTAATATTAATTTTTTACATGTACTTACTATATGGTTATGGTAAGAAAGTGAGTTTAAATATCAAGTCTAGGGTTAGTTTTGTGTAATTAGGAATAATTCATTTGTAAGTACATGGAACGTGTGTTACGACTTCTCAATGGTAATCTAGGGACTGAGGTATTTAACATTTATATTGTGATCTTTCTGTGTAATGTGCGAGGAAAAGAACCATGCAACATCCAAAATACTGCAAAAAAAGAATAATGGATTATACAAAATCAAGAATAAACGGAAAGTAGTAATGATAAAGAAAAATAATATAGATAACAAGAAGTAAAACAAAAGGTAAATTATATGCAGTTTATACAAACGGAAAAGATCTAAAAACAATAAACCCCGCAGGGGAAGAGGACAAAAGTGGTGCTGAAAAAAAGAAAATAACAAAACCAAACTAACTCAGTAAAAACCCTTTTACCTAGCTGAAAACATAATAATCGAAAGCAAGTCTCCGGCGTTTGCACACCCTAACTTACCTACTCTAATCTAAGCAAACAGAAAAATCCAAAGACAGCACTCACTCATAAACCTGGTGTGCCTATACACAGGGTTCGCTAGGTGTTGTAGGAATGTAGATCATGTGACATTTACCTCTCCGAATCCCCTGGGGAAAAAGCCAAGAGTATCAACAAACAAATTCAAATGAAGAATAAAAAAAATAATGAAGATAAACAAGATGGAAAAATCAACTTTGGCAAAGCAACAAAACACCAGAACAAAAGAAATAACGAAAAAACAGATTAAAACATCCTACTTGTTGTTCTTTTTAATACCTGGCAACCACTCAGATTCACAACAAGGACACTTAAAAAAGTGTTACTTCCTTTATTTTATATTATTAAACTGTTGGAAGCAAAACTATGCTTGAATTTATTTATTTTTTCCTCCAAGGTGTGTTGCTACTTACTTAAAGGAATATTTAAGAATATACTAATTCTTTAATGATTTATTAAACTTATATTCACTAAATAATTACTTAAACTGTGAACAGTAAATCTTTTTAACCCTTTGACTGCCCCTCCACCAAACGGTTGACCATTTTTTTACTGGTTAAAATTATGCCGGTTAAAATAATTTAAAGAATGGTTGTTTTAAATAATACACACACACACACACACACACACACACACACACACACACACACACACACACACAATACACACACACACACACATGTTTGTTTTTGTGAAAAGTGGGTACATTACATAGGCTTCCATTCATTTTATACAGATCAAACCATATATTATATTGCCCTCACCCCACCCTACCCCTAAACCCAACCATCACAGGAGACAGTGTACAGCTTTACTCCCTAAAAAAACTCATCCTGTGTGATTTATAAGCTTTTTGAGAAGTGAGGACGTCACCAATGTCCTCATATTTCACCTCTTTTTTTGTAATACCTGTGTCATACCCATGTCATTATACAGATTTGTGTCCTGATATATCACAAAAACACGTACACACACACACACACACACACACACACACACACACCATTGTTGGTTTACAAAAAAATCAACCAAACATCCTGTTGCACTACTATATTTTTCGTAGTATATGTTTTAAGCCTGGTACTTTTATTATAAACAGCAGGGCTTTACATTAACACCCACCAACCCGCCAAATGCGGGTAGATTTCAGCTCTGGCGGGTTAGACAGACACCTCCACTAGCCACTTTGGCTGGTTGGAAATCATTTTTAAATTGTAGTTTTCTGAAAAGCAGGGTTTGAAAATAAGCGTGGCCCAATATTCGTGCAAATGTGATCTTAGAATCGAGGAGCAGCACGACTGACAATAATAACTGTCTTCGCGCGAACAGAAAGCAGGTAAATACCGAACGAGAGGATGATCACTCGCACGCGCAGATGATGTGATGCGCGCGACTGTTAAAAAGGGCGCGTGTTCCCGTTTACTTGCGCAAAGCAATCGTCACCGTGCCTAGAGGAAGCGCAACTGGTGCTATCGGTTCCCTTTGAAATAGACTGGACAAAGAGCGATGATCGTGCACCTACAGTCCTGCTGCGTTCAAGAGCTCAAGATTAAAACAAAAATACACACATTCTTTTGTAAGCAGCAGCGGTCACTGCTTTCATTTACAGGCCTATATTAACCCTGCGTGTGATTATCCTTTCATTAACAAGCACGGTACGTTTCACCGGCTTTTTTTTGCTTACAGTTATTTTTGTTAATATCGTTATATTTTAATATTTCTTTATAATAACATTGCTTTAATTGGAGATTACTCCCCGTTTATGTTAACTGGTGATCTGGGACTTTTAGCCAGCACAGATTACTGTGCATATTTTAGATACATGACAATAATTCTTTTTTTAAATGTAATGTTTTTTTTAAAGAAATGTTTTGTTGAATTAAAATGTGCACCTATACAGCTATAATTTCCTTGTTTTGACACATAAAAAATGGTGGCTAAGAAATACTTATTTGGTGTGGTCAGAGATAAATTTGGTAAATCCTTAATTTTGAGTCCTGAAAAGTCATGTGAAATTAAAACTGATTACTTTGCGACACAACCCATTTGCTCATGCACACTGAGCAAGCTAATACACAATACACACAAGAAGTGAAATGAATGAGAAGGCATGTGGACATAACACAACATCTAAATCAAGTCATTTTAACATGTCAAAGTCAAATTTATGCATATAAAATATATTTTCCCAACAAGAAAATTGTGGCAAGTGAAAATGGTGAGTGGCTAGTAATGTTGGAAATCTACTAGCCACAGTGGCTGGTGATCAAAAAAGTTAATGTTAAGCCCTGATAAACAGACATATCTCCCATTTGGTAGAGGCTGATATTTTAGAAATTATAGGATGTGTTGCAAAACATTGATTGAGTCTGTTAACTAGCGACATTGTGAGTTAAGAAATGCTATTCAAACATTTTTTCTTTGTGGGGTAGTTAAAGGGTTAATCTTTCTGTGTCAGTGTTATGAGTAATATAAATTAATTGCTATAGTGTTGTCACGTTACTGGAATTCGGTACCAATTGATACTGAAGTTTTCAAAACGTCCGTTTCCCGCTAACATATGAGCACTGTTGAGCGCGTTCTTAAACGGCGCTGATTTGCCATTGGGTTCACTTGCTCAACAGAAATGCCTGTGATTGACCGTGAAGGTCATCGGTTGACTGAACTCACCGCTGTTTAAACACAGATACAGGGACACTGGAGCATTTTAAAGTCACATCAATAAGCTGGTTTATCTAGAACAGGGGTGCTCAACCCTGTTCCTGGCGATCGACCTTCCAGCTGATTTCAGCTCCAACCCTGATCAAACACACCTGAACCAATTATTTAGAACGCGAGGAGCACTTGATAATTACAGGCAGGTGTGTTTGATAAGGGCTGCAACTGAAAACTGCAGGAAGGTCGATCGCCAGGAATAGGGTTGAGCACCACTGATCTAGAAGCTGACATACAAGCGATCCGCTGATGAATCGTGGCTTTAAAACGCTCCAGTGTCCCTGTATCTGTGTTTACACTCAGTAAACCGCGGTGAGTTCAGTGAACTGATGACATTCACGGCCAATCAGTCATTTCTGTTGAGCATGTGAACACAATGGAAAATCAAGGGTGTTCAAGAACAAGCTCAACAGCGCTTAAATCATAGGTCTCAAACTTGATTCCTGGAGAGCCGCAGCTCTGCACAGTTTTACTCCAACCCTAATCAAATACAGCTGATCCTACTAATCAAGGTGTTCAAGACTACTAGAGACTATTAAGCAGGTGTGGGTTGGAGGTGGCTGGAGCTAAACTATGCAGAGCTGTGGCCATCCAGGAATTGAGTTGAGACCATTGGCTTAAATGTTAGCGGGAAATGGACGGTTTTAAAATTTCAGTATCGATTGGTACCAAATTCCAGTATCGTGACAACACTAAATTGCTATAATTACCGCCAAAGTATTTTTTTGTATTACTTAAACTGCTCAAATATCTTTTTATTATGATATTGTTGATTTCTTAGGTAAAGTGAGGTTATTACTTGATTTGCCTTCCTTGATGGTACTTATTTTATACCCAACAGGATTTTGACTAAGTTTTTGGACAACTACCAGGAGGATCTGTTGCCGTGGCATGAGAGCATTGAGCCTTGCTTGTCATCTATGACAGCCTTTGTCAGTGACAGAGAGGTACTTTCCCTTCCTTTAGCTTAATAAGATGTTTTCATAATGGCAGTATTTCATGCCTCTTCATCCACACTTAGGTCGTTCAGCAGTTCATCCGTTTCCTGTATCGACTCGCATCTCTGAATAAAGACTACGCTGTTGTGATGTGTCGTTTGGGCACTAAAGATGCTATTCTGAAGGCTCTGGACAAACACAACACCAGCCTCCTCATGGTCACAGAGCTGCGGGATCTGATCAATGATTGTGAGAAGTACGCCAGTCTCTACAAGAAAATGACCACCAGTGTGCTGGCAGGATGCATACAGGTATAAAGCAGACCTCTTTTCAAATAGACCTCAGAAATGTCACACTAGCAGTTAGAATATAGGTCTCAAACTCAATTCCTGGAGGGCCACAGCTTTGCACAGTTTTGCTCCAACTCTAATCAAACAGAGCTGATCAAACTAATTAAGATGTTCAAGACTACTAGAGACTATTAAGCGGGTGTGAGTTGGATGTGGTTGGAGCTAAACTGCAGAGATGTGACCCTCCAGGAATTGAGTTTGAGGCCATTGAGTTAGACTAAAGGTGCACTCACACTTTAACACTAGACGTGGATGGAACATGAGGAATTTACATGTTAAGTCTATGATAGTCAAAGACATCCAAAGACGTGATAGACATCCTGCAGCATCGTTCAAGCTAACTCTAGTAGTTGGCATGATCCTGTCAGGAGCTTGCTCTAATAGCAGCCATCATCCAGGCACAGCTCCTCCAAGCTGAAGGATCTGATAGACTGTCGAGTCCATGCTGTTTTTTTAGCCTTGCACAGCACATAAAGCACAGCTACCCTCTCAACAAAATCCATGTCAGCCATTTCGCAACAAAACTGGAACGATTTCGCACCTATTCTGATGTGAATTTCCTAAAACAGGAGGAGTTGTAAATTGATCCAGTGTAGGTAATATAAATGTATTTGATATTAATGTTATAAAACGCATATCTGTTTCTTTAGATGGTCCTTGGTCAGATTGAGGAGCACCGGCGCAGCCATCAGCCCATCAATATTCCCTTCTTTGATGTGTTTCTGCGGAACTTGTGCCAAGGTTTGTTCCTAAACATCTTGATGATATAAAGTGTACACTTCAATTCACTGGTCTCAAACTGCTGGCCCGCGTGCCATTTGCAGTCCTCCTCTGTCCGGCCCGCAAGTAATGTCAAATATATAACGAGATTCAGCCCCCCAAAACATATATTTTTGGATCACTATCATTGTTGTGCAGTCGCATACAGTATAGCCACTTGTGGTTTTGACCCCTCACCTACTGGACATTTAAAGTACTGTACTATATATTCGGGTTACTTTCTGTTTTTCTTAGCGTGCAGTCGAGAGTAATGCACATACAGATTATTTCTGGGGATGATTTAAACAATGAGTTTTGTCTGTAAGTGCTGTATTTTTACTAAAGCTATATTTTTTAAGATATTCAAGGCTCAATTGATTATAATCAGTTTTATACTACCTGTATTTTGTTGTACAAACACCTCTTCATGGCTTACACGTCATGCTGATGGTATAAATATGATCATTTTGCTAATATTGTATTCAAATGGCAGAATTGAACATGTTAAAGTAAGTGAATATATACTTACTTTTGCCCTCTTTGTTGTAGTTTTACAAAAAAATATATATATAGAGAAGGACAATTGCCAGTAAAGTCAACAAAGTTACCCAAACTCATTTCTGCTATCTGTTAAACTTTTGGTTAAGCAACACTTGATTGGGACATTATTATTATTATTATTATTATGCCTATTATTAAATTGTAGTATTTTCATAGCAATTTAAACTATCTCTTCAATATGTACAACAAGAAACAAAAAGAAGGAGCTTTGATACTCCGCATGGGGAAGAATGTCTGAGTGCATCAATTAAGTCATGTTTCCACTTTTTTCTTCTGCTTGAATGTTAAAACAGCCATCCTATGACTTGTCAGTCACTGATATGCCCCCCACCAATACCCCCCCCCCCCCCCCCCCCCCCCCCCCCCCCCCCCCCAATTTTTTTTTGCTTACATTTGTGATTTTCTATGATAATTTACTATACAAGGAAAGGAAAGATTTTTTTTTTTTTTTATAATTTTACTTTCAGTCAGTGAGATGTTAGGAGTAGTGAAGAGGACGTCCCTTAGAGCAAATTGCAAACTATCTATAAATGGTTATTGCTGACAAATTTGCCTTGGATTTTAACCATTTGGCCACAATGAGCTTGTAACAAGTTATTGTCTTAATTGCAAGTTTATTCGCAGTGAAAAATGTTTTCAGATCAATTTTTGAAAGCATTTAAAAGTATATTAACTCTTTACAATGAAAATACATTAATCTGTTAATAGATTAAAACAGATCACTGCTAGAGAGTTCTTCTTAGTGGTAAGATAAAGTGTTTTGTGAACACAAGCCCAGACATTTCTTCTGTTTTTTCCTCAGTGTGATTTGAAGAAAATGAAGGCAAACATTTTCTTGTTAGGCGTTTACATCAGTTTTAACCTTTGCTTAAAAATATGTGTGTGATTATCATAGTCACAGTTGAGTTTTAACTAGTTAATGTGATGTTCTTCAGGCTCCAGTGTGGAATTGAAAGAGGACAAATGTTGGGAGAAGGTGGAGGTCTCTTCCAATCACCATCGAGCTAATAAGCTGACCGACAAAAACCCCAAAACCTACTGGGAATCCAACGGTTGCACCGGCTCGCATTTCATCAACATTTACATGCATAAAGGGGTGGTCATCAGGTATGCTGGCTCAGATTCCTCAAAATCAAGAGGCATCAAAATTTCGCTACACATTTTTTTTTATAAGACGTTTAAACACAGTTGTGTGGTAACAGTGTGTGAATATAACCAGCTTCTTATGCAAAAAATTAATTTAAAAAATTATGATCACACTTGGTAAAAAAAAAAACACTTTGACATTCTCCCTTTGTACATGTCATTAGAGGGGTAAAGCCCCGCCCATTAGTGACGATCTCTCCCTCATTAACATAAACAGCCCTGAGTGAGAAGCCGCCGTCCATCATTATAGAGTTTTTGTGCCGTACCTGCTGAAGATTATGTCAGCAACTAAGTTGAGTTGTAGGATACATAAATAAACACCGTAATCTCCATAGACTACTTGCGTCTGAACCACTTTGTTTGACATTTTCAGTTTTTCATGGAGATAACGTTAGTCCTTTTTTTGAATCTGCCCATGGTTTCCGCTACATTCATTCTTCCATGGCGGGGCGCCACACCAAAATTCATCCTGCCACGGCTACATAACAGCTTCTCATTCAAAAACATTCAGTCGTTTTTTTTTTTATAGCGAGTTATAATCGCACCAAAACGTATTAAAAGTTAAGTGAATTATAACAGCGCAAACTTTTCTGTAAGCTTAGTGCTCTGCGTTATTTGTTTAACCCTTTAAGTGACATGCTGACTGACTGACAAACTGACTGACAGTTGCGTGATGCGTGAGGCCAGCAAACACGATGTAGTTTTCAGTTAAGATAAACACAGTTTACATAATTATACTTTATAGCCTATGGCTTTGCATACAATGACTATCTTGCTGGAGTTTATAGCCGTTTCACTTTACTTCAGGACTCATTAATGCCGCTCTGTAGGTCTATTGGACGCAATTATAAATGTTCCTAGCAAATCTAATAAATGTTGGAGACATACTTGTTACATAAATGCACTAAATCGCACTTCAGCATCGTTTATTTGAGCGCGCACAAGAAAATATGCACTTGGGCAGAGTATATGTGAGGGCGTGCAAGAAGTTTTGTGCACGAACAGAGGCAATCGGCGCGCAAGCAAAGAGATTCGCATGCTCGTATTACATGAATGCAATCTCTACTTGTAGGCCTACTGCGCTTATGACATTTGTCATTAAAAGAACGCAATTATCGCCATAGGTAGTTGGTAGATCTGTGTCTACCAGTCCTGCCGCCACAGCTGGAAAAAATCCTAGAGGAAACACTGCTGCCACTATACTGATGCAAATTATTTTTGAAAAGAGCACAATCTCATTTGAATTTAAAGCGAGTCACCAAAACAACACTATTTGGATCAAAGCCTAAGAGAGGCAGTTTCAAAGAGTTATAAAACATTATTTGTGGGGTATTTTGAGCTGAAACTTCACATACACACTTTAGGGTATCTTGTAAAAAGGGGTATAATATTTTAGTAAATGGTATAAGAAAGATTTAAGCAGTAATCTCACAAGCAAGACTGGTGTTTTTCCCAAATCTGCAATTCTTATTAAGTGAATTTAGGTTTAGTGGTGTAAAAATTGCCTCTTAATTGAATGAAGTGTAGAGTATGTTATTGGTTCATTGCTTTCTTAATCCACAGGCAGTTGACTGTGCTTGTAGCCAGCGAGGACTCAAGTTACATGCCGGCTCGCATTGTAGTTCTTGGAGGAGATGATCCCACAAACATCAATACTGAACTCAACACTGTGAGAAAGCCCTTCTTTTTCATCCAGCAGAGGTTCTGATTGCACACAACATTAGGATGACACTTTCTCTTATTTGTGTGTGTGTTAAACAGGTAAATGTGGCACCTTCTGCTAGTCATGTGGTTTTGCTGGAGAATATGACCCGGTTTTGGCCCATCATTCAGATCAGAGTCAAAAGATGTCAACAGGTTAGACTTTTTATACTCCGTGAAAAAATTCTTGCTGCCTTACATTTTTTAGTTGAATCAAATTAATTTTTCTAGTCATCTCAACCTACGTTAATCAAACTGATTAAAAATATAAACTTTGCATAACTTTGTAAAACTTAGTTGAAACCTGATTAACTTATTAAAATAATCTAAAGCAACATGAAAGTATTTGTTGATGTTTTGTCATTATATTTGTTACAGTGTATGAAATCAGGCAGAACATACCTGAAGCTCAACATGAAGCTTGCTTTTCTTTTTTATTATTGTTTTAATTGTGTTTGTTTTTTCGATAGGGTGGCATTGATACACGAGTGCATGGGTTTGAGGTTCTGGGGCCGAAGCCCACATTTTGGCCTGTGTTTAAGGAGCAGCTGTGTTGCCGCACTTATCTCTTCTATACTACAAAAGCGCACACCTGGTGTCAGGAGATCCTGGAGGACAAGAACCAGCTGCTGCAGCTTTTTAACAAGTGAGACTTTTTTTTACAGTAGTTCCTCATTTGGAGCAGAAGGTGTTGCAACTGCTGAATTAAACCTCTGATATTTATGTGCGTCTCTCTCGGCTTCAGGTTAAATAGTGCCCTGAAACATGAGCAGATGTTTGCAGACCGGTTTCTTCCTGATGCCGAGGCCGCAGAGGCTTTAGGCCGGACCTGCTGGGAAGCTCTCATCACCCCTATTGTACAGAGCATCACTATTTCAGGTAAAGCTTTCCAAATAAAATCTGTTGCAGTAAAAATGTCACACCCCCTAGTTTTTCTTGATAGCTGAATCCAACACAAAATCAACAATAAGTAGCAAATTTTTGCGATCCTGCAAAATTCTTAATTAAACCCAAAATAATCGCAAAAATGTAAATAATCTCATAAAACATCAAATTCCAAACGATACAATCAAATTATATTTATTTCAGTTTGCAAATAGTTGTTCTACATGACTTATAGACGTTGCAAATGCAGTGCACTTGATGTATTTGAGTGTCTCTCAAAATGACGTCTCCCCTGCTCCCTCACAATCATTACATTACATGGAAGTGGGGGGCGAGGGAGTTTTCCGCTTGTGCAGTAAGCAGACGCAGATGAAGCGCAAGTGATTTACATCAGTGGTTCTCAACTGGTTTGGCCATGGGACCCACATTTTTACATGGTCATCAAGCCGCGACCCAAACTTTTAGGAACTATAATATAATTTTAGGAATTATAATTAATTTGTATTTATTTGTTAACATACACAAATAGTGACAGATAAATCACAAGTCACCAATATTTACAAATAAACAATATTTTATTGCTGTCATTTAACAAAATGTATCAAATTACAGAAATATTACAAAGTAAGGGTAAGAAAAGGTTCAGTTACCATGAACTAAACTGAACTGTTAATAAAACATTAACACTGATCCTGTTGAACAGAACAAATCAGCAAATTACAGTAAAATTATTAAAACAATCATAAACATTTTTACATCTAATATGACAGCAATTACAAACATCTGTTTCACTTAACAGTAATTTGGCAAGCTAATGAGATAACTGAGTATGTGCTTTACTCATGATAAGAGTTTCAAAGTCTGGGGTGATGGTAGACCCGAAGATCGTGCTCTATGTCCAACCTGTTCCTTTGCTTTGACTTAAGCTGCACCAAGGAAGAGAAACCACTTTCACACAAATACGTAGTGCTGAATGGCAAGGGACGAATACTCAGAAAGCACTTTGCGGCACCAAAACTGGGAGAGGCTTACTTCACTGAATTTCTTTTTCAGCTTCTTATCACATGACAGCTCCACAAGCTGATTCTCTTTGTTGCTCGGCAACGTGACGCTTTCCACGCCGATTCCAAAGGGATTGCTCATCCACGGATCATCATAATGTTTATCGGGAAGTAGTCGGTACGGTTGTCGCGCGCGCATTTCAAAATAAAAGTCCGGTATAAGCAAAATAAGTTAAAAAATGAAACTTTTGTTGTTTTTTTGACCACACACTCCGCGACCCACTGAAAATGTTCCCGCGACCCACTTTTGGGTCGCGACCCACCAGTTGAGAAACACTGATTTACATGATACAAGATGTCTATATCTCATCTTTGCTATGACTACATGTAAATCACTCTCACTTCATCTGCTTACTGCACAAGCTGAAAACTCCCTCGCCCCCCCTCCATGTAATGTAATGATTGTGAAGGGAGCAGGTGAGACGTTATTTTTTGTAGAGACGCTCAAATACATCACGTGCACTGCAATTAATTGCAAACTGAAATAAATATATTTTGATTATATGGTTTGGAACTAGATTTTTTTTATGACATTATTTACATTTTTTGCGATTTATTTTGAGTTTAATTAAGAATTTAGCTTTTGACTTTTTCTTTTTGCATTGGATTCAGCGATCGCAGAATCGCGAACAACTAGGGGGTGTGACATAAAGATAACATATGTGTATTATATATATTTATTATGTCAAAACAAACTTTTATTTTTAATGCGATTAATCGGGATTACTCTGCCTATCACAACAAAATAAAAAATTTTATTTACCTATTGCAAATTAAAATTCTAATCTAATAAATTTATTTTTTTACAATTTATTTTGTTTTGAAATTGCTTATGATTTTGTATGATTTTAAAAACAGTCCTTTTTATTTTATTTTTTTTTTTAAATAACTGCCCCATCAAAATCAATCAGAAAAAATCTATATAAATATATGATAGATCAGCTATCACAATGTAATAATTTGTTTGATTGTCAATTAATTGCTTATATTATTTGTTTGCTTGTCAATCAAGTGCTTGTATCTGTTATTAGTTTTTTTTTAATTCAATATACATTGTTGATAGTCTCATGTTATTTTAAGCTGTTATTCTAGACTGATTTTCTACGCTTTTTCATAACAGAGACTTCTACACTCAGCCCTCTGTCCTGGTTGATGAGTGAGTATTTACAGAACGCTGATTCCTCCAAGCGCTGTAAAAGCTCAGCTGCCATCTTCAACTCCCGCGTGCGGCGTCTCACACATTTACTTGTCCATGTGGACACCAGCACTGTCGATACAGAGGAGCTCAAACCTCCCATCAAATCCAGTGAGTGACTTTAAAACTATAATACCTCCATAAACTGGAGTGCTCCTCTTTGGGGCACTTTTAAATGCATGAGATAAAATTTTGTGAGTCAGAGCCAGAGAACAGGTGTGCCATTATTTTAACTATATTTTATAGATTGTGTTAAATGAAGGATTCTCCAATTCAAGGTATTTTTCTTGTTTTCAGAAGGTATCAACAGAAGCAGAGATTTAAAGAGTAAGTAATAGTGTAGAAGCTGATGTTTATCTATTTTCATTTGTTGTATTTTGCAGCACCCCATTCATTTGCTCAGCACATGAACTAACCATGACAAAATGTATTTTATTATTTATTTTTATTTATTTTTTAACTTTTCTTCAATTCCTGTCTATTATTTCATTGTTTGAATTGTTCTGACTTTCCATTTAAATGGCTGGTTGGGCTGCACAGTTAGTTAATCCACTCCTAACACTCATTTATTGTTACAAAGATGGCAATTTGCAGTATGAGCTGCAATATGAACATCTTTGCATTCACATCGAAGCCAAAACTTACATATTGGGTCTTTATTTGTGCCTACTTTTGTGTGTCATTTTTGTCCACTTAAATATTGTTTTATTGCAATAAAATAGAGTGTAATGACACACATGACTGACAATACTGTTGTCTTTTTTTATTGATTACTGATTAAATTGTGAATTGCAATGGATAAACAGTCTATCTTATCTATTGCTATAAACCAATAGTGGCCAAAACTGTCCGCAAGCACTTCAATATCTTCAGGTACCCACAGGTCCTGTTATAAAATAGCACTAGTCACAATGGAGTTTCTTGTAAAAATTGTATTCAGTTGTGTTGATGTAGTCTATATTAGGGCTTGCGATATTACAAAAATATAATGTGACGATATAAGTCATCACATATCCCGCTAACGATGTACACTCACCGCCCACTTTATTAGGTACACCTGTGCAGCTGCTCGTTAACGTAAATTTCTAATCAGACGATCACATGGCAGCAACTCAATGCATTTAGGCATGTAGACCTGATCAAGATGATCTGCTGCAGTTCAAACTGAGCATCAGAATGTGGAAGAAAGGTGAATTAAGTGACTTTGAGCGCATCATGTTTGTTGGTGCCAGACGGGCTGGTCTGAGAATTTCAGAAACTGCTGATCTTCTGGGATTTTTACGCACAACCATCTCAAAAAAAAAATTATTTCCAGTGAGCGACAGTTCTGTGGGCGCAAATGCCTTGTTGATGCCAGAGGTCAGAGGAGAATGGCCAGACTGGTTTAAGCAGATTGAAAGGCAACAGTACCTCAAATAACCATTCTTTACAACCGAGGTAAGCAGAAGAGCTTCTCTGAAACCACAACACATTGAACCTTGAGGCGGATGGGCTACAGCAGCAGAGGACCACACAGGGTGCCACTTCTGTCAGTTAAGAACAGAAAACTGAGCATACAATTTGCACAGGCTCACTAAAATTGGACAATAAAAGATTGGAAAAACGTTGCCTGGTCTGATGAGTCTCGATTTCTGCTGCAACATTTGGATGGTAGGGTCAGTATTTGGCGTCAACAACATGAAAGCATGGATCCATCCTGCCTTGTATTGACGGTTCAGGCTGGTGGTGGTGGTGGTGTAAAGGTGTAGGGATATTTTCTTGGCACACTTTGGGATTATTAGTACCAGTTGACCATCGTGTCAACACCACAGTCTACCTGAGTATTGTTGCTGACCATGTCCATCCCTTTATGACCACAGTGTACCCATCGTCTGATGGCAACCTCCCGCAGGATAACCCACCATGTCATAAAGCGCCTTAAGAGTCACCAGATTTCTTTCCATTAGAGCACCTTTGGGATGTGGTGGAACGGAAGATAAATCCGCAGCAACTGTGTGATGCTATCATATCAATATGGGCCAAAATATCTGAGGAATATTTCCAGTACGTTGTTGAATCTCTAGTAAGGTGTATCTAATAAAGTGGCCGTTGAGTGTAGCTTCTTTAGTGTTTAACAGGAGAAAGAAACTTACAAAAGCTTGCACCCAGTTAAGGGTGAGTAAATGATGAGTAAACTTTCATTTTTGAGTGAACTATGCCTTTCAATTAGGTTTGTTGTTTATCAAGTCAACCAAACTCCTGTCTTCCGGAAATATAAAGTAAGCACATTTGTATAGTCATTAAATAATTGTGCAGCCCTAATTGTTGACGTTTTAATTGGCAGCCATATTATTTGAGTGAACATGTGTTGGGACGTTTTGGAGCAACTTTTTTCAGGTGTCTCCATTTATGCGTTGTTAATTTTTTATGTTTTTTTTTTAGATGGCAAAGAGGGAAAAAATAAGGAAACTTCTACAGTAAGCTCTTCGTCATCCTCTACCAAGCCAAAAGTAAAGAATACCAGCAGCATTGCAGCCATTGCTTTGTGCTGGCAAGGTGTTGTTCAGCGACAGGTTAGGCTTTTCATTTACCTTTTGCGAAATTTATTTTTAAATTATTGTAATGTTGCAAATTGTAATTTTCTTCTGAGCTATATGCTAGGGCTGATCGATTAATTGAAAGGCAATATTCATGCACATTTGTCTGTAATGAGCTGTAAATCTCCAACAGCTACTTTCAGATGGAGCAGTGACAAATTCCATGAAATTAGCCCTAATATCGATAAAAGAAACCTCTAGAAACTTTCAAACCGATGGGACTAGTTTGTTTTTACTCTTTAAAATTTACTCTTTTAATACTTAGAAAATATCCTCCACCATGTTCTATTTGCATCATTTATTAGATTGTGTCAACTTTAATTGTCTAAGGAAATATTTTTCCAGTTCATTCTTTTGACGCGATTAATCCAATGTTAATCTGAATACAGCTGTACAGTTTTTTTTTTTTTTTTTAGCAAAAAATAAATTGTAAAACTTTAATATTATTTATATCTTGAGTATACTTTTTCTCGCCATGGAAGAACCATAGAAGCTGGCTTGGTTTTAAACACAAGCTAATAAACAGATGGAGCAGTGTTTACAACACAGAGGCATAGTTCATCGACAAGCTAGGTTATGTGCCTTTAAGGTTATAAAAATAATAAAACAGCAAATATGTAGTTTAATATATTACATAAAATATTTATTTTAAAAAACGTGTTAGCCCAAATTTGATAGAAAATCAAATCTAAATATCTGAACAAATTATATTCCAAATTTGAAGTTGATATCTCAAAAAATGAGCCTTTAGTAAGATTTGGTTTGACCGCAGTACCCAACATGACCACCAGTTGACAAACAGCTTTCATTGGTGAGCATATAAAAGTGCCCCCTATTTTTGTGAATGTTTTGAGGAATATGAACCATGTTTTTTAAATACTTTTGATAAAATTTGTAAAGTAGACATCAAATTCTAAAGTAGTTTGTGCAGTTTGGTGGTGTTTGATTTTAATTTACTCTCTAAAAGCATTTTTAAAAGAAAATTACATGTGGATTGCTGTAGCAAAGTACTGCTTTACAACTCTGAGTGTACTTGTCGCAAATTAATAAATAACTGTATTTCAGTATTATCTATATAGTAATATCTATAATATCTGGAAATTTTGAGCTTTCAAATGATATATGTTTTGTCAGGATTGCTTTATGTTCGGACCATAATATTATGTTTTAAATATGTAACTGTTGTTTGTGTTGTTTCTAGGTGAACTATGCCTCTGTGTTGCTGCTGATCTAAAAGCATGTGAAAATACCATGTCTAATAACATGTTTTACTCCTTACCTCATAACTTAAGTCAAGTGTTTAAAATCAATGATTCTGTGAGATGACTTCATAGTTTTGTGTTTATTAGTCACGTTGAATCAATAATAGCAGTTAAATCCTCTGCTTGGTTTGATTTCCCGACTTTGGTGGATTTAGACTATTGGAGTTTCTGCTTTTCAGAGATTTACTACTGATTACAGAACCATTTTTTCATGTCAAGATGTGCATGTGAATCGCAATCTCAAATTAGTTTTAAATTATCACGCAGTCCTTTTATATGGCTCATATCCCATGTGATGTGTGCATATTTTAATTGGTTATTTAAAAAAAAAAATTTGATGTTGATGACCATCTGTCTCAACCTAAAATGATCTAGCTAGCAGGTCATGGTCTTCGGTTTATATATCTAACTCTGGGGTGATTTTGGTTGGCTCTTTTTAGGTAAAGTCTTTCCTGGACTCGACGTGTAGCGTTTCGGATTTTGTAGAGCGATACAGGGGGATGTTCCTACGACTGAAGAATGCAATGGAAGAGCTTTTTGGCCAGCACACAGCCTTTGTGCTCGCACTCCGCCAGGGCTTTTCTGGAGCCTTGCTCCAGCTCTCCATCCTCACAGCTATGCATGTAAGTCAGCGTGATACCTAGATGAACTCAAGGTTGTTAAATATCTGTTTCAGATGCTACTTTGCACACTTAATGTAATACCAAAAAATGTACACACACACATGCACATTCAAAGTAAGAAACCATAATGATACAAAATGATAATTTGAAGACCTTCATTAGGGAAAACTGCATGAAGTAAACTAAAAAATACATATATAAAATATACAGTAAATGAGCTTGAAACCTTGAACATTTTTGTTTATATATTTATTTAATAATTCATTTTTAATGAATTATTATTTCCTTTAAGAAGGTCGAGACTTTTTAGACTAGCAATGTGTTTTTCTAATGTGTGAAATTAATATATTTTACAATAACTCTCTTGAAGGTAAGTGAACGGTTTGCGCAGTACATTGATAAGATGATCCAGGAAAGCGGAGTAGACTCGGGGAGCGTGGACACCTTGAACCAGCTACAGCAGTTCCTGGAGCCCATGCTGTTTCTCTCGGGTCTGGAGCTGGCCAACACCTTTGAGCACTTTTACAGGTGTGACAATAACTGCTGCTAACTAGGCCTGAGGTGCTGTTTAGAATAGTGCGTTTTCTAGGACTGCACAATATTTTCAAAAATTATTATTGTCACGATGGTAGTATATGCAATATCACAGGGAAATAAATTTTGCCAAGCATAATTGTGCTTCATGCATAGGTTGTTTATCCAAATCTGACCAGTCAGATGGCGCCTTTACTATATATTAGATTGGATTAGATTCAACTTTATTGTCATTACACATGTACAAGTACAAGGAAACGAAATGCAGTTTAGGTCTAACCAGGAGTGCAATAGCAGCAAGTGCAGGATACAGGTATAAGTTATAAAGTGCAGTTATAGAAAAACTATGGTGATATTTACAGATGGATGTACTATGAACATTATATACAGGTTGTGTTGGCTATGAACAGAGATTTACAATAGATGGAGAGATGTACAGGTTGCTATTAATAATCAGAAGTGTGCAGATATATAAACATAATTACAAATGTATATGTACAGTGTGTCTGTACATAATTACAAATGTACATGGGTATGTACAGTTCAAATAAATGAATCAGTGCAATGAATATGTGCAATTTTTAAATGTGCATCTCCAATTTTACCACATTTTCTCTAACACAAAGCAACAGATGGTCCTTTTACACATGTAGAAATTACCAAAGGAGTATTGAAGTACCTCATTTTTACTTTACAATCAAATTCTTTTAATTTAATTGACATTCTTCACATAGTTCAATCCAGGTCTCATACTCAATTTTTCTTTAAGATCAGTAGTTGTTATTTGAAGTGGATTAAAACAAAAGTTGTAAAACTATTTAACAGCAACCATTCTTGTCAGTTATGAACAACTTCATTGATTCACTTCAAATCTCTGCATATACAGCCTGAAATGCACGATATGTGATCATTCATGCTAACACAACAAAGCTTATGCAGTTTAAAACAAAAACACATAAACGTAAGCAGCACCTCAATATCCAAATCATTTTCAGCCTTTTAATAATGCTTTATAATAATCATTTTATCTGTTCAATAGCTGTTATTGTTAAAAAATTATAAAAAAAATGCAAAGTATTAATACAGTTTCTGCTTACCCTGTTTTTTACATTGCACATCTGTTCCTTTCAGGTACTATCTAGGCGATCGGTTATTGGGGCAGGGGAAAGTGTGGTTAGAGAACGCTGTGGTGGAGCAAATCGGTACCTGCTTCCCAAACCGCTTTCCTCAGCAGATGCTGACCAACCTCAGTGAATCTGAGGAGCTTCAACAGGAGTTTCATCTCTACCGTCTACAGCAGCTAGACAGAAATCTGGACGATTTCGAGGAGGTGAGAATAACTCAGTATTAATACGTTTCATTTAATGCCTAATTTTCTGAGTTGGAATATTCACAGCTTAAATATACAATTGTATTTAATTTCAGTCCTCAACATTTTTAATGCATAAGAAATCAATATGGCTTTAACAATTGTCAACATGTTTATTGCAGTCATGGTCTTTGATTTAATCTGGATTAATTGCAATACTGTTGAGCCCTGATATAGAAGGAAGTAAGCTAAAGGAAAGCTCTATAAAACTCTTCATTTTTACTCACGATTTGATTTTTGATTTCCTCTGATTGTCTTATATTTCACTCCCAGGAGACTCAGAAGTCCAGTACCTTATTTAGGACATCCATTAGTTTAGTCCCTTAATGTAATATACCAAAAAAAGTTGTCTTTTAATTGACGAGATCTTGTCAATTGCAGTTAAAAGTTAAATTAATTTTATTGTTTGATCAGATGATGGATGAAGATGTGTCTGAACCCGAAGAGGAGAGTGATGTGAAAGTGTTGGTGTTGTCTCCACGCTGCTGGGTTGTGTCTGCTCCCTGCTACCTCCAGGACCCCAGCAAACATTTCCCTGCTCAGCTCTGCAATTACCTCGCCGAGTTCACTGACTTTTACACCAACAGTTAGTTCAATTTCCACAGATATGCAAACAATGCTCATCATACAGTTAGTTAACAATATTTAGTCTGGCGATTCAAGGTATAGTTCAATCAGAAATGATTAACAAAATAAATCTTGTTAATAAAAATATTAATGAACATTTCTAGCTGATCTATAATGGATAGTGAATAGTGATTCTTATAATGGAAGTTAATGGTGATATGTTTGTTTGATTAAGATGAAACACATACAAATACGTACACATTACTTCAGCTGTACATCTTGGATGACTTGTGGGTGAATAAATTAACAGGAAATGTTAATTTTTGTGTGAACTACCCCTTTTAAGTCTGAATGTTCATCTGTGTGTTTGTGTGTCTGTCCCACAGGCCAGCGCATGTATAGCCTGACCCACAGTAAGCCTCGTCGGCTGCAGTGGACGTGGCTCGGCCATGCAGAGCTTCAGTATGGATCCTGCACTCTCTACGTCTCCACACTGCAGATGTTCATCCTGCTGCAGTTCAACCAGCATGAGGTATTCTCACTAAAAACTTAGGCATGTCATGAGTTCCTGAACTAGCTTCAGAATTGCTGACGTTGTTTGTCTTCTGCAGGATGTGAGTGTGGAGATGCTCCAGCAGGCCACTGGTCTCTCTCCAGCCATGCTGAGCCATGCTCTCAAACCTCTCACCGCAGAGAAGGGGCTTCTCACTCACACCGGCTCCAGCCAGGACCCACTCAAAGGTGAAAGCACCTACCAGTAACAACAAAATAAGATGATGTTTTTATATTGTTTTTGCAATATATATATTTATTTTGTAATTACTATTAAATGATGATTGTTTAGATTGGTCTACCTTTTCTTGTCTAGGATGCTATGGGGGATTTATTATTTTAAGTTTGTTTAAGTATATCTGTTAAAAGTTTGAAATATACAACTTCTATTATTACATCTTCTATTATACTATAAACTATATACTATATAACTTTTATAATAACTTCAATTATTAGTGCTCCTGTGAAATATGTACTGTTTTTCGAATATTTTTAATGTGTTCTTTAAGGGAGCAAAGACATTTTCACAGCATTTCATATTATATTTTTTCTTTTGGAGAGGATTTTTTTATTTTATTATTTATTTATTTTTTACTTTGACTGAAAGAAAAGCAGTTTTTAAATAAAAATGTTTATATTTCCCCCTTCAGATTATTATTATTATTTACAGAACAAACCAGTGTTTTCCAATAACTTGCCTTATAAACGTATATAGCCCAGTTAACCTAATTAACCATGTTAATGTTTTAAATTGTACCTAGGCTGATTGCCAATATCTTGTGATAAATTATAAAATATTATTTACTGTCATCATGACAGACAAAAGAATTTACTATTAGATTTAAAATGTGTTGGGGAAAAAAATCTTCTCTCCATTTAACATCACTTTTTAAAAATGAATTTAGGAGGGCTAAAAATTGTGCTTTCAAGTGTATGTGTTTTTATGTATTTAAAATAACTCGTACGCTCAACAAGTCTAAATATATTTGATGAGTAATACAGAAGAAACAGCAGGCAGTTTAAAAGCTTAATATTAAATGATCAAAGATGGAGTTTCAAATTATCTTACTAGAGTAACGATCCTTAAAATTGAACTTTGCCATGATCGAGATGAATTACGGCTACTTTAAATTGGAATATTGCACAATATTACAGTATTTACTGTATTGTTCATCAGATAAATGCAGCCTTGATGAACAATAAGAAAAAAACTATAAACAACAGGGTTTTGGCATTTAGCATTTTCCAGGCCTGGAAAAGTTTTGGAAAAACGGAAAAACCCCACAAGTTTTGGAAAGGTCATGGAAATTAGTTTAACAAATATCTGTATACTTGAATTAGAGCTGCACAATATTGGAAAAATCTGACATCACCATATTTTGTATTTCTGTGATGTATATTGTGATGTGAATACAATTTCACCAGATGGTTTATTTGGATTGATTGGGGGGATTTTGTAGAGGAGTGAATCTCAAATAATAAAAAACAAATAAATTACAAGCATAGATAAATAAAATAAAGTAAAGATAAAAGTGAATTATAGTTTTCAGGTATTCACTATTCTGGTACAGATATTGAATAATCAACACTGCATAGTCTTCATTGTATATTATTTAATCTGTAGTAAAGTTGCAAAAAATTACTTGTGGCCGGATGTTTTAAACTCAGAAATATTGAAAGGTTCACACAGTCACAGGCCTTAAAAGAACAGTTCACTCAAAGATTAAAATGTACTCACTATTTACTCACACTTCACTTGTTTCAATACTATAGGAGTTATTAAATTGTCTTCTTTTTGTCTTTATTTAAAAAAAAGAATGTTTGAAACAAGTGAAGGGTGTAATGAAAATGGTAAGTCATTTTTGGGTGATCTATCTCTTTAAAATGCATGCAGATGATAAACTTTTAATCCATTATATTTAAACTATATTAAACTATAATCTCAATTTAACATTGCATATCCTGCGGTGTGACTATTGCGGATGTACACATTGCGATATCGATGCTGAAACAATATATTGGGCAGCCCTAACTTAAATACAGGTTAGTTGTCTTTACTTCTTTTCTGTTCTTGGCCAAAAACTTGCTTTCACATTATTAGTGCTGTGTAAGCATTATCAAAATCAATTTTACATAGGTATAAAAACAAATTTAAACAAAATAGATTGTTGCGTGTTTTATGAAATGCTGTAATAAATTTGAACGTCATTGTTTTTCTTATTATTTACCATGTATACGTAGACATTACATGAATCAGTAGGTCATGAAAATTTACTTGAAAGTTCTGGAAAAGTCTTGAAAAAGTCATGGAATTTTAGTAGTAAAAATGTGCATGAACCCCGAAACAAATAAAATAAGAAAATTTCCAAACTTTAGAATTGTAGTTTAATTAATATACAAAGTGAGTCTAAATCACTGAATTGAATCACACAGTTTGCTGTATTAAAGGTGCAGCAGGTGATCTGCCAAAATGCTAACATAAAATTTTTGAAACACAGTCCCACCCCTGCCGTCCAAAGCCACGCCTCCTGATATCATGAACGCGCACCTTAAAGATGACAGTGACCCACTAGATTATGTCATTCGACAGTTAGAAAGTTTTACAGTACTTTATAATACTACAATTCCGAACAAAAAAAAATGTATTATATTGAGCACGTTTTCACTTGTGTAGTTAGCAAGCAAAACTTGTCATAATGTGCAATATTTCATGGATCGCTGGTCTCACTGTCTCACTTTTGTCCTAAAGCGACTACTGTATGCTTAGTGGTTGGCCAGCGGGGTGC
>LR812531.1:8337755-8342755 GCA_903798195.1 Danio kyathit
ATTGTTGCGGCGCAACGTGGTCCAATGCAGCGTGGTTGTTCAGACTTACACTGACACAAGGAGTCGTGGTCTTTTAATGACAGCAGTAAATAACTGAACAACTATTTGAACTGTACAACTGTTTGTACATTATAAATTAACATTTATTTTATATATTTTTTTATTCACAAACTGTGCAGCTTTTGTCACTGCAATGTATCTTTAGGGGCTTCTGGAAGAACATTTGCTGAGCCTCTTGGTATGGAAAGTCAGAAATGTCTGGCTTATTTATTGAGACATTTATTAAACATGTCTCTTATAAAAATTTAGATGTGAACATGTCATGGCCAGAAGCAGCTTTACAGAAAAGAATTCATCCATTCATTTTACTTCAGCTTAGTGCCTTATTTATCAGGGGTCACCAAAGCAGAATGAAGCGCCACAGAAAAATTACAAACAATGCAATTTGGAAACATTGCAAATGATGAAAGATGAAAATGATCTATAAATCTAATACTTGTTTACTAAAAGGAAATAGGCCTATAAACTACTTCTTATAGCAATGAGTGTATTACAAGAAGTTATATTGTTAAATATTTATGTTAAAAAAAGTTTTATCTAATAATTCCAGCCAGCTTTTAGTGGACTTGTAATATCGTCAAAAACACAGAACTTTGATCACAGATCACAGCATGGGATGTGTTAAATATGTAAAAAGGCCTAAATACATGCAAGACCATTCAAATATTTTGCTGGTCTCCATCTAATGACAGCAGATCTCTTAATGGGAGAGAGAGAGGGGGGAATTTGCACTCGGTAAATCTTTACTGCTGTATTCATTTAACCTATCAAATGTAATGTTTTAGACCATCATTGTGCCTCTCGCGATCTGTTCACTTGCTCATTCACTCTCGTCGCCATGATTTCCAGTTATTTTAATTCATTTTGGGGGATCACGAGCCAGTATGAATTTGCGGAAAACACGCAGAGCCTTCGGGAGAGGTCATAACTAGACACTAGATAGAGGAGATAGCTCCGCTCGTCATTACAGATCATAGCATGCGATGTGCCGACGTATCATTCTGAAGAGCGGGCAGGGATGCGGGACATTTTTGAGGACGGGGCGGGAGACGCGCGATTGCCGGGAGATTATCATTCGTTTACGGGCATCCGGGAGTCTCTATGCATTTGCGGGAGACTCCCAGAACTTTCGAGAGACTTGGGATCTCTGCATCTGTATAAATTTTAGCTGCTGTGATGCGAGTGCAGAACAGAAATGACATGCTGTTGTGTAAATAAGATATTACATACTGCTATTTAGCTTAGTTTATAAAAAAAAGTTGTAATCTGGCGCAATATAGATAATACAATTAACGTGACCTCAAGGGGGGCGGGTACAGCCGTTGGGAGGGCAGGGCACCCGCCCTTATATAATGTTAGGGGAAACACTGATAATATCTTTGAAACACAGTCCCACCCCTGCCGTCCAAAGCCACGCCTCCTGATATTATGAGCGGCACCCTAAAGATGACAGAGACCCACAGAGACTAGATGTCATTGGCCAGTTAGAAAACTTTACAGTACTTCATAATACTACAATTCCAACCAAAAAAAACTGTATTACATCAAGCACGTTTTCAGTTGTGTAGTTAGCAAGCAAAACTTGTCATAATGTGCAATATTTCATGGATCGCTGGTCTCACTTTCTCACATTTTTGTCCTAAAGTGACTACTGTATGCTTAGTGGTTGGCCAGCGGGGTGCAGAAATTACACTTATTACTAAGCCATACTTACGTGCTATATCAGAGCGAATATTCAAAGTATCATGGTGAACAATACAAGGAGCGCATCACAAGTTGGCATTGTTCAAAAATGAGCCAATGTGAATATAAAAGCAACTTCACCTCAGTAAATCAGGCTAAGCGGAATAGTGCTATTTATTTATGTTTTGTTATTAAGCTAAATAAAAATCTACATTATCGATGCTGTGAAACAGGGGTGTCCAAACTCGGTCCTGGAGGGCCGGTGTCCTCCATATTTTAATTCCTATCCTAATTAAACACACCTGAACCAGCTAATCAAGCTCTTTCCAGGTATACTTGAAACTTCCAGGCAGGTGTGTTGAAGGAAGTTTGAGCTAAACTATGCAGGAAACCGGGTTTGGACACCCCTGCTGTAAAAGGACCTTATGAAATTGAATAGGCTTATGAAATGGTCACATCAATCTTTTGCCAGAAGATTTCAGTGGCTGAACAACACTTCTGTGCATATAACCCATTCATAACAACACAATCTACATCAGCTTTGCGTGACTAAATGAGTTTTAATGCATAACATTACAAAAAAGTTTTGATTCAGCATTTGTTTTTACCACTGTCACTCTCTTGTGTGCACATGAACGTGCGGTGCGCATGCATGCGCAAACGGCGGATCTGCGTGAACGGCTGCACAGATGTACAAATTTACATTTGTTGACAGACAGTTTGGGCTACTTATCAGAATTATGGTAATTATCAGCCCGTCAAATTTTAATTAGATGAACATTTTTTTTTGTCTTTTGTCTTACCCAGAATGTAAAAATACATTTAAATCATTTATTTTAATCATTATTATTGAAATGTGAAGAGACTTTCAACCAGCACAACCAAAAATGTTTCTAAAGACAATCACCTACTGCACCTTTAAATTCTTAGGCCCCGTTTACACTAATACGTTTTAGTTTTAAAGCCCATAAGTTTTGCTATGGTTACTCTATCCGTCCACACTACGCCGGAGTTTTTGAGCCCGGAAAACGGAGCGTTTTGGAAACGCTGGAGAGGCCGTTTTCATTCTAAAACGCTGCTGCTCCGTCTCGGTGTGGATGGGGGAAAACGGAGACATCTGAAAACGGAGGCGGGGCTGCAGACATTCGCCTTTCTGATTGGGGCTTTTTCTCAATATTAAGTAGCCTTCACACCGTTCAGTGCTGCATCCTCTCCGTGTAACTTCGCAAGTTTGATATGGAAAACAAACACCCGAGAGTGTACTTTATAAAGTCATTCACATCACCCTGGCTACGTTGTTTCACTATCTTAACAATAAAATGAAAACATGATGTGAGGAACTGCCTATTTTCATTTTGATATTAGCAACTTAACAGACATCAAATATTTTGAGGCGTCGTGTAGCTGCATAATAAGAGCGTCATCTTCATGCCTATTTATAACAAAATGGAGCCTATAACATTAGGCTACTGCCTCCTTTCATTTTCATTGAAAATACAAAACATACCCTCTCTCTTTCATTGAATATCAGTTTTAATGGCCATTATAAAAGTATAACGTGCAATAAGTTTATACAATAGAGAAAATAAAGGCAAACAAGGCAAACATTAATTAGGATATTAACCTAACTTATCTTTGCGCTCAGACAAAACACGTTACCTGAGAACAAGTAATAGATTCAAAAGACCAAAGTCGGGGAATATGTAGTTAGATATAGACGACAAGATGAATTAAATATCACGTTTAACAAATATAGTGAGATTAGATCCAGTGGGAGATCCTTGATGAACAGTGCAACGTGCACGGCTCTCGTGTGGGTGTGTGCTCAAAGCATGCTGCAGTGCATGCCAGAGAGTGTGTGTGTGGTCAGGTGATGTGCGTTTTCACCTTTTTAATGTAGACGGAGAGTTGTTCATAAACGCTGGGTGAAACGCTAGTGTGGACACAGATCGTTTTCATTCTAAAACGCCGTTTTAAAACTAAAACGTACTAGTGTAAATGGGGCCTTAGTTAACAAAAAAAAAAAAAAAAAACACGTTTGGGTTATTGAATCAAAACCAATGATTTTTAACTTTTTCAGGCATCCTGAGATTGAACAAAAAGACCCTCTCGGAGAGCTCAGACAGACACGGTTACCATTACCTGCATCCCAAGCAGACGTACCTGAATGTAGATGAAGATGCTGCTCTCACACTCGAGAGGAAGAGGAACTACATCTACTGTCTCATTGTGCAGATCATGAAGAATGAGAAGGAGATGCATATTGACAATTTGGTGTTTAAGGTAAAGTGTGGTTCAGTAAAGTATGATTTTTATTTATTTATTTATTTATTTTTTTAGAATGTATAATTCTGTCATTGCCAATTGCCTAGTGGTAAGGGCATCGACACATAGCACTGAAGTGCTCACGGTGACCCGAGTTTGTTTCCCGGCTTGAGGTCCTTTGTCGATGCTTCCCCTCTCTCTCTGCTTCCCATGCTCTCCTGTCTCCACTGTCCTATAAAATGAAAGTCATAACCCCCCCACCCCCCAAAAACAAAATATTTTAAAATGTATAACACTACCTTCATTTTGTCATGCGTTTAATAATATTGTTGTGCCATTGCAGGTGTTGGACCGGTGTCAGAGGCAGGAGTCGAGTCGGACTCGCACCTCGGTTCGCTTCAGCTGCAGCACTACAGATGTGCTCTCCTGCATCATGCATGTAATCAACAAAGGCTACCTGCGCCGTAATGATGAAAGCCCACACATCGTGGAGTTCTTGATGGAGGACCCGTCCACTCCCAGAAAGGGCCAGGCACAGTTCTCCTTCAAGATGGATGGAAAGAAAAGCTCCGCAAGCAGCAGCAGCGGCAACGGTGGCGGGAGCAAAGCCGACACCAGGTGTGCTGATGACCCTTAACCTTTGATCTCTAGACCCCGCTCGTGCAAGAAAGGAGGCCCAAAACCTGACTTACATTCAAGTGTTTTCCTTCCCTCTTAGGGAATTAACAGATCCACTTCTGCCAGACACTTGCTCTTATCTTGCCATTAACATTTTGAAAGCTTTATATATTTCCTTACTGTTTCAAAAAACTATTGAACTTATGTTTTAACACATTATGCTCCTTCAGATTAGTTAACATGGTTCATGCAAAAAGATAATGAGTTGCTGCTCATGTACAGTATCCAGATCATTCACTTTGAAGAGGCTTTGTGACCGTAAAAATGCTACCTGTGCTAGCAGACGTTGAGGCACTTCACTTAGTTTCACAATT